>JBBPDJ010000017.1:12346198-12554419 GCA_037974625.1 Cucumis cinereus
CCCCCCCCCCCCCCCCCCCCCCCCCCCCCCCCCCCCCCCCCCCCCCCCCCCCCCCCCCCCCCCCCCCCTCCAAATTCTTTGGTGTGCTGGAAGTTAAGTTGAAATGGAAAACTCAGATCTCATCATGCCCATTTATTCAAGGTCACATATGTTGCCTTCTTACACGCTCTTTCAATATGAATAATTGACTAGTGTCTCTGCGCCAGGTTCCCTTAATTGTGGAGATGGACTTACCAGTTCGATGTTATTAACTTATGCATTTCAGTTCTGCTACTTGCTTTGTCATTCATTATTGTTTTACGTATTTGATTATGTGTACTGCTTTGAGATCTGTTTTTCGCATAATTTGTGAATTTTTAGACCTAGTCAAATCATTTAAAACACGCTTAATCGTACAATCTCTCTTAGATGATCTTGTTTCGAAAAGGATTTTCTTGACATGATATTTTGTTGTTTAATATGTAAAATGTACATGTACAGATTCGAAGTACTAGATGAGGAGCCAGGCGATGAAGATGAAGGTGGAGGGCAAAGGTAACTTTCTGCACAATTAGATAGATTTTTTATTTATTTATCATTTTGCTCGGAATGGATTCTAGACTTCTAGTTAATTGGAAGTTTTCATTCAGTTTGATGCCTAATCAACCTATGTTTAATTCTATCATATTCAGAAAATACAAGTTGCCAATGTCAGCCATCATATCTTTTCCGAAACGAAACGATCCTTCTACTGTCCCTGAATTCGTACCTGGAAGACGAGTCTTAGCAGTTTATCCAGGAACAACCGCTCTTTATAGGGCAACAGTTGTGAATAGTCATCGCAAGGTCATCATCTCATCCCTACACCTTCTATTGTGTATACACCAAACTCTCTCGATTCTCTTGATCTAAATCTAGACTGTGTTAGCATACATTATATTTATTTATTCTATGTGCAACTTACTGACAAGTAAATTTCTCTTGCAATGGATGACCCCCTTTAATTAACTCTGCATCCTTCCAGAGGAAGACAGACGAGTAAGTACCTTGTATTCTTGTAAGGTTTATCATGTCGTTTCTACTTTCTACTCTGATTGTTACCTCTTTGGTGACTACGGTGTTTTGATTCCTTAACTTCTCATGTAAAATAGCATCTCCTAGAACCTGATTGGCAGTGAAATATGGGGGGAAATATTGACCTTTTCTGCTCTCCATTTTGATCTCTTACAAAGTATAGATGGATGGGTTCCATCAGGCTTTCATTAGAACTTATTTCCTTCATGTTAGAACTTGTTTGTCCCAAATGCACTATGACATAATCTGAAGGGGTTATTGTGCAACACGGGCTTTTTGGGTTGACTTGGGACAACTTTAAGAAGTGGAAAAAGTTGTTTTCTAGTCCATTAAAATCAACTTTTGAAATAAGAAAAAAAAAAATAAATCTAAAAACGCTGAAATAAAAATCATTTTAAGAAATGCATACATATCCCAAACGTGCTTATGAAAGAAGTGCTTTCAAGCTATTTTTCGTTAGTCGTTCTTACATAGTTTCCAATTAAAAATCTCTATTGTAGTTGCCTGGAGGGGTTTGAGGTTTCCACTTTAAAAAATGTGTTTCTTATCTTAGAAAAGAAGCCAAATTTCACCGGAAGGTTCGATGCGGTTTGATTTCTCTGTTTCATGTTTGTTTCCATCAGTTTTGATGACTGACTGCGTCCCAATTTTCAATTCAACTATTTTTCATGAGGATTTTCCATGTCAAATAACACGATCTCTCCGTTCTCGATATATTGATAACATGGGAATTCCATCTATGTTCTCCAAGAAACTGATACTAACATGATGTGTTGCACATTTCAAATTCATTGTTATGTTTTGTCTGGACAGCTACTTGTTGGAATTCGACGACGATGAGGAAGACGGATCGTCGACATTGCCCCAGAGAACAGTACCGTTCCATAAAGTGGTGGCGTTGCCGGAAGGACTTCGCCAGTAAGCTCCCTGTGTTTATATTGTGAATAAAATATAAGGTTGTATGTAAATCGTAGACCAAAACAAAATCTACTTAATTTGTGTTTGAGAGATGATAATGTGTATTGAGTGAGTACCTTCACACTTTGCCTTATTAAGCTCTAACAAGTAACAATGGCGAGGAAATTCGATGATACATAATTAATTATTGGTGTGATCCTTTTTACCTTTTAGTAGTTGGAGGAATCCCAATAATATATCAATCATGGGTGGATCTTCTCTAAACTGTTATAGTTTAGTATCATCAATCAATCTTAAAATAAGTTTTAGTTTAACCTTTCTCTTCCTATGATTCTCAATTTATCTTAAACTAATTTTTAGTTGACTTCACTGGTTTTTTTTTGGTCCAATGTACATCACATTTTGTTTCGATTTCGTCTTTACATATTAATATTTACCGAAATTGGTTCGATATAATAACAATTTTCTTAAATGTGTCTAATATTTATGGTTAAAATGTTAATAGATAATATTGGAGAATGAACTCCGATAAGGTAGAGTAGAAATTCGTAATATATTGAAATTAGAAAGAATATAATTGAACATTTAATATTGAACTATTTTCAAATATAGCAAAATAAATTCAAATATTTATAAAATATAGTAAAATATTATCGCCTATCTACCATGTATGTCAATTCATGGGTTTGGTGTGAGAGCCTAAAATAAAATTTGACCTCATTTTTAAAAACCAATGTTTTTTGGCCTTTGCTTATGTCATTCTAATGTAAAATTATTCAAGTATCATTCATTTAATTTCTCAATCCTTATTTTTTAATTCTCCCAATCTTCTTTAATATCTTTGGGGTTTTTGCATATCTTCGTTCCCTCAATCTTCTTTGTTCTCTATGTGCCTCTCTCGATGTCCCTCGCGAACAGGTTAGGACGTGCGCACACTCCTTCGCTCCTCTTTACTCGACGCTCATAAGAGGTTTGAAAGCTAAGTTTTTCTTGATTTCGATACTCGCTTCTCGATTTTCTATTTCATTTTAGCCT
Organism: Cucumis cinereus; assembly: GCA_037974625.1. Lineage (NCBI taxonomy): Eukaryota > Viridiplantae > Streptophyta > Magnoliopsida > Cucurbitales > Cucurbitaceae > Cucumis > Cucumis cinereus. The sequence continues at coordinate 12,349,205 of JBBPDJ010000017.1, forward strand.
CGGTACAAAAACAACTCCTCGATTTGTTCAATTTTTATTCTTATTTGTGTTGGATTCGATTGATTTCATCTAATATGTAAACCTCATTTCATTGTTAATGCCTCCATTTTTATTTGCTTTAGAATATTGATTTTGGTATTCAACAATGATTGCAGATGAAAAAAAAAATCAAATTAAAAAAAGATGAAAAAGATCCAAATTAAAAAATTCAACTTGTTGTAGACTTCGCAACAGAAAAAAATGAAACATTATGCTACAACTTGCTGTCGGTCAGGGGGAGAGAGATCGTAGAGTGAGGAAGATGGATATTTGGGTAATTTTACACTATGATGTAAGCATAAGTCTAAAAAAACATTGGTTTTAAAATTTTTTAGCTATGTCCAATTAACAACCTATTTTTGTTAAACGAACCATAATCGATCTAGCAGCAGTTTGGTGGGAGTTACGGCACATTCCTAACAGCTCATAACAACTCAGTCAGATAAACGGCCTTCAAATTGAGTTGGGCCATGAAATCGGAGTCTTATAACGAGCTAATTGGGCTTTAGGCCCAAATAGCCAACGCGTGCGCTCTCAGGCAGTGGAGTCCCATAACGAGCTAATTGGGCTAGAGGCCCAAATAGCCAACGCGCGCACTCTCAGACACCCACAAATTTCATCAAATTTCGAAATTTGAGGGAGATTGAAACTGATTGGAAGGCTCCTGTTCTTCTCTTCTATTTGTTTTTCTTTTCCCGGACGGTGTGGTTTTCATGGACTCAATTGCAGCAGCCGTAGCCACAGTCTCTCTAGAAGAGGACGATTGGGAGCTTTGCAACGACGATGGCTTCGTCTACAAGCGGAAGAGGCGCCGGCTCGACCCAGCGGAAGCCGTCGCAGCTTGCTCATCGGCGGCTCAGGCCGTCGACCTTGAGGCGGAGGAGAATCGCCGGCGAGAGCGAAGGAGGAAGACGTTGTTGAAGGTTAAGGGGAAGTACCAGAGAGAGATTGAGCAGTGGGAGGTTTTGTCCGGAAACTTGCGGGAGATGGAGGAGAGGACTCGGAAGCTGCAGGAACAGTACCGACGGCATGGGGAACAAGGAGCGGCGTCGCTACTTGAGGGTTCATCGTTCACCGTTGTTCGGGAGAAGGAGCTTTCTTATGCGTCAATGGTGGACGATCTTCTCTCTCAGGTAAATTGGCGTTCTGGTATTGTGTCGTAATTTGGAATAAAGGTGCAAGGAATAGGAATTTTACGGATTCAGTCGTTGAGTTGCTTAGGAATTTCTTCAAATTTCTCATAATTCGTCATTCGTTAGTTAGATTTCGTGTCCAAAAGGATGATTTTTGCAGTTCAGTTTCCCCTTTGGTTGTGATTGGGTGGAACTGTGTGTCGAACTAATTATTCCTCTACTTGCTTGACCAATTCATCGGATAAATGGCTTTAGTCTTTCAGTGTAGGGTCTAGGTTTGGAAATCAATCAAAATGCCCACTACTAACAATGTCGAAGATTAAGAGAATATACAAATCTGAAATTGCTATCATTGCATTGCCAAGTTTGCCCTAACTGCTATGCTACTTTAGATCCAATTGGTTATTCTTACCAAGAGTTCAGGAGAGAAAATTGTTGTTTTCGACTAGTATTTCTCAACCATTTTACTCCAGTTTGCTAGAAAAATCTCAATTACTATACTTCAAAAGATGGCTTTTAAGGTAAGGAGTCGAGAGTTGAGGGAGGATAGCATATCTTCAAACTGAAACTATAGGGCTCTAGATTATGAGTAGACAAATAACTGAAAATTTTAGAACCTTCTTGTCTCGTGGAATTGGGCGGTAGAATAGGAAAATTGAAGGTGTCTCGTTGTGGGCGAACTTTTTTGCTGGTCACTGCCTACTTTTTTCGCCTTTGGCTGCTGCAGTGGTAGCAATGTCTGAAGTTTAAACTATGCAGGTGGAAGCTCAGGAAGCCATCATTAGCAATGTTTCAAAGTTTTGTGATATAGCTGAAGCATTATGCCAGACGGAAGAAGACCGGTTGAAGCAGTGTCTAATCGATCTTCCCATTTGGGGTTCACCCCGTGAGCTCATGGCCTCATTGTGCGACGAGTAATGATACAGGCAATGAAGAGAAACAGGAACTGGGGACCTTCCATTTGTAAGATCTTACTATGTAAAAACTAATTTGATTCTTATGAAATGGCCAAAATGTAGCTTACTTGTGGAGATCACATTCTTTGTTACAATAGATGGTGAACTCTTATGCGTATGCCTCTCCCTCATCACTCCCTCATCAGTCATCACTCCCTCTTTGTTACATTTCTATAGAATAGTCCACTGTCGATATTGCAAGGAATTTAGCGATCTCTATTCTATAGAAATGTCATGAAAATCTTAGCATATAATGACTATTTTATTTTGTGGGTGTTATTGATGTTCCTTGTTCTTCCTTTCTCTGATTCTTGATGTTGCTTTAAGTAGGAAATGTAGGGTTTCAGTAGACAGGCATCAAGATTTATTTACAACCGTTATGATCAGTGAATTTCTCATTATCTAATTCCCAACAGAATTCAGAAATATTACATGCCAAGATTTGGTTGATTATTGGAAAGATGGGTGCCATCGCTCAATGGTCCTACACATCTGTTGAAAAAAGCTTAAGATTCTCAAGCTTCTGAGCTGACAGCAATCCCAAATTCTGTTACATTTCTTGGTTTGGCTTATTGGGTATTCTCACAGAACTACAACTAAAGTTAAAACTGTGCCTTTTAGGATTTTCTTCCATTGGATCAGTAACATTTGTTAAAGCAGAAGAAGGAGCTTGTTGGGGTTTCTTCGATCATGCCGTGTGAGGCTTCCCCTGAGCCATGTCTAACAGCCATCAAGGAATTTGTACCAGGAGATTCGGGTGGCATCACGACGCTTTCAGAAGCACATATCCGAGGGGGGATCACAGGTGATCGTGGTGATATTCTAGAGAGGGACTGCAATAGCATCTGTATAATCTGACTGAAGTTTGGTCTTGTATTTGGATCTTCTCTCCAACATGATGTCACTATTAAAGCTAAGTCCTCTGGAAGGTTTTCAGCACTGGGCCTCATGTTCTGAAATAACAAAGCTATTATTCATAACAGGATACTTGAAAGGCTACAAATCTTGTTCATTTACATGTTGCTAATGGCTACAACTACAAAGTACTTGTTTAGTCATACATTTCCTATAAAAAGCCATATGGCATCTCCAAGTCTATTGTCATTATCTTCTAGATAATTCATTTTTTACATTCCAGAATATGGTTTGGAAAAGTTAGACTATAGTTCCTGTAGTTTTAGAAGTTAGAATTTAGTTTTTACACTTTCTTCAAACATTGGTACTCAATGAACATAAAAAGTTGTTTTAGAAACAGTTATTCAATCATAGTACTAGTTCCAGACACTACATTTTATAACTACATGCTTAGCTTACCTTAAAAGCAGCTGCGTATGCTGCCTGTAAATTCGACATGCCTTCGAAAGGCAACTTGTTAAGGATGAGCTCCCACAATACAATGGCAAAGCTGTAGGCATCAACTTTATGATTATAATGCTTCTTATCTCCATGCTTTAAAGTGACTGTACTGTAGAGCTGCCAACAAATGAAAATGGAAGTTGTTTAAGACCCAGCAAGGAAATGCTTAGGAACTCTATAATCAAAGATTCAGCAATAAAGAAAAAAGTGAGGGTAGAAAAAAAAAGAGAAAACTACCTCTGGAGCCATCCATCTATATGTTCCTGTTTCTGCAGTCATCATCTCTGTTACTGATTCTTCTCTTGCCAAACCAAAATCAGCAAGCTTAATTGTTTTATGGTCTGCAGTCAATATCAAGTTTTCTGCAATTTAAGAGTCTCGTTAGAGCCCGAAAATATCTTCACTTGAATGTTGAAAGTTCAACATGTAAATATTTTCGGGTATGGGGTTGATGATCCAACAAGTTCTCTTATCTCAGCTACATGCATCAAACCGGATTCAGTAACTAAATCTATATTTGTTTTAGAGTAATCAGATTGTGGGACAATAAAATTCTTAAAATTCAATTTTGAACCTTTCATGGAGGTAATAAGGTGCAATGTTGAATCCACACACAAGAAATGTTTTAGATTCCCACGTAACAAATCCTCAATTGCTTTCTTCAAGGATGTCTCTACTATCAAATTCAACCCAAACTAGACAAAGAAAGCTAATATGCTGGTTTAATGGCTGGCAACTCTAAGATGAATCCCATGGAATTATGGGTGAAAAGAACAAATGAAGCTTAAGAAGACCTCATTTCAAACAGCAAAAACCAATTCTAACTTCTATATCAGAAGTTCGTCTCGTCTGGAATCAAAATCACTAGCCCTCTTAGAAATGAAAGAGTCAATTTCTTTTCCTTCTCTCTTTCAATTCTCTTCCTATACTTTGTTTGACAGAGGAATAAGGCAGTTTAATGGATTCTATATCATACACAAATCAGTGAGTGGCATATACTAGAATCCAAAGAGTAAAAGTACATGTTTGTACCTGGTTTAAGGTCACGGTGAATAATTCCATGGGAGTGTAAGCACTCCATTGCACGGGCAATATCAAGCGCAAACCCAATAGCCACATCAAGTTCCAAGCTCCTTGGCCTCAAATTCAAGAGATATTTGCGCAATGTGCCACCTGTGAGTAATTCAGTCACAATAACCATCATAGGTTCCTTGCAAGCGCCAATAAACTGAAAACAAGAAGAATACCAACCGAGAATCACAGTTAGAACTTGAGAGACACTATAAAAGTATCTCAACAACAATTTCCAGAAAAGCATGAAATTCAGATGTAGAAGCAAGAGTTTTGAATGTAGAATTGATCATTGCCTTCACTAAGTTCTTGTGTCGCACTTTGGATAACATTGCAACCTCTCTTGCAAACCGAGCTTCTCTTCTGGCCATCCTCTCAGGAGTATCTCCTTTACCCACCATTTTGATAGCCACAATCTGATTTTTGTATCTGAGAAAAGGGGAAAAGAGAGAGAGTTTAAAAAGAGAGACAAAGTGACAGAAAGGTCTTTAATATATCTGATTTCAGACAGACAAAGAAAAAACAGGAAAGAAAGAAAAAAAAAAAAAACGTACTTTCCCTCATACACCTTGGCATGGGCACCTTCCCCAATCTTTGGCCCAACAAAAAGATGCTTAGGATCAATCAACCATTTGGCATCCAAATTGAATTCAGTAGTGGAATAAAACCCATTACCAGAACCCATGTCTCTACTCAGGACTTTTATCAAACACCTTCAGTGCACTTCCTTACTTCCCTCTTCTCTCAATTCACACACAAAAAGCTTTCCCAAAAAAAACCCATCAGAGATTCAAAGGGTACGGACAAAGTACTAAAGCAAAGACAAAAAACTAAAAAAACCCATGTTTGATACTGAACAGACCCATCCCTAAAATCCCGGTAGCCGATCCAGAAATTGAACGGATTGTTGTGCTTGGTGGGAAAAGAATATAGTGCCTCCACATGTAGGAAAACGGAAATCCAGCAGCCCCAGAAAATAAAAAAATTGGGAATCAAAGACAATAGAAATCAGAAAAAAGGTTAGTGTCAGAAGCAGGGGAGGCAAATAAATAATTGAATGTATGAAGGGAATGGGAGGAAAGCAATGAAAATGAAAGTGAAGGGACACAATTGAGGTGTGAAATTGATGCTTCTCCGCGTATGGAAGTGAATGCGGTTGCCATCTGCAATTTAAAGCTGCAAAAAAGAGATTTTTTTTTAAAAAAAAAAAATTATTTTCTTTGTGAGTTATTGTCACTGTAGAGCGGCTCGTGATTTGACTTTGAATGCCAAAAAAATTGAAATAATAAAAACAGAGAGAGAGAGAGAGAGGAGACGATGGGGTTGAGAACGGGAAATCCAAAATGCACGGATAAGGACAAGATTTGCCAAACAAAGCTCAATTTTGCATAAACAAAAAACAAAAAACAAAAAACAATCCCTTTGTTTTTTGTTTATATTGAGAGAAACAAGTTTATTGTGTCTTGTTGGTTGATGGAAGATGAATTTTGAATTCTGAGAATGGATTCAAAGGTTAATACAACGGATATTTCAAATATAGTCTAACGAACCAAAATATTTACAAAATATCATCGTCTATTAGAATGGATTACGTAGAAAATAGACATATCAGTATCATAGTAGATACAAGTAGTAGCATATCGTGATCTATCACAGACATATTGTAATAATAGAAATTGACACTTGATTTTGAAAAAAAGTTTCATTTTTTAAATTTTAAATACAAGAACTATATCGTTACTTAAGTGACTAAATTCTTACAAACCTGTAAGTACACGAACTAAATCTCTAGCCATTCAAGTTTACCGTCTATAGCTTTTTGACCTCGTCGAGTTGATTAACAATTAAGATAAATAAAAATTAAGAAATAGAATTTGGTTGTGTTAATTAGAAGATAGTATATATTTAAAAAATAAATCTTTAATTTTTTCAAAAGATAAAAAAATGAAAGTTTAATGTTTTATATAATATAGTTTCCATCCACTATTTCTTTAAGGTTTATTTAAGCCTTCTGATATACTCAATGTTTATATATAAATATATAGAGAGGCTTTGTGAGACCATGTGATTATGTTATGTTATGTTATTTATTTATTATTATATACGTTAATTAAAATATCTACAAAAAAAACTAGTAAAATATCACAGTTTATCGCACAGTGTATCTACGATAGACTGCGATAAACTACTATCTTTGTATATATGTATTATGATCGACACGAATAGATTGTAATATTTTGTTATATTTGTAAATATTTTTAGAATTTTTGTTATTTAAAATAATTTTATTTTATCTAACTTAGTATATTTGTAACTCTCAATTGATAAATCTGTATAAAAAAATCAAATAAACTTATATACTAAATTTAAGGGGAATACTTGTTTTCTTTTTTCTTAAAAGAATATTTTTTTTCCTAATTTAGAGTAAAAAATTGTCTTAATAATATGATATAATAAAATAATACTTTGAAATGATAGAATATATATATATATATATATATATATATATATAAAATTTGGTACACCAAACACTAATTTTTTTTAAAAGAATGATTTGTGAATAATAATAATCTGAAACAATTGATTTACACATATTAGTTTAGAATAAAATTCAATCATAACTTATTATATACTTATTTATTTATTATATATCGTATTGATTTATATGATTTGTAATGAATGTATGATATTAAATATTTATTTGTACGATTACATTTTCACTGATATATACACATAGATTTGATATTAACATGATTCCATTATATCGTATTTACGAAACCTAAAAAATAAGCATTAAAATAATTATTAATATAAATATAACAAAAAAAAACATATTAACCTGTTTAATGCATAAAAAAAATTATTTATTGATTTAAATATTTCATTGTTTCTTTATAATTTCTTCTTACTATAGCCATTGACATTTTATCTATATTATTTTATTAAATTAATGTGTTTGATTAGACATCTTAAATTTTGACTAAATGTAATAACTTTTCATATATTTATAATATAGTTTCTACCTCCAACTATGATTATAAAATTAGAATACGTTGTAACTTAAATACTAAAAATTTGATACACTAGGCTTAAATAATTTATTTTATAATTTTTTACTTTCATTTACCTTACGCTAATTCAAGCGTCAATTACCAAATCAAGCATAGCTCAATAAACATATAAATGTGTCAAAAATCTATTTATTTTTAGTTGTACACTCAAAAGAGAGAGAAAAAAAAAAGAAAATTAAAATCAAAATTGATCGAAGTAAATCTAATCAACCTAATCAATGCACAAAATGAATAACTCTCTTAAAACTAAAACAAATTCAACAACGAAACAATTCTCATATCATTTTTTAAAAAATAAAATAAAATTTTCAAACTAGACATGTTTTATAATGCATTATTCAAACATGTAAAAGATATTATTTTGAATGGTTCTTCAAATGAAAGCCAGTTTAAAAGAGAAATATCGAAATGCTAATTAAAATTTTAAGGTGGAGAATCATGACGACTAACACTTATTTAATTTACGCAAATGTAATTAAATGATTCGAAAAGTAAGTCGTTAACTTGAGCATAACATAACTCGTTCAAGATTTTGATATCTATACCGTAGATTTTGGTTGAATGCAACCACACAATTTTCAACACAAAATTTCAAATTAATTTTTCTTTAAAATAAATGGTTAGATGTGAAGATTAAATTAAGAAAAAAAAACAGGGTAATTGAAATTGCATATTTAAATTTTGAGTTGTATACATTTAAATTACGAACATTTTTCAGTACATGTAAGAATTATAAACTAATTGATAAAATTTTCATCAAATGATCCATTTAGAATCTTAATTAATATTCCTTCTAAAAATTAATATTTGAAAAAATCTCTCCATAGACATTTTTCAAATATAATTTTAATAAATAATCTAAATTCATTCGTCAATAACATGTCAATTGATACACCTACAAAACAATTTTAATTTATATTAATACTTATGGTTGAAATTGGAAATTTCCAAAAAAAGGGAAAAGTTATTTAAAATTTCAAAGCCCAATCTTATGGCACGTGTGACAAAGGATGCCGTTGGAGTCGGCACGTGGCCCAATGGCAGTGTTGACTAGAGACACCGACACGTTTAGAACATTGGACGACATATCTGAAAATCCAAATTTGTTGAACGACATGACGTCATGTCGGTTCTTAAACTTTAGGGCTTCTAAACTAAAATCAATTATTAGCATAGCCACTCTCCTAACCTAACCTTTCTCATCTTTTCTCCCTAATTATTATTTTATCCTTATTTATTTATTTTGACTAATTGAAAAATTGCCCAAAACTTTAGTAATAATTACAATTATAACCTTAAAGGTCTAACGCAAAATAATGAGCTCTCAAATTTATACAAATGTTAAAATTAGACTCTCAAATTTATATGCAGTTGTAAAAATTGTATGAAATGTATAAATTTGAGAGTTTTAAGTCTTATGATCAATTGGAGTTTAATTTCTACAACTGATAAGTTTGAGAGTCTATTTTTAACGCTCTATAAATGTAAAAGTTTAATTTTTAATTTTTAAAATTAAAAAGTTAGAGGACGAGTGGTTTTTTAATTTTTTTGGCTATTTTTTAAAGATATTTATCCTATATTTTTTTTTATTGAGATTGAAAAGGAGAAATAAATGGTAATATAAAACCCTATTTACTTATCATGAATCAAACTCAAGATTTTGAGAAATGGAAATAAAATTATTGTTTTTGTTTATGAAAGTTAAAAGATTCTAATTTACGAGGTTTAATAAAAGTTTAATCTTATTTTGGTTTCTAAATTTTGTAACTTGTTTTATTTTGATCCCTAAATTTTTAGGAATATGTGGTTTAATTCTTGGATATTTAAAAATGACATATTTTGATAATTGTCGTTAGAATTTCATTAACTCTTTAACGGAATGATGATGTGACTTTTATATGTCGATGACTAGGCTGTTAAATTAGATGATCACTCTTAAAAATCTAAGATATTAATTTTTAACTAGAACCTAAATGGTAAATTGAATTTTTATCAGAGAATTCAAAAAGTCACCATACGTTAAAGATTTTGATTTCACCATTTTGAAGCATTGAAATTCTACTTATTGTCTCTCATCTTGTCAAATAGGTTTTGAAAGTATTTACAACATTCTTAAACTTCTTTTTGTATCTAATCAATCTATGGGTTTTTAAAATAAACACATAAACTTATTTTATGTAAAACAAGTCTTAAAATTTTCAATTTTGTTACCAATTAATTGGCCTTTTTTTCTGTCTAATTATATTTTTTTTCTATTCAACTTCTTTTCTAAAAAAATTACCAGTTTATTTGACATAAAATTGAAAGTTAATATCGTATTAGTGACTAAAATATATATATATATATATATATATATTTTATATATAAAAAAAAATGTCGAATATGTTAGGAATCTATGTTAGATATTAATCAGAAATCTTAAAGACGTATTTCATACTTTTAAAGGACATTTGGATCAAGGAGTTTGTATCGTCCATGATTAAAAAAACATCAAATTTAATCTCACTTTAAAAGATATATTAAAAATATATTTTTTCATGAAAAATGAAAAAAAAAAAAACTTATTTTTTATTTTATTTTTTGCTTTTTAGTCAAAGAAAAATTTGAAAGTAAAAAAATCATAACATGGCTTTGACAACACTCAATTTTTTCCCATTAAATGTAGAATACTATGATTAATGACTTTTGCACTTCAACTTGCCATTCAATCATTAATAATAAACAATAATAATTATAATTATTATTATTATAGTGAACTCCAAAAATCAAAATTAACATTTTTCAACTCTAATATTTTAATCCAATAATTAATTATTTAATCACCTCCTCTCTATCTATCTATCTCTAAGAATTTCCATCTTACACAAAAATTTGACTTTTCTTTGCATGGTTTGAGTTTGAAGAGATCAAAATACAATCTTTTTTAAAATATCATTCTCGTCCTCCTATTTCGATACTTGTTTTTATTTAGTCTCCATAATTTTAATAAATTTCAAAATTAGTTCAAAATTCATAGTATTATTTCAGAGGAAATTGCAAATATGACAATCACGTTGAAAATACTACCAAATATCCAACTCTCGAAGTCTGTCAGAGATGAACTATAACGCTAAAAAAGTCTATCAATGTCGCTATATTTATAATTCTTCAAAAAAAAAAAAAAAATCTTAGAAAGTATTAAACTTAAAAGAACTACCCATTGAAATGACTCATTATTGTATAGTGAAATCATATGAAAAAGATAGTCTCTATCGACTACTACCGTCCTTTAAATTTTTTAGAAAGATGTTCATATTATAATTATTAATTTACGAAATTCAATAAAATCTAACTTCAAAATTACAAAAAATATATATATATATATATAATTGTATGAATAATTGAATTGAAAGAGAGACAAAATGGGACCATAAAAATGTGACTTTAGTGGTTGAGTAAAGCTGACATAGAAATGAAAATGGAAAGGAAAAAAGGAAGAAACAGTGTGTTTAGTATTTGTTCTTTTCGTTTTGTTTGGTCAAAAAACAAACAGTTTTGCTTTTTGTTTATGTGAAAATGAAGTGTCGGTGAATTAGTGATTTCACTGTTTTTTCTACATTTTTCCCAACCCTAAACCAACCATCCAAATTCTTGTCCTAACACTTAGTTTGTCAAACTTTTTTCTTTTTAAATTTTTAGTAATTATTGGAGCATGCAAACCCATGTCGACACCCGTACGTAGAGTCCCACAGCTCTCTTGTAGCCATGAAACAGTTCAAGCAAACAATCTAATCTACAAACTATAACTATAGGACTGTCGTAACCGACTCTTTGCCCCAAACGTTGCCTAAGTGAATTGAGTTTGTATCTGTCAGCCAACATAGTCCTTACTTGCCTAACCAATGAACACTGCTTAATGCTCAAAGTTAAATTGCTTCTCAATCAAATTTGAGATACTTTCACCACCCATCACTAGTGACTTTGATCCACACAAAAACTTCAAAACAGAACTTTACCAACAAAACGTTACCATCAATATCCAAGTCCAATTCAATCCCAATTGTTTTTTCACTTAATTTAAGTACAATTTTGGTCACTATACTCTATATCTTCGTATAGAATTTAGATGGTGTCCCTTTCCAGCTTGTTGAGCTTCGAACAAACTATATTGTGGCTCCTTCATAATTTCGAGCCAGAAAGGATAACGCTAACCCAATCAACCAACCCGTACATGAAATCAAGCAGCTGCTTGAGGCTGTTTGAGAAATTTAGCAATGGCAAAATCTTGGCACCATTGCAATGTCAAACACTCAAAGCTAGGAAACACACCACTCTCCTGCAAGTACACAAGGTGTTGGAAGAAACGCCGAGCAAAACGATACTCTTCCGAAAGCAATAGTAAAGATAATTAGACAAACTCTCAAGTTTTATCTTTCGCAATTAAAACCATCTTTGGCAATTTGTTATTATAGTTTTCCTCCGTACTTCCTGGCCAAGATTGACCCAAATATTTGAACAAAAATTTAATTTATTTTCATCGTATGTCTAAACAATTGATTCTTTTGGGCTTTCTCGATGGAATCTTGGCTGGGACATAGATCGGAATCGTTTATAATATTTCTCCAATTTTCATTGTAGACTGCAGCACAATCGCTTGAAGGAGGAAACAATAAGAAATTCATAAATACATATGGAAATTCCCAATTCAGACCATTGTGGAAACAGAAACTAGACATAAGATTTTGAAATTTGACGAAGACTTGGGAAATATCACGTAAGATTTGGAAAAGATTACGTACAATCTCGATCGTTGTCCTGGTCGAGATTCCATCAAGAAAGCCAAAAAATTGTTAGTTTAAATGTACAATGAAAAGAAATTGACTTTTTGTTCAAATGTTTGGATCGATCTCAGCCAGGAAGTTCCAAGAAAAACTATTCCAATGAGTTCTCCAAAAGGGCAAATTGTGAAAGCTGAAAACAACATTTTACGGATATTTCTGACAATTTTCTTGAAAATTATTGGGGACAGACTTTATATCTCTTTGACATGGTAATATGGTATAGTATCTCATGAAATTACAAAGGGGAAACTGGATAATGTCACTGTTTCTATAGTTTTAAAGGCCTGCATAGGGTTGTACGCACTTGCATTTGGAAAGACAGTTCACGTATTCGTAAAGAAAAATGAGAAAATTGACCTTGACACGTTTGTTGAGGCTCTGTTGATCGAACTGTACTTGCAATGTGGAAAAATGCACGGGCCACTCCACGTTTATTGGCATTTGCTTCAACCAGACGTGCTTTTGTGGACTTCAATGATAACTGGGTACGAGCATAATGGTGATCATGCATCTAAACCCCGACCCTACCACACCTGATGGCTTAGTATTGGCCTGTACTCAACTGTCAAATTCAAGTGTTAGAAGTAGCATACATGGTTTTATAACTAGAGGAATTCTAGATTATGACTTATTATTGGCCAACCCATTGAATCTACATGCTGATATAGGCTCTGTACAGCTGACCAACTAGTTTGACAAAATGCTGGCAAAATATGTAATTTCATGGAGCTCCTTAATTGATTGTGTTCTCACAATGGCAGCACTAAATCTTTTCAATGAAATTATTAATAGGAAAAGCAAATTCAATCTAATCACAGTGATTAAGTGCATTACAGGCATGTGCAATTTCATGTAGCTTGGAAGGAAAGAGGATCCATGAACTTGTTACCAGCAAAGGTTTGGAGTTGGATGTTTCAATTTCCACAGCTCTGATTAGTACGACATAAAATGCTTCACCTGAAGAACCCCTTGACGTGCTTCAAAAAAAGCCCTGGTTACTTGGGCTGCTTTGATGTTGAACAACATAAATCCTCGTGTTGTTCCCATGGTGAAAAATGAAAATTCTTGCTTCTTGTTCAGCTTTGAGCATTCTCCAACAAGCACTTTGCCGCCATGACTATGCTATGTTGTTAATACTGGCATCACTGATAACGATTTTGTACGAGCTTTGCTAATAGAGCTGTGATCGAAATGTGGCAGCATAGTAAATCCTATGAAAGTATTTAGAGAAATGAAAGAAAAAAATAGTTACCTTTGCGAGCATGGCAGGTTGTAGAATCCAGGGACAAGGAAGAAAAGATTTGAAACCGTTTGACAAAATGAAAGAGACATCAGAAGTTATGCCCAACCAAGTAGCATTACAACATCATTGTCGAACTTCTTAGTTGAACAGGAGAACTCGAAAGGGCAGTAAACTTCATTTCAGAAAACGCCAATCCAGCAGCGCTCTGTTAGGTGTCGCTTGTGGTCATCACAAATCTGAGAAGGGAGAGCTTGCAGCAAAAATCTCTCCAAGTCAGATCCTAATCATGTTGAGTTCAGTATACTGCTATCCAAATCTAGCATTTATGCTGTGTTGAAAATTGGCCAATCTTGCAGAACTTAGAAATGTGATAAAGGAAAAAAGCTTTGAAGAAGCTGCTTGTGGAAAGTGTGAATGAAGCAGGAACTGAGGTTCATAGTTTCGTAATTAATGACAGATTACACTCAGAATCTGACCACATTAATCTGTTGCTAGGAAATTTGAATGGTACTACAAGAGATGAAGATTATAGCTCAAATTCAAAATCTTATTTACAGGGGTATTGAGGAAATCATATAGTAAACATTCTATTGAAGGTGTCATACAAGTTAATGAAACTATGCAGTGGTCAACACCTTTAGTCGATGATATGATTAGACCATTTACTGAAATATAATCCATTAGTTTAACACAAGACGTGTGCTTAGCTTTTAGAATGTCAAAACCACAACTAACAATCAGCAGTGGAGCAGAAAAAAAAATTCCATTTATTTGCCATGTTTTCACAATTCATAAATACCTGGTAAAAGGACAATACGAATATCATTTCCCTAAGGTACCACTGTTTTTTAAATTCCCAAGTGCCACTATGCGTTCCTAGAGAACATTTGTGCATAGATTGGAAATATAAACATAACTAAGAATATATTTTTATTGGACATCTGTTGCCAGAGCTCATACATTACAACTACAAGAGCAGCAAGAAATAAGAATATCAAATTGTTCCGAAGTTCAGATCCAGCAGGAGAATGTGCCCTGCTCACTTCTCTAATTGTTACCTTGTCTGTCATCCTCTCAAGGCTTGTTTGTAGTTTCGTTGTAAATTTCAGCGCTAGGAAGTTTAACTTCATCTTCTCTTTTACCTTCCTCATCACAGGTCCTCTCCATTCGACCCCTGCAATTGATCGTCAATCTCAAATCACATAGTTCTCAACTTATAGGATAACGAGAAAAGAAAGGTTCCAAGCTCTACTGTCATGCAACCAGATAATTTTGGTTCCTTTATGTTATCTGGATTTGAAAAAACTCTATATATCCACCCTGAAGTATAGACTATCCCGTCTAGTCCTGTACATCTTGGAGCTTATGAAAGTTTTTTAAATTCTAATCATATAATATATTGATCATTCTATGTTTAGCGCTTGTAATTCACAGATCTTGATTAGAGACCCAATTTTTTGTTAAGAAACTGAGAATTTATGTTCCTCTTATGTTATCTAAATTACACTATAGATCCACCCTCAAGCATAAATTATCCTGTCTAATCCGATACACGTTGGAGCTCACAATGGTGTGTTTTTTATTCTAATTATATATTATATTGATCATTCTATGTTTAGCTTGTAATTTTCAGATCATCAACTACGTGATTAGATTTTTTATAAGAAACTGAGAATTTTTATTCCTTTATGTTATCTAGATTTGAAAACTCTACATATCCACCATGAAGCATAGACTATCCCATCTAATCCCATATATGTTGGAGCTCATGATAGTTTCCTTTTTATTCTAATTACACATTATCATTCTATTCTATCATCTATGTTTAACACTTGTAATTCTCAGATCACCTACGTGATTAGAAACCCATTTTTTTCTGAGAAACTGAGAAGTATAAATTAGAATGGTCAAAAAGGAAGACAACCTAAGGACAAAGGGTAGAGAGAACCGTTTCATAAAAAAGAGCCAACAGAAAAAGGACTTCCAATTTTTAATACTCATGGCAGGGCTGTAAGTACTCCAAAATCCTTTATGACTTGGAACTCCCCCAAGAAGCCAAGTGCTGTATACTATAAACAAAAGAATCTTCTGAACTCAACCTACCCTCGAAGATTCAAAACTCAAGTTTCCTTCCTTCCAAGTTATCCGTAAGGTTGCTTTCACTTCACCACACCACAGAATATTTGCTTTGCCTCTAAACAAGTTCCCAACAAAGCCTTGAGCAACCAGTCTTCAACCTTCTTGGGCAACCAAATCGACAGTCAGGATTCTTTTAAAAAGAAGGTCCAGCCCTTGGCCACTGAAAAGCAGTGAAGCAGCAGATGATATCATCCCCCTTTAAAGAAACACCACATAATGGAGGGGGGAGAGTCCAAAAGGCAAAACATCTTTGTCATCTCTTGCCCATTTTGAAAATAAGAGATGAAGTTAGGACTAGGCCCCTACCTACTGAATAGTTCATCATAGCAATAGGTCTGAAATGTTTATGAATGTTTTTGCAGTAGTTTATCATATATAGCAAACAAATCTGTCAAAAGTCTATTAATGATATAAGTTTCATAAGAGTTATTAACGAAGTTATTTCCTTTTAAAATGTTGCTATACACTTGATTATTATCCCTAAAATTGCAATCGATTATAATTACCCAATAAACAAATCTAGTAGTAATTCATCACTTGTCCATTGAAAATGATTTGTTGTACTGAATCCATATCATAGTCTCGAATAAACACTTGAATGAAAGCAAACACAAACAAGTGAAAATGATTTGTACTTCTATCCAGATCTTAGCAGCAAAATAAACGCTATATGAAATCAAACAAAAATAAGAAGGATGCTGCTGCTGATTATAAACTGCACGGTCGAACTGATGAGCTACTAGCAGCAGCTAAGAGTGTACAATAGTTATGTGTATCAGTAGGACTCAAGATGAACTATCAGAAAGAACGTGGCAAACCAGACAAACACTAACCTCCAAAGCCTTTCTACTATCTCTCCCTTTCCAATATGCTTGTCCAGCAATTCAGGCACATCATCGGGAGTAACGTAGCCATACCTAAATTTAATATGTATAATTAACTAATAAATCACTTGAAAATATCTCATTGGGGGTGAAGTATTTTCTCTATTTAAAACTTGTCTTACCAATGCCCCATGATTCTCCCATCTGAATCTGGACTATATATAATCAAGTTTCCAGCATACTTGTGTCCACCAATGTGTGAACATGGATGGACATAAATTTGATCCTTCAGCCCTCTCAGTTCGATCTCCTTTTTAAGTTTTGAAACAAGAACTGGTCCACAGACACCACATCTCTTATCTCGACTACCATGTGCACATACAAAAATATAAGAGCCAGCCAAAACATCGTGTACTCCAGAGTCTTGCAGTTTACCATTCAAAAGCACATCCTCAACAAACATCTCCACATCTTTATCTTTCAAGCCCCTGTTTATTGGATGGATGTGATGGGGAGACGGGGTCATTGCTCATCTTGTAACAGAAAAAGATCACGGCAGAAATAGAGACACAATCAAATTAACTCCTAAGGAATGAAAGTGATAATATATTGGACCGAACAAAAGAACTCATGATCATAATTTGTCTACAATAACAGGTAAACAAGGGAACAGCATTAATGATCTTCAAAGGTCCTAAAGATTGGCCATATAATTGGAATTAGTGTATTATAAACTACCGTGATTACAATTCAATTACCTTTTGGAATAAATCAGATTTTAGTTTCCATCGTATCAACAAATTGTTAACGCACATTATCGTTTAGTTTATGACAAAATAAGCCAATCAGTAGTGGCTATGAGAACTAAATCAATTCTCTCACCTGTATTTGACCATTTCCGGAAAAATCAATACATCTCCATCCGAATACTCTGTTCCCTCCCATGCTTCGCATATCGTCAGTTTCGTCTAGCAAGCCAAAACGAGGAGGAGAAATATAAAAGAGATGGCAGAGTACTCAAATTCTGTAAACTATAAACAGGATTTCAAATGGTATTAACAACAAAGCCATCTCATGAAAAAAATACACCATCGTTCAAATTCAATGATCAAAAGTGCATTACTAACCCTAACAGAGATCTCATTTTTATGAGCTTTGATGGCAAAAGATAATAGTTTCGGCAGCAGATCAGCGTCCGAGTGTTCAACGCGGGACGGCCAGACCTCAGGACTTCGATAACATAGGAACACATGGCGCTCGTAAGCAGCAACCGTTCCAGCAAGGTTGCTCCGATACATCTCCGGCCGACGGAAGCCATACTTCTCGTCTTCTGCAATTGAAAATGTGGAGAAACGGCGAGATTCCGAGAAGTGGAGCAAAATTGGAGACTGGATTTGGTGGGAAGAGGAGAGATTGGTAGAACGAAAGAGCAAGAGAGGCTCACGTGGAGTTTTTCCGACAGAGGAGAGTGAACGACGTGGACGCCATAAACGCATAGCTTCGTCTTGCCTGACGCCGTAGGCCGTTGAGAGTTCGGGCAAATAAATGCGCGCCTTTGCGGGTGAAAAAAAAAAATCAAATTTAATAATCGGGATTAGGGAATTTACTTAATTTGTCATAAAAAATTATTTATCATAACAAATATATTAGTTAAATAACCTTTTCAAAATTTATAGTAAAAATGTTAATATATATAAAAAAATTGAAAATTAAAATTGAACACCAAATATGGAGAAAAGTTGGATGTCATCGCTGCTTTTGTCGTAAGGTGGTCGTCTTTCTCTAATTCTGCAGTGTCTCAATCACATACATGAAAAGCTCTAGCAGGGATCAACTAGTGGGGTTGTTTGAAAAATGTTACAGTACCAAAATTCTAGCTCAATTGCAATGTCTTACGCTCAAACTTGGCCTTACCCATGACAGTTTCTTCGCCACCAAACTTAGTGCCCTGCATTCAAAATACACTTCTCTTGTGCAAGCACACAAGGTGTTTGATGAAACGCCAACCAAAACAGTACACCTTTGGAATGCTCTTCTTAGAAGCTACTGCAAAGAAAATCAATGGAAACAAACTTTATATCTCTTTCATGATATGGTATCTCATGGAATTACAAATGGGAAACCCGATAATTACACCATTCCTATAGTTTTGAAGGCCTGTGCAGGGTTGCAAGCTCTTAAATTTGGAAAGATGGTTCATGGGTTTTTCGAGAAAATTGAGAAAACTGATGTTGACATGTTTGTTGGGGCTTCGTTGATTGAACTGTACTCGAAATGTGGAAAAATGGACGACGCATTTCAAGTTTTCTTGGGATTTTCTCAACCAGATGTGGTTATGTCGACTTCGATGATAACTGGGTATGAGCAGAATGGAAATCCTGAAAAGGCAGTTGATTTTTTCTCTCAAATGGTGATGATCAAGCATTTAAATCCCGATCCTATCACGCTTGTCAGCTTAGCGTCGGCGTGTACTCAACTATCAGACTCAAAGCTTGGGAGTAGCATACATGGCTTTATGATTAGACGAAATCTAGATTATGACTTATCTTTGGCTAACTCGTTGTTGAATCTATATGCGAAGACGGGATTGGTAAATGCTGCAGCCAAATTGTTTGAGAGAATGCCGACAAAAGATGTAATTTCATGGAGCTCGTTAATTGCTTGTTATTCTCACAATGGTTTAGCAGCTGAAGCATTAAATCTTTTCAATGAAATGATTGATAGGAAAATCCAATTCAATTCAGTTACAGTGGTTGGTGCATTACAAGCATGTGCAGTTGCATGTAACTTGGAAGAGGGAAAGAGGATCCATGAACTTGTTACTAGGAAAGGTTTGGAGTTGGACATTTCAGTTTCCACAGCTCTAATTGATATGTACATGAAGTGCTTTTCACCTGAAGAAGCCCTTGATGTGTTTGAAAAAATGCCTAAAAAAGATGTGGTTTCTTGGGCTGCCTTGCTAAGTGGATATTCCACAAATGGAATGTCATTCAAGTCAATGGGAACCTTCAATACCATGCGGTTGAACAACGTAAAACCCGATGCTGTTGCCATGGTGAAAATTCTCGTTTCTTGTTCAGATTTGGGCATTCTCCAACAAGCACTTTGCCTCCATGACTATGTTGTGAAAACTGGCTTCACTAATAACATTTTTGTAGGAGCTTCACTCATTGAACTGTATTCAAAATGTGGTAGCATAGTTAATGCCATGAAAGTATTTGAAGAACTGAAAGTAAAAGACATTGTTACTTGGAGTGCAATCATTGCAGGTTATGGAATCCAGGGACAAGGAAGAGAAGCTTTGAAACTGTTTAATAAAATGATGGAGACATCAGAAGTTATGCCTAATGAAGTAACATTTCTCTCATTGTTATCTGCTTGTAGCCATGCTGGTTTGATTGAAGAAGGGATCAAGATATTCAACATGATGTTCCATAAATACAGAATAAAACCCAACATGGAGCATTACAGCATCATTGTCGATCTTCTTGGTCGAACCGGAGAACTCGACAGGGCTCTAAACTTTGTTGAGAAGATGCCAATTCCAGCAGGGCCCCATGTCTGGGGTGCCCTATTAGGTGCTGCTTGTATTCATCACAAATCTGAATTGGGAGAAATTGCAGCTAAGAATCTCTTCGAGATAGATCCTAATCATGCAGGGTATTATATACTGCTATCTAAAATTTATGCTGTGGAGAAGAATTGGGACAATGTGGGAAAACTTAGGAATATGGTCAAGGAGAAGGGTTTGAAGAAGATGCTTGGGGAAAGTGTAATTGAAGCAGGAAATGAGGTCCATAGTTTTGTAGCTAATGATAGATTACACTCAGAATCTGACCAGATTTATAGGCTGCTAAGAAATTTGAATGTTAATATGAAAGATGAAAGTTATAGCTCTAACTCAAATTCTTATTTACAGGGCACTGTGGAAATTGTATAGTAAACATTCCCCTGTAGGAGGGTGTCCTGAAGTTAAGTGGTAAACCAAACTAAAAAACTATATAATCCATCGGTTTTCACAAGATCATCATCAATTCAATTCAAAGCTTAAATTGATGGGTAAAGACAAATTTAATATAATATTTAACAAGATTTGTGTTCAGCTTTGAGAATGTTAAAACCACACTAACAATCAGCAGACTTTTTGTCGGACTCGATTGTTGTATTATTTGCAGGAAAGAAAGTATTGGACCTTGATCGTATCGTTTGGAGGTGACTTCGCCCAGGTGGTTAATGCAGGGGTTCTTGAAGAAGTCTGGCTTTAGTTTTGCCAGTTGCAAGGAGTTTCTCTTCCACGTGCCTTTTCGCTATTTTGTGGTAGAATGAGATTTGTACAAAGTTGTTTGTGTATGTTCATGTAATCTTTTTTTTTTTTAATCTCTCCATTTTATTTTGATTTCATCAAATTGGAGTTCAAATTTAGATGGATTGCATTTTCACATTAAATTTTTAGAATTCAACTATCATTTAAAAAGTTCTTTTATGAGTTTATGATATGAAATTTATAGAGTTTTAGACAAAAGCAGCATTAATGGTGTTTTTTTATTAAAAAAAATTATAGATTTTAGAAATATTATTTAATGGTAATTTTTTAAAAAAGCCATTTGTTTAAAAAAATATCTTTATTATTTTAAAAATTATAATACTATTTTTTAATCTTCCAAAATTATTCTTGAAATGGTACAACTGACCTAATTTTCGTTCTAAGTGATAATCACATCATTCCCAATCCCAATTCTAACATGTTTATACTCCAAAAATATTGTAATTATCGAAAGAGTATATGTACTTTTTTAACAAGTGGCAATGTTCATAATGTTTATTTTCTTAATAATTTAGCCTGAAACATATTATATAGTTTAAAGGCTTATTATACATTTTTTAAAATTCATCCATCTAATTATTTGGTGCTAATTTATTGGTTTACAAAACCTAAAAGAAAAGGGGAAAAAATTATTTTTACTCCAAATTTTATATTTGGTTGATTTTTCCCAAAATTTAGTCAAATAAATAAAATGGAACCATCTCTTCTATAAGGTCTATTATTGTAATGAATTTAAAAGCACTTTATTATTTAACTCATTTGAAAGTTATTTATTTATTTATTTATATTAAATATATAGATTGATAAATGTAGTAATATAGAGATATAGATAGAAATATATTGATAAATTGCATTTTTTTTCCCTAAAAATTATAATACAATCTCAAAATCATGCAAAAAAGTATACGATTAGAAAGAGGGAGCCCCCAACAACCGACAGCTAAAATTGTGACATTTCAATTGTTTTTTTTTTTTTCTTTTTTTAATCATTTATCAGTTGGCATTGTCTAGAGAGATTGCAAAATAATAATAATAATAATAAAATATACTTTTAATAATATGAAATATTATAATTAAACCATAGGGTAATTGAATTTCAAAATCATAGTATTGTAATTGATATTTGATTTTAGTTTCTAGCATGACAAGTTAAGTTTTCGGTGTTTAAATTTGGTTTCTAATTAGCGCTTGAAGTATAAAATTTGTTTCCAAAAAATATGGAGTACAAAAATTTGAACCTCCGATCTCAAGAAAATAGGTAATAGAGGTATAAAAGTCTGAATCAAATCGAACCAACCCGGTCTGTTTGGATTGGATCAATTTTAAACAAAATTTAGTACACCAAACCGAACTATATGATTGTGCAAAAAAGTTAGTATATACAACAAATATAGTGACAAGTTCAACATGTAAGTAGAAAAATTCAAACATCTAATCTTTTGAATTCAAAACTCTAATCTCTTAATCGAAAATATGTGTTTCTCTTCGCATGAAGTAATAAAATACTACTCTCCAGTTCAGAGCATAATTAAAAGAAAAAGTAAATAAACACAACATCAGAAGGCAGATACTTAATCACTTTTAACATATATATATATATATATATATATATATATATATATAACTATTATGAAAAAGCAACTTTTTCAAATTTATTAAAAAGTTGAAAACAAAATTGATATGAAATTGAATCTTATAAGTATTATTATTATTATTATAATTAATTTCTCCCTATCTCAAAAGAAATGGAACTTTTTTCACCAACAGACTGTCTCCTTGCTGTCAACAAGAAAGGCAACAGAATCCTTGTCTAAACAGACTGTTCTAAATATAAATGAAAGAGAGAAGTTATAATAATGAAAGAATTATGTCAGTATAAGAGGAAATCCAACAATTCCATTCCCCAGTTTTGATTTGATGCATCTTCTTCATATTTTCTCAGACAGGTTTTATTATGCATCACCAGACATCACAGTAGACAGTTACAAAGTGATAGTTAAAAAAAAAAAAAAAAAAAAATGAAAAATGAAACCACAACAGGACTTCAGCAACCCCCATTTCAATGGAAAAAACAAGGAAGGCATTGAATTTCAGCACAATACAAATGAGGAGGTGAGAAGGGGAGATTGGTTGAAAGACAAACTGGCAATAAGATTCAAAAGAAGTCGATCTCTAAATAATTACCTGAAGGCTTCACATCGACTCCCGGCATCTTTTCGCCTGCCGGTGCGTGTGGTGTCTCCATCCTTGAAGAGAAATCAATAACATCTACTCTTGGCACTTCAGGAGGATTGGCACAGCGGATGAGTGCCCAATTCACGCTTTGGAAGAATGGATGTTGCTTGATCTCGGTGGCGCCACGCCTGTAAGCGAGACGATGCTGTGGTTCTTTTACAAGCAAACCTCGGATTAAGTCCCTTGCTGCAAAGCTCACAGAAGGAGACTCAGGAAATCTCAATGGCTGACCAACCACATTAAACAAAGTAGCACGGTTCCCAGCCCCCTTGAATGGAGTTCTACCGAACAAAAGTTCGTAAAGAAAGATCCCGAAAGTCCACCAATCCACGGCACTTCCATGGCCTTCACCTTTTATGATTTCAGGTGCTAGGTACTCGTGTGTACCAACGAAGGACATCGATCTTGCACTCGTGGGCTCGGCAATAAGCTCCGGTAGAGGGCTTACCTGATGATATACTTCACTCTTTGGTTTGGACTTCTTTTCTTTCCTGTGTCTGCTTAGGAAGCGAGGTGTAAAACATGCTGGCTGGATACAATCTGGCTGCATTATGCAAGTTGGCTCAATGCAGGCAGGCTGAACACAGTACCCCGAGCTTTTAGCTTCTAAACCCGAGTTCGATGATTTAACAAGTGTCGGGGAGACTGCACATCTAAGAGATAGGTCAAAATCAGATAGCATTATGTGCCCATCGTCTCTCACTAACACATTTTCAGGTTTTAGGTCCCTGTAGATTATCCCAAGCATGTGCAAATACTCCAAAGCAAGGAGAACTTCAGCCACATAGAATCTGAAAAGGTATAAAACATATCAAGTGAAAATCAAGGTGGCCCAAAGTAAACAGTCCCTTTTCCGTTTAATTAAAACGGATGTCTACAGAAGCCTACGATAATGTGCAAATTGCTAGCTATAAGAGAATGATTTCATAAGCAAACAGAAAGGTAAAAGTTGAAAACTTCAGGAATATTGTAACATGAATGAGGGATGCTTGGCTTAAAAGCATACAGAGAAATAACCGTAAAACTTAACATCTATTCCACCAGGCATCTGAGTAAAGAGGGCGATGAGAGCAGAAGCAATAGAAGTTATTGAAGGTCAAAGTTATATTAGAAAGATATGTGCTCCCTGGTCCTATCAAGATTTCATGTTGAAGTTCTATGATAATCTGCGGAAAGGTTGAGGAGAAATCTTTCCACCTGGTCATATTAGGCTGTTCATATTTGATTTAGTCGTGTATGAACAGCCTAATAGAGATAGCAAACATCCTGTTCGGTTATTAGAGTGAAAGCAATATAGAGCTAAAGGATGAGAAAACAATTCCAGACCTTGCAGCATGTTCTGGAAAAAACTTGCCGGGCTGTCTCTGCCTAAGAGCATGCAAGTCGCCCCCAGGGCAAAACTCCATCACCAAACAAGAGAACTTTTCTGTCTCAAAGTGTGTATACAAAGTTGGCAGGAAAGGATGATCGAGAGATTGCAATATCTCCCGTTCGGTCTGAGCCCTCAGAAGCTTCTTCCTACTTGCCAAAGCAGCCTTATCCATAACCTTCATGGCAAAGTAAGTTTTGGTACCAGTTAACTCTGAAAGATAGACACTACCAATATCGCCACATCCCAGTCTTCGTAGCAATCGGAAATGGTTAAGTCCTAGCATCCCATCATGAGATCTCACAACTTGCATTGCTTCCCATCTTGTATCGTTTGCCTTGTGTGGCTTATACATGGCATTGCTTAAACTACTTGAGTTGCTTTCATCACTGATATCACTGCCAGTGCTCCCCCGGTAAACACTTGTTTTCCTACTCTTGTCAAGATCAAGGGAATTTGTGATGTCGACGCTTTCGCAAGACTTTTCAATGCTACTTGCACATTCACTGACTTCTGTGTTTGAGAAACTTTGTTTGGCCTCTGCATATAAAGTCGTGGAATATAAGCTGTTCTGAGGACTTGGACAAGATATTTCAGCTGGTTGAGATTTTTGTTGATCAGTTATTTGTGTGGAAGTTCCTTTCGATGCATTCAATACTTGATTTCCAGATTCATGTGAGCCACTTGAACAACAATCCTTAGAATCATCAATAATATGCTTCACAAGAGGTTCTGCTCCACCTCCCTCCAAAGAAACCTTCTTCTGAAAAGAGCTTTCAGTTGATTTATATGAACTATCTGTCAGGTTTACGAGCTCGGATTTCCCCTTGTTGGAAACATGTGTATGTTTTGTCACATCAGTTAAACCTTCATTCTGCACGTTCACATTGGTAGGATGTCTTTTACTACTTACAGAAGAACCATTTGGATGGCGAAGAGGTTTACTGGCACAATTTTGAGACTTAACATAGGACGTCGACGAAGTAGCTTCATTCCTAGACTGTTTAGGCGATGGCTGGCGAGATGAATCGAGATTCCTTGATGTAGATGCCGGGTTCTGAGTTTTCAGTAAAGAACTCATACCATCGACAAGTGGTTCCATCAGCAGCCCCCGCTCAAGCAAACTTTCAGGCCAGATCTTAGGGTGTTCTGAATGGGATGCAAGAATTGATAATAACCATTATAGTAATTTCCAAAGCCATTAATTACAAAATCTTCCACATATTAATGCCTTTCTTGAAAAACGCCAAATGAATATCTATCTGTCCTGGAAGTTAAAAGTTCAAATTGATTCAGATAAACTATGAGAGAGATTGAAGATACCATATCCAGCAACCCAAGCAATCAAAGAAAATCCCCAAGATTATGAATAAAATCAAAATACCTGTTGATAGCTGACCCGAAACTCAAGCAGTGAACCTTGATTCACAATCAAAGCAATATCAAAACCTACAAATTCAAAAGAAAAAAGGAAAATCATATAAAGTATATTTATAAATAACTTAGTAATCACACAACGCCAACAGATTCTTTAATCCTCCATCTAATAATTTCAAAGTTTTCTTCCTCAGAAGCATCAACACCTCATCTAATTTCCCCAAAAACACTAAAAAAGACGACAAAAACAAGCTAAATTTTCAATAGATTTACAAGACGAAAACCCCAGTAGCTTAAACTACTGATTTTGATTCTTTGAAAGTGAAACTAAAATCAAACCCAAAAAAAAAAAAAAAAAAAAAAAAAAAACTCAACCCTTAACCCCGAAATCTTTAATGAAAATCAAAAACTAAAAAATACCCAACAATATATCCACGAACCTCAAGAACTACACAATGCAGCGTCAAGCAAATCTTTCAAGAGTACAAGAACCAAAAAAAAAAACGATAGAGACCCACCAAAAATGCAAGCACAGAAAGAAAAGTGAAGCAACTTTGCGAGTTCCTTGTTGATTAATTTCCGAGTCTGTGAAGTACACTTTCAGATCCGATCCAACACAAGAAAGAAAGAGTTGAGATTAGAGGAAGAATATAATAATTGCAAACAAAACATTCTGCAACTTTTTTTTCTTTCTCTTCCCGTCGATTGAAGAAGAAGAAGAAGAAGATGATGATGCAGAAGAAGAAGAAGAAGAGGAGAGGGAAAAAGCAAAGTTGAGAAGCAAAGTTACAAATGGCAGTCTTTATCTCTCTGAAAATGTTCCCTCCATGAAAATCTCTTCCTCTTGTTCTTAAGCTCTTGTTTTTCTTTATTAATAAATATTTTTCTTTTTTCTTTTTTCTTTTTTTATTTTTTATTATTATTTTTTTGAGTGATTGGACCCATGAAAATGTTTTGGGCACTCCTTTAATTTTTTTTTATGGCCACCTCATTTATTTTTTTTTTTTTTGAAAAAAACAACAAAATTTAAATTATTCGAGATCTAAAATGATCCAAAATATTTATAAAATATAGTAAAATTTTGTTTCTATAATAACAACAGACATTCAAAATTTTAAATTTTATTGTAACAAGTGTCTAACTATATCACTAATAGAATATTGGATTATTCTTCAAATATAGTAAGTATATTTGACATTTACAATAATTTTTCATTTTTCATTATTGTAATCGAAAATATGTTTAATAATAAAACTGTTAAAAATATTTACAAATACGGTAAATTATCATCCTATAGGTCCCAATAAACTACTAGTTATGTCTAACGGTTAATTTTGCTATATTTATGAGTATTTTGGTTCATTTTGCTATATTTAAAATAACATCTTCATTTGATCATCTTTGATAGTTAAAAGTATTTTAACGGCTAATGTTATAGCCAACGCCAACATAAATTAGTGACATGAGTTCGTATTTTCTAACTCTCGAGTCAAAAGTTTGATTTTCTATTTATTATTATAAAAATAAAAATAAAATAAAATCGGTGAAGACGTTTTATGTTTGTTTTCTTCCCGATGAGTTAAGAGTAATATTTCAATTTTCATTGTCGTTTTTTTGTTTTTTTTAATAAAAAGTAAACATACTTTCAAATTTATGTCAACAATTTCTATATAAATTCCACATCAATGTGAAGGGAATGTTATAGAGAAATTAATATTATTAATAATAATAATAACAATAATAATAATATGGCTGAATATCAATAATAAGATATTTAAATTTGTTTGAGATGTGACACATTTATTTACTAATTTACATACTTCTGTTTGAATTTTTGATATTTACAAAATTCTTTGAACAAGTAAGACGTTCACGTTTTATAATATTAAAACTTCGAGACCTATATCAATATCAATATTTGAAATCTCGATTATCTACTTATGGATAGATAGACGTACTTTCAACAAAACACATTAAAATTTAGAAAATAAACATTATTCTTAGAAGAAAAAAAACACACAGTTATTTTTTAATTTACATATTTTATGATTAATTTTTATTTAGTACTTTAATACTTAATTCTATGAAAATTTATTTGAAAATAAAAATATTTTTAAATAGAGTAAAATATCGTAATTTATTTATGATAGATCAAATAGACGATTTAAATACAAATAGTAATCTATCTTGATCGTTCATCATATAGACGATAATATGTTACTATAAGTTGTTTTCGTTTATTTTGTTATATTTATAAATAGTTTATTCTATGAAAATAATTATTTGAGATGTTGGATCATGGTAGATATGGGTCATAATACCATTACATTTATGAGAATCATTTTATTTTAAAATGTGTAACCTTAATTGAATAATTATTATAGGCTGAAATATTTAAAACCAATAAGTAATTACATTATTATGGTGGCCATATGGAATAATTTAAACCTTTAAAATATTGTCAATATTTAGTTATTGCTCTTACTTCATATATATATAAAAATTTTATGGGAAAAATACCCTTTTGGTCTTTGAATTTTGGTAAATATGTGTATTTAGTTTTTGAATTTTTAAATTAGTCATGAGTTTTTTAGAATGTGTTTAAAAGGTCTATCACAACAAAAATAAAAATATTAAATTTAAAAATTTAAAAATATTTATATATTTTCTTTCTCCTCTCCCTATTTCTCCCACCTTCTTCTTCGTCCTTTCTCTCTTCCATCTCCATTACATATAAACCCTAAACTCTGCATATAAATATATGTAATGGAGATGAGAGTGAGAAGGAAAGAAAAATGATGAAAAAGAAGGAGAGAGAACTAAGAAGAGGAGAGAGAAAAGATAGAGATTAAAAAAATCTTAAATTTAACTTTTTTATATTAAATTTAATGATTTTTTTTTTGTTTGAAGAGACCTTTTAAATTTATTTTTTAAAATTCGGTGACTAAAATAGTTAATTTAGAGTATTTTTCCCATAATTTATTTATCTATCTATATATATAATTATTAATTCTTTGAAACTTGATCTTTATTTATTTTTTATTTTGTGAAAAACCCGTGATTTACAATTTGAGTTAATAATGCAGGCCAATAATAATAACCTCTTCTCGATAATAAAGTATTATTTAATAAATCTCAAACTATATAATAATAATATATATATCTATATATATTTATTTATTTATATAAAATTCAAAGCAAAGCTAACTTCTAACTTTGTCAACTCATTAAATAAAAATAAATAAACAAGACATCTGTGGCTGTAATAATGAAATGTGATATAAAATATTTGTTTCTATTATATTTTATTTTAGATTTCGACAATTTTTAAATACGGTAGAATGAATCGTAGCATAGCAAAATTTCAAGTAGTGAAATTGATAAATATTAATAGAAAAATTATTAGTGTCTATGATAGGATCCGATTCTTTGTTGTATTTTGTAAATATTTTTAATATTTTTGTTATTTACAATAATTTGTTTTATGTTTTTTTGAATATGGAAAATTTATCATTTTTTGTTTTGAATTTTTAAAAATAGTAGGTTCAAAATGTATTTGTTATAATTCATGAATTTTAAAAAAATAAGTTTAAAAATTATATATGATAATTATAAAATTAAATTTGTAAATACACCAGAGATCTTCTCAAAATTAACGAAATTAACCAAAATATTTATAAAATATAAGTTTCAGATTCTCCAATAAATAACTCTTCCGCCCTCTAATTCTCTCCTTCCGCCTTACCTATGTACTATTCAGATTGACTATCACTAAAATATTTATAAAATATAATTAATAAAATAAAGTCTTTGATAGAAAGTTGGTTTATTGCAATACACAGATAATAGTTTATCGTAGTCAATTGCTGATAGAAAGTTGGTTCATTCTGCTATATTTGAGAACAACCATATAAATGTAAAAAGAGTGTTAGTAAGTTTAATTTTTTTTCCGAAAAAAAAAGACCTTTTTTTTAAATAAAAATGTAATTTTAATTTTTTTTAAATAAAAATGTAATTTTAGTGTTTTTTTTTTTTTTTTTTTGACAAAAACCTATTTGGCTCGAGTTGCATCTACGCCTCTAAACACACAAGTCAACTGTTTTAGATTTACGTAATTAGTAGGTTTAACCTTCGTTAATAGACGATGATAATTGTGAAAGAAAATTACAATTTAGTCTCAATAATTTATAATTAAATCTTAATTAGAATATGGTTCAATAAAATTATTATAATTAAATTAGGACAATTATCAGATTTAATAAATCATATAAACTAAATTATAATTTTCAAAACTATACGGAACTAAATTTTAATATTCTCCAACTCCCTGTGATCAAATCAATTTGTAATTCAACCTTATTATTGTTGTTGTAGGTCAAATTGGACAATGATAAATAACTCAAAATTCAACAAAATAAAATAAAATAAAGGAAAGATAATTACGAGGCATAGTAAACTCGGGATCGAATAAGTTTAAGTGATCTAATTTAGATCAAAATCAAATAAGATTATCCTATCTTGACAATCAAAGAATATATATATTTTTAAAATGTAACCTTTTTTAGCGAAACAAATGATGTTCGAAACATCAATTTTAAAAAATGACATATAATTATTATTTTCAATTCTTTTTAAATTCTTGAAAAGCTTATTTAAAAAAATTTATACCCTCGACAAAAATGTTGCTATTCACTTCAAGAACTCGAACTCACAGATTGACATAAATGTCTATGACGTACAATAAAAGAGGGCTAATGGACCCATTTAATTATTTAGTAATACATGTTTAATGATTATTAATTAATTACTTAAATTGGTGACCAAACCTTAGGAAAAGTACACATTACTTATTAGTTGTAAAAGAACATAACCATGTGTGTGTTGAAAAATATAAGAATTTAACATTTTGTATTTTCCTTTTCTCTACTTTGCAGGAACATTTCTTTTATTATATTTAATTTTTATTTTAGAAAATGGTTTTTTTTAAGTAATGAAATACTGATATTTCAAACTTTCATATTCTATCAGTGATAGATATTTATAGACTTTTATCAGTGTCTAACAGTGATATTGATAGACACCGTTAAAAGTTCCAATGTTTGAACCAACGGTGATATGCGATCAAACAATCAATAACATATAAGGTAGGTTTCATTCTTCCCATTTTTAGTTGTTACATTTGTCATGTCTTTTAACTCTTAAATACTAAATTATGTTTTTATTTCATTTTTAAAATATCACACCTTTTTACACTTTCATCATTCTCACATCACATCTATATAATTTAATGAAATTATGTTTTTTTCACTTACTTTTTAAAATATTAATATTTTTCAGATTAAAACTGAGTGTATCTCAAGAGACATACGAATCTAAAATAATAACGAAATAGATTGAATAAAATTAATTAATTGTTCAATCTTAGAAGGAATTGTTACTATTTTTATTATATAGGGATAAAGAGATTCAAACTATAGACATTCTAATCGTTAATACATATGTTTATTAATTGAGATATGTTCGTTTTGACAATAATAATATAATAATAATTATTATTGTAGTTGAATTTTGACTATAAAATAAAAAATCAAGATAAGATAAGATAATAAATATAACCTTTTATCCTTTTCCTTAGGCATATTATGATGACTCTATTTTACATTATAAAAGGTCTCATATATGACTTTGACATCATAATTTTCTTTTGTTTGTTTTGTAAGTCATTTATTTCTAAATTACACATTTACCACTGTCGTGTGATTAAAATCGAATGCCTTTTTTTCTTTGCCGAAATTATAATTATTAAAAAATATATATATAATGATAAAAATATCAAATGTTCAAAGTAAGCATAACTCAACCGACATGTAAATGTAGAAGCGACCAAAATATATGTAGCTCAAGTACTCCGAACATAAATAAGTAATTTTATTGACTATTGACATGGGTATTTGGCCTAACATTTAATGCACTTGTAAATTCTTGAGAGAAAATAATAATAAATGTCACATTAAACCTTTTGCAAATTTTCTTGGCTTCATATAATAAAAAAATTTATGATTTAAACAAAAAAAAAAGAAACAATAATAATTAAACAACAACAACAATAATTCTTAAAATAGTATAAAAAAGGAAACAAATAATTGAATAACTTTTAATTTTGCATCAAATTTTTACAACTATTATTGTTGCTTCTTATTCAATATTGTAGCATTATTGGTTTCAACTATATGCAAAGTAATTAATTTCATTTCTCTCATCTTCAATTATTATATCATCAACTCATATTTTGTAAATTAAAAATAATATTTCTATTTAATAACCAATTGAATTTTTTATTTTATTAAAAAAAATTAATTGGAAATTCAAGTGGAAAGATGTCCGACGAAAAACAAAGTACAATTTTTAAAAATAAGAACTAAAGACTAAGGTTCTGTTTGATAATTATTTTGGAGTTTTGTTCAGTTTTTTTTTTTAAATTAAGTCTATTTCATCCACATTTCTTATAATAATTTGCATATTTCTGAAGTACAATTGTTTAGTTTTTAGCAAAAAATTACAAACAAAAATAATTTTTGAAAGTTACTTTTTTTAAAACCATGGATGAAAAAATTGATAACAGAGAAAGAAATTTGGATGTGGAAGTAGTGTCTATAAGCTTAATTTTTTAAAAACATGATTACTAAACGGAGTCTAAAGTCTCGTTTGTTAATGATTTGGTTTTTGATTTTTTGTTTTAAAAAAATATAGTCTATAAACGCTCATTCCACATCAATTTTTCTTCTATATTATCTACTTTTTATCAATGTTTTCTAAAATAAAGTCATTTTTAAAAAAAATCAAAAAGTAGCTATGAAAACATTTAAAAAAAACAAATTGGCTAAGAATTCAACTCTTGTACTCGAGAAAATATACTTGATTTTTAAAAGTAAAAAATCAAATAGTTACCAAATGAACATTATAAACTTGTATTTTAAATAGTCAATGAACTGCTTTTAATTTCTTTTCTTATTTTTGTTTTAATGGAGAATTGAAATTTCAACCTTTAAAAATTGAGGACATGTCGATACTATCAAGTCAAGTTCGCTTTGGTTATTAACTTTTTTGTCTTTATAATTATTATTTTAACCATTTTGTCCATAAACATTCTTTTAAAGTAAGGATTCAATTTCGTAGGCCAAAAAATTATGTTAATACTGAATCCTATATAAACCGCCTAAGTGTTTGTATGATCGTATATTTTTCTTAAAAAATAAGTTTACAAACACCAGTTACACCTAAATTTTGTTTTGTTATCGACTCTTTTAAAGATATTTTCAAATTTTAAAAAAAAAATCGTAAAACATATTTTAAATTTTTTTAATTTAACTAAGAATTCAAAATATTTGAATCACTTTAATCTAGATGGTAAGATTTTATAGGATGCATTTAGAGATTTTGTTTTCACAACATTATATTATAATTAATTAAAATGAGTGTGAATATAGGAAACTTAGACCAAACATTAATAAAAAGCTAAGACATGTCTTTAACAAGAGGACATAAATAACAATTTATATATATATAAAATAAATTAATATACCATAAAAGAAAAAAAAAATGAAAAAGGAGCTTAATGATTAAAAATAGTCACAAGCTAAAAGCATAAATATGATAAATTCAAAAAGTATAAAGACTAAAGGTCTATTTTAACCAAAATATACTTTCTAATATCTTTTTTTAAAAAATATATTATTATTATAGTTGACATTCAAACTAGAATTTTCACCTTTTTTTTTTTGAATTTTTTTATTTAATCTAAATTCAATTGATTTCTCTTCTTCTTTAGTGCTTAATTTTATCAAATTATTGAACACTAAATTTATACAAGTTGTTATGGATGGATTTTATTGTGATGGGGCGGGACTTAGGATCTAAGAGATAGAAGGTTCGATGATAGAGATAAAAAGTCTGAGATTGCTGACCAAGGTCGGTGGGGCTAACATTCTAATGAATATTCAAATATGGTATATGAGTAGATTGGTTGGACCCATGACAGGACCTAAATGTTGCTTATAGAGATCTTATGAATAGCTTAGAGGTTGCTCACTGGTACTAGAGACATCATAGAGGTACCACAGAAGAACCCATGTAGTAGAGATGTTCATGAGTGGGGCTTCATCCTCGTCCCTGTCCCTATTTATATCCTAATCTCGTGAAATTCTACTTGGGAATTGGGTTTACCACGGGAAAAATTTATTATTTATATTTTAAACATATATTCGTTCTTTAAACTTGTAATTTTATTCTCAACGTTGATAAACCTTTATGTATTAAATGGGTTATTTTCCATATTAGAACACAATCAAATTTTCAAATATATTAAAACAATAATATTTTATATGTCAATATTTAATTAAAATGTTCAATTTCATAATTTTTAAAAATACAAATTTATATATTATACCTAAATATTTCAACATTTATGATGTTAAAACTAATAAAATCTTAAACTTTAATATATATATATATTTGAAGTATACAAATATTAAAATTAGACAAAAACTAATTGAAATAAACTCGTGGTCACATGACGTGAATTTATATATAGATATTCCATTAGGGTGGGGCGAGGCGGAGACAAAGACCGTGAATGTAATCTTTGTTCCTCATTTAGTCAAAGAAGAGAATTTCTACTTACTCCCTCTCTTATTGTCCGTCTAGTTAAGGATCCTTCGACCTCTTTCGATAAAAAATAATAAATTTGAGGACATATATTTTTATTAAATTTAGGAGACAAATGTAGTGCAAATTAAGTAACTTTTTAAACTTATTTAAAAAATTTAAGATTGAATTTGGATGAAATTAAGAATTTATGGTCAACATCGATAAAGAACATTAGTCCAACTAACAAAATACCATTTTAAAAAATAAACTTAATTTTTACTTGTTTCCTTTAAAAAAAAAAAAATCACAAATTAATGTTAATCACATGGGGATGGAAGAAGGGGGAAGTAATTAAAATTAATAATAATCATTAACTCCTTGGCGGGAATTCACATGCACACACGTGAACACAGCCACCAAGCACGTGGACGGCTCTAATCTCATACGGCGCATTTTACCGTAACAAATCCGAATAAAATTAGCCGCGCACTAATAAATATATTATTATTATTATTATTATTATTATTATTATTTACTCCTTCAATTAACCCCATTTTAAAAATATTTTCCCCTCTCTTTTTCTTGTATTATTAATTGCTTCACGGGGCCCACATCCCAAGGGTAAGCTCGTCTTTTTATACCCTTCCTTCAAATTTTAGATAAATTTTCGACTTTCTATTAGATTTATGGTTTATTTGTTATTTTTTAAGGAAGAATTATTATAAAATTGTTAAGAAAATATTTTTTAATATCACAAATAGAAGTCTATCAGTGATATATCTAAAATTTTGTTATATTTTAATTTATTTTACTATATTTAAAATTGTCTTTTTTTAAAACAATATTTATGGATCTAAATATTAAAAATTAAACCATATGAAAAGTTTGGTTAACGATCTAAATTCTATTTTATGTTTTTAGATTCATAGTGTAAGAAAAACATGTATTTGGTACTATACAGATCCTACCACCAAAGATTATTTTGAAAATGATGTTTTCGTGCATTTAAATTTTGATTTTTAGTAAAATATGTATCCTTTTCAGCAAATTATAGTATAAACCATGCCACATATTATAAATCATAAATTATTATAAAACAATAACAATAAAAAAATAATTAAATATAAAGTAATTTTATCAATTAATTAATAATAATTTTACGATAATATTTAGTTGATAACTACGAATGTTGAAGATAATTTTTTAATTAGAATCAATTTTTGTATGTACAGCAGAAATAGTAAAATACATAATTTATTAGATATAATTTAATAATTTTGGGTTTTAATTATCTTCTAATTTTTTGTTGTCATAAACTATTTGGAGGGAAAAAGGTTGAGTGGGTAAGAACAAAATGCCAAAATCACCTTTTGTATTTTGCCTTTAAATATTTTTATAGGTTGATCTAAGAAATTGTAATTTAATGTTTGATAAGTCTATGATTCATAAATCATAATACATATAATTTATAATTTATTGATTTTAAAATGAAACTCCACCCACCTACCTATTCAACATTTAATTAAATCTTAAAAATCTATTCATATATAATCGTATATTCAAACTTAATTCAATTGCCTTTTATATATTTAGAACACGGTAATTTTATATCAAAGTAAGTTCATTTCGTTTTGTAAATGGGATGACTCACCATTTGACTTGTGCTGCGGTTTCTTTTAGTGACTGGGATGGTTTTTTTGTCGCAAACTATTTTTCTCGCACTAAATATGTTTTGAGTTTTCTTGTAATATTCTAGATTCATTATCCTCCATCCCTTTTTGAGGAGACGTTTAATTGTGGTTAGTTTGTTGAATGATTTTTTTAAAAAAAAAAACTTAAACATCAAAATGCGTATGGTGCAAACATAATATCAATGTGTTATTAATTGACATTGACATTTGAAACCTAGATTTCATATGTTAACGAGATATTTAAAAAATGAGATTAGGAGGTAAAATTAACACATTATTTAATTCATACACAAAACTTTTGGGAACTTGTGACAAAAATTAGTAAATTAACGGTATTTAATTCCAGGTAATCTTTTTGGATTAACAACTATTATAACGTGGGTCCCACATGGAAAGGGGTAAAATCGTCTTTTTAAAAGTTGGTCCTCCCTTTAGCAATAATTATTGTATTTTTGATAAAGGCGCCCCCCCAGGTTGCCACGCTGGAGGGTCCCTCGAAGTGGCAGTGAAAAAAAGAAGCATGAAGGGTCATAGGGTGGTTGGGGAGTCCTTAAGATGGCGGACTTTTTTTTTTTTTTTTTTTTTTCTTCTTAATTTTAATATTTAATAGGGATTTTTTCAAAAATAGAAAAAATAAATAAATTATTTACAATTTGTAGAAAAAAATTCACTAAATATTTTGTCAATTTTTATGAAAGGAATATTTTGTCAATTTTTCTATTTTTGACAATTTCTCTATGTATTTAATATTATCATTTTAAATAAAATACATTTTCGGTCCATGAATTTTACTATTTAGTCTCTAGCTTTTAAAATTTTATACGTTTAGTCTTTAAGTGTTGAGTTTGATTTCAATTTTAATTCGTAAGTTTTACAGTGTTATAATTGTACTATTGACATTTGAGTTTTGTTTTAATTTAATCTCTAAATTTTAAAATTTACATTTTTAAGCTCAAACGTTCACCAAATATTTATTTTTCGTCTTGAGTGTTGATGTATGTTAATAAACTAAAAATAATTAACCAAATTATAATTAATTAAATTTAAAAAATTTTCTTCAACTTTTGAATTGAATTTGAAATTTTAATTCATATTGTTTTAAATTAATTAATAAACATTACCATCAATATTTGAAAATGAGCATTTAATGAAAATTTGAGTTTAAAAATGTAAAACTTTGAGATCTATTGATCAAATTGAAACAAAACTCAAATATTAAGGGTAAAATTGTAATACTTTGATATTTAGAGACTAAATTGAAACCAAATGAAAAGTTAAGGACCAAATGTGTAACATTTAGGAACTCTAAATAGTAAATATAAACTAGACTCAACAAATGTTGACCAAAAAGATATTTTTTTTTTCTAATTTTTAAATAATCAACTTACACTAAATTACAAAATAATATATATCAATAATACAATAAACGAAAATAACAAAAAAAGAAAAATACTGATTAGGCCATAAACCTTAATAAACTTTAACAATTATATTTTATTTTACATATATTAATATATGCAATGGGAAATATAAACTTTAAATTACAATTATTTCGATTGA
Organism: Cucumis cinereus; assembly: GCA_037974625.1. Classification (NCBI taxonomy): domain Eukaryota; kingdom Viridiplantae; phylum Streptophyta; class Magnoliopsida; order Cucurbitales; family Cucurbitaceae; genus Cucumis; species Cucumis cinereus. The sequence goes on from JBBPDJ010000017.1 coordinate 12,387,059, forward strand.
CATGACATTAACGTGTTTTAATTAACAAAAAAAAAAAAAAAAAAATCGATTGATAATATATTGGTGAAGATTGTTAAACAGCCTAGTTGGGAACAATGAAACTACGATGTTGGAACCTTGGGGTTTGGAGAATCCAAGGACATTTAATATGATCATATGGATACTCTTGATCGGTTGGGTCCTTCAATTTTGATAGACTTCTCTTTGTGTAATAACCCTATATTCGATTAATCATATATGCAAGTTTGTTTCCGAAAATTCTTAAGATCAATTGATTTTGAGAGCTCCTTCTAGTGTGTAGGTGGACAAGTGTTAAAGTTTGTGAGTTGATATTTATTTTTTATTTTATTTTAGATTTTTATGTCGGTTCAACTTTTTAAATTGTTTTTTAATTTTGTTTTATATATGCTAAAATGATATTGTATAGAATTTTAGAAACTATTTAATTATAAAATTTTTATTTAGAAAAATAATAATAAAATCATATAATTAGAAAAAGGGAAGTAATAACTTCTTGAACACTTTTTAAAATTGAAGATGGAGACGCAAGCTATTGCTGATATTAACCATTCTTCTATGTAGCATGCTTAAAAACCATAATTTATTTATTATCATTATTATATAAATTATTTTAAATTACAAAACTTTTTAAATATTTACAGATATTATTATTTGTGGTAAATTACTATATGTTCATGATACAGATAGTAGTCTATTTTGGTCTATCACAATCCATCGTATATAAAAGGTGATATTTTGTTATATTTTATAAATAACCGTAATTATTATTGTACCGACTTCCGAGCATCCCTCAAGTTTTAAAGAAGTTTATTCCTTTTTATCACTCAATTGGACTAAATATAACTATAAAATAATAACAATAAACTAACAAATTTTAGATAAAGTATTCCTAATTGACAATAAATATAAAATGGAATTTAAAGAAAAAGAAAATTGAGAGGATAGGAATTAGGATTACATGGTTTCCTCTAAAATGCAACAATCATAATGTGGGTCCCAATAAATGGACCAACTTTTACCCTCATCTATGCGTCAAAAATGTTTTAAAAATATTTTAAAATTTTTAATATTGATACAAAAATATCTTTACAGTCGGTTTTTGGATAAAAATCGTTCTTATTTTGTATTTAAAAATATCTCTAAACTTTCAAAGTTTTAAAAAAACCCTTAAACTTAATTTTTTTCTTTTAGAAAAAACCCTTATCGCTGTACGAGGATAATTTGTTAATACTGTCTTACTTCTTTATTTTTCTTCTTTTTTTCTCCCCAACTCTTCTTCAATATAAAATTGAAAAGAATATATAAATAAATAAAATCGAACTCTTCAATAAGGTAATATATGAATTACAATAGAAATAAATAAAATAATGAAAAAATGCACACTTTAACCGTAAATATATAGCCTTGCGTGTTAATAACCAAATACATTTTCTTTCGTTTGACTCGGTATCATTTTGATATGTTATAATTTCTCAAGTGAAAAATTGACTATTAAGTTTCTAAAATATGAATTGATAAATATCTACCGAATTATGTTCCAAGTGACCTACATACTATTTACGTTAAAATTAATTTACATGATATGTAATGGAAAAGGGTTTATAATTATTTCTAAAAAAAATAACAATAATAAATAAGAAGTTTGACATAAATTTTGACTTTTCTCTATTACTTTGTTTATTGTTCAACTCAATGAATTTTACAATGCATAGATTTATAACTTTCGTTTAGTCGTCGAATCAAACATCATTCATATAAAAAACATTGATTATCAATGATTGACATTGTTGAACCACCAAAAAAACGTACTAATTAAAAAAAAAGTTAAAATAATATTTTAATCCTTACTCTTACTTACATTCAATTTTAGTCCATATACTTCCAAATAAATCATAAATTGAATCATTCATTTTTTAAAATCAAGATTGGTAAACCAATGACAATAATTCTATGAAAAAAAAAAGAAATTATAAAAAAAATGTTAATATAGTCTTTATTTAAATTGAGGATTTGCAAGTGAAACAAAGCTTAAAATAGAGACGAGAATGTTATAAACATTAAAGACTAAAAGATATATAAAAGGTGACTCGAAGCGAAAGGATGGCGAATCGAAGAGGCAATGGATTGATGAAGAATTAGGGATGTGATGATGGAGAGAAGAAAGGAAGAAGATATTGGGACAGTGCCCTAAAAAAGTGGGACCAAACTTCCCCAATGATACAAACATGTTCTAACAATCATTTTCAATGTACATTGTATGTTACTTCATTCTTCATTCTCTAAAGTGTTTAAGAGATGAAGAGAGAGAAATTTTTAATATTAAAAAATAATAATTATTATTAAAAAAAAAAGATCTGAGTAAAATTAACATCAATATTTAATTTTATAGATTGTTTTAATTTTGTCGTTTATTTTTGTATCAAAGTTTTTAATATATAGATTTGAAATCACAAGTTTTGTCGTCTTAAATCAACTTGAATCCTATTTTTGTTGAAATGATGGGATCTTAAACAACCTCTAATTTAAGTTGTATTTCATTTTATCATCAACAAATTGGTTTAATTCAATTTCAAATAGGAAATTAGATATTATTGACGTAAAACTTTAAAAGTGTACCATATGTGCTAGAATGAGCTTAGTTCGTAGTTCGAATCTTCTATCCCTGTAAAAATATCGTACCATTAAAACTCAAATACTCTCGATTTTTCATAATAAATTTCACTTGATTTTATTTAAAATAAACAAAAATGTATTATTTGAACCAAAGCAAACATTCCTCAATTGACATGCTCGTTAGACCAACCAAGATATTCGTAGATCAAATCTCCTACCTCTTTTTAAAAAAAATGTTGTATTAAAACGCTACAGTAAGCAAACACCATTTTTCCATTAAAAAGATAAGTGACTCCAACATCAAACTTCTATCTCTCAAAGTGTTGTGTGCAACTAATACAACATTTAGGATTTTCTAAACCTGAGGATGTTTGGCCATATCTTTCTTACATCAAGACAAGATCTAACAACAAAATAATTGCCTACAGCCTGTATCCATACAGTATTGTTTGTATTCTATACGTATAACCTTCGAATGATCAATAGACATTTGATAAACCTATTTCCAGGAGGTCTAAATCTGTCTTTCCACTTTTATTTGACCTATTCTATATATATAATAAAAATTCATTGCTTCATTCTGAAAAAAATGGTTAACTAAAAAGGCATTTTTACAATTAAAAAAAAGAGAGTAGAGATTTAGAATGGATAGTTCCAGAACTGACCTCTTTCTGATGTGTGGTTATTTACAGGTGGATTCTGCACAAACAACAACAAAGAAACACAAACAAAAATTGAGAAATCATAAGCAGGGAAAAGAATCAAGAAGAACCAACACAACAAAATTACATTATTACATGCCAAGAAGATAACGTTTGGCTGAAATCTCACAGAGCCTGCAACAAGCCCTACCATGCATACTCCACAGTGATGGTAAAAGAAACAAAAATATGGCAAAAAATATGATGGAATAAGCCTGTACAAATGGAATGGTCTTGGTTCAAGGAATTTGAGGAGGGGGTATTACCACAAGAACTCTACTTCCAAAGATGTCAGGATCATGTGTACTATACCTGAAACAGACTTCTCATATCAACAGACATTTGGAAAAGTTCAATGATTGAAATCTAATTCCAGGTAGAGATCATCAACCTAGCTTTTCTTTTGCCTATTCATTACTTTTAAGAATTGAAAATGCAATGTCCAAACTCCATGTTCATAATCTCAAAGTGGATAAGACAGCTCGAACAATTACACGGCCTAAAATTTCCACATCCTTCAACATTACTTTGTTATCATTGAAAAAGTCGAACCACCAACCGAGGAATTATTGGAGGTTGTCACGTTATGGTTTGATCTCCATTCTTCCATGATCATTATGATGCATAGTCTTAAAAAGCATCTCTCGCTTTAATACTTGGCTATATAAAATTAAAAAAAAAAAAAAAAAGTGACAAAGGTCAATCACTAAAAACTAAGTGGACAGCCACTGTGGTTAAATAACAACTAAATGAGAAAAGTTATACACAATAGCCGCATTGAAGCATTAGCGGTGTCATCATACCTAAAGTTAGGTAACTTTTTGTTAGGATGCCTTCTAATAGAATTAAGATTAGAAATACATAAAGGATAAAGATCTACAAGATAACCCAAGTATAAAGGCTTTTGGAACCACCCCCTCTTAAGTATTCTAACCCTCTAGATCACTCAAAAATTGCATACCTTCCCTTAATCCCCCTCCCTCTATTTACAACCTAATACACTAACCAACTCCCTAGCTAACCCGTATGCCCCTTACTAACACCATACTAATATCCCTAACCAGGGCCCTTACACTAGCATGAGGAAGATGTCAGAGTTCATACCTAACGATTATGACCATTATATATTATATTTTATAAGTTCAACATGCATGCATAGACCTGGATCTAATGCTCAAAGAATTTGTTATAATCCAACTGCCCCAATCACACTGATACTAGCATTAGCAAAGAATATCCAGTCACATTTTGGGGTGATGTTGGAGCATGGGTTAAAAAGGTGAGCTTGACTTCCCAAGCCCAAATCACACTCTGAGGTGAGGGTTGTCCTGCAAAATTCCGCTTCTCAAACCCATGACTTGAACAAGCTAAGCCATCAATATTCAAAAGCTTCCTGAACCCTCCATTAAGCTCAGGTTTACAATGGTGAACCCTCGACTCATTGGGTCCTTCCTATTTTGCATGAAGAAAAAGGATCCAGATCCTACATTGGGTTTCCCCTTCAAAAAGACTTTTTCCACATGAAAGTCTGCACCCTCCCCAAGGCCCAAATTCTGAATACATTACATATAAAACAAAATTACTAAAACTCGCAATTCAATCAAGAGATAGCATTTCAGTTATGCTCCTCGAGTTGAGCCAATTAACAGCAATTACATCGAATAAAAAGCAACCAATTTTTCAGAGCTTTGCTTTCTGGTAATCACTATTGGAAGTGTAAAAAGGAGTTGCAATCAATGAGTAAAGAATTCAGTTGACAAGAGAGACTTCCAGGAAAAAGCATTTGGAGTTTTTGGACGGCCGAATGACAGGCAATGACATTAGAGAAGGATTGCATCTACCATGCCATCTTTCTACTAGGAGTTGCAAGTGCAAACATAATACAGTTGGCAACTGCCGAGTTCCATAGCCTCCTAGTGCTCACTGTCGAAATCTTTATCTTTATTTCATAACATCACGATTTTCCCTTTGCTTATGCCATTGATGGGGCCAAAAAAAAATTTCAGAATAAACATGCAACAGTAGGAAACTGAAAATTTGCAATTCATTAAACATTCTTCAAAATAACCATGTCACTAAAACAAAGTAAAAGTTGGTAGCAAAATGGAGAAATTAATGGCATATATAGGTGATACATAATCTTAGCATAATCTCGAGCAAGTTAGTCATAATCAATTGTACAGTCAAATTCTAAATCTCTGAAAATTGTGATCCTGATGAACATGGCAGGAATCTTGTGACGGTAAGAGGCACACATATTTATCATTATTTTGAGGACCAGGGACTTCTCAGCATTGCCGTCCTTGTAGCACATCAATTAACAAAAGCTCCCCGCCGCTAGTTACTACCGTCCATAAGGATGATATCGACCACTTGGAGCACTCCCTGCACCATCATATCCTCCTCCTCCTCCACCTCCTCTACTTCCATAGAAGGAGCCTCTACCACCAGCAGCATATCCAGTACCCATGCCCATATCATAGCTACCTGCATACCCACCAGTATTAGGAGCACCGCCACTGTTATACGCACCATAACTCTCGTCAGGTCCACCATAACCACCTCTAAAATCATAACCTCTACTGAAGCTTGCTCCATAACGAGCAGAGTACCCCATGGAGGGGTCTTCCCGGTAAGCTCCCATGCCACCAGTACCATACATTCCATAACCACTAAAATCATTTCCACCATATCCACCATATCCACCACCTCTGGCACCATATGGTCCACCTGCCCTGAAACCGCCACCATACCCACCACCTCCGAACTCCCCATATGCATCCCCATAGGCACCACTGTAACTTGGCCTAGAATCATGGTATCTCTTTGAAGGGGCTGGAGGTGGATTTGCTTTTTTTGGCTCCGCCTTCTTGATCTCCACCTTTAGAACAAAGAAACACAGACCTTAAATTGTAAAAAGACATCAACAGAAGAGATATGTTCAGTAAATAACGTTTATTCTGACGTTGTACTTGTACAAATGATCACTACAATAGAAACAAACCATTAGTAGAACCTACAAAAACATTTATTGCAGTTAACTTCAAAAAAATTCTTTTCAGCACGTATTTGAATTTGAATAAGCTTCCAGTAAAAGATGGCCTTTTGTAAGAGACAGAAGAATTGTTAAGATAAGGTTAGATTTGAAAATGATTTTCTATTCAGTTAGTTTAGAATGTTCTAATATTTGACTCCATAATCAGGAAAAAAAAACAAACAATATCAACTGTCGAGGACTAATTCCAACAAACCAAATCTCTTTTCCATTTTCAACTAATTTCCTTCTCTCACCAAAGTTCTCCAAATATAATTTGTAAAGATAGATTTCAAGATTTAGAACTTTTTCAAACTTCACTGGATCCAGATCATCCCTGAGCAAATCTCACAAGAAATACATCCATAAAAGTTCAAAAGAGAAGCTACAGGCCATCACTAAAATAGTTCCCTAATGCTCAGTATATACTTCTTAATTGAACATGGCTGTGCCTACGCAAGTAGAAAATAATTCAGAACGTAGTGGCAATGGAGATTTTGGTAAGGCATAAATCATAATGTAGTTTTAGTTCAGTAAAATGTATTCATGCAAGTATAAGCTATTATTTAAGAATTATAACTTCAGTAGAGGATGGTTTGAAGTGGCAACTATAAGACATACTAGCTACACAGATTGCAGACTGTCAATGGAAGTTTTGAACTTTTATAATCAAACCATTTTTTTAGCACCATATTCATGTTGCTGTCGAAGGTTCATACCCCAAATTCAAAAAATTGAAGCAAAAGATAAATAATAAAGTTGTGCAACGACAAGGGAATGTTCCATCTAATATTCAAAGATAATTGAAACAATGAGACCTAGGCACTGGTGAGAAGACACAAAAATTATAGCCGCCAGGATAGAACTCTGCTGACCTGACTGCCTGCCATCTCAAGCCTGTTCCCATTTGCCAAGAGATCATCAACTGCTTGCTCTGTCTCAAATGTAATAAAACCAAACCCACGAGACCGACTGGTGGAGTGGTCGCGCATAATCTGGTGTTCCTTAACCTCGCCATATTGCATAAAAAAATCTCTGAACTCGTCTGCTTGACACTTAAAAAGTGAGTATGCCAAACCTCAGAGTGCCATCTAAACAAACATTGGTGTAATCAATAAGTTACCTTCATCTACAGATGTAGGAATACCACCAACAAAAATCTTCTTAGTCTTGAAATCTCGAGAGCTGGAGGATCCTTTGGGTATCGTTCGCTTGATTTCCACCTAAAAATTAACTCAAAGGTTTAAGCACGAAATCATTGAACCCCCTAATGTCTAACTCAAATTCAACACTAAACATAGGCCTACTTGTTTGCCATTAATAATATGTGTGTCCTCAATGACTTTATCTACCACAGAGGGATCAGCATAAGTCACAAACCCGAATCCGCGGGGATGTCCAGTCTTCCGGTCCTTCATTATAACAGAGTCCGTAATCTCCCCATAGTCACCAAAATGTTTAACAAATTGCGCTGCATATAATCAATTAAAATAAAAAACAACAACACAACAATTGCACAGCAAGAACCTTGGCACCAAAACAACACGAAGTGTAAATAAAAACTAACCAGAAGTCGTTTCCCGCGGTAAACCACCGACAAAGATTTTCCTACAAACATCATTCATACAACAAAAAGAAAAACGGATCAGGAAACATAAAAACTAAACAAACTCTACCAACAACATCACAACCCCACTTCCTGAATTATTCCATCACAAACCCACAAAACAAAACCGACCCAGTATCCAAATATTCGTTTGGAGCAAAAAGAAAACCTACCCAGCGCTGGCTCCGTCGCCATGAGATGGAGGGTCATGTCTACTCCCATCATCTTTATGGTTCAAGGGCTTGGCGTCCTCATGTTCACCATTAGTGGCAACATCATTTGGCTTGGAATCCATGGAGTTTTCCGACATTAAGGGAAGAAGAAGAAGGAGAAGGAGAAGGAGAAGGAGAAGGAGAAGAAGAGAGAGAGGGTAAAGACAAAGGAACGAGGGAGATGGCTAAGCCCTAGAGGACATGTGTGAGCGAGCTGCTGTTGGTTCGCACCGGCGAGTACGGAAAAAATGGCGCCCCCCTTAAACCCTAAAATTCGCAATTTCGCAATTCGCCACAACCTCCACACCTGACCTCTTATTTTATTGGACCAACACAATTAATAAATATCTTCGTTCTCGATCTGCTGTGGCCCGCCCTATTTTTCTACGATACAACCGGATTTTTTCTAGCCGTTCTGATGATCGGATAATGTCACTAAATTAAATAGATTTATTTAAATTTGGGATAAATCGTGAAAAATTATTTTAAATAAAAAAGCTTCGGCGTAACAAAATATCAAAATTTGTTTTGGTTATCGACGTTCATCGTAGATAGAATATGATATTTTATAAATATTTTAATTTATTTTGTTATATTTGAAAATAGCCTTAAATCGTGTATTTACAATTATATTCTTAAATATTTTAATTTTAAAAATTAAATCTTTAAATTTAAGTTTTTGTAATTTGTCCTTAGTTTGACAAGTTTAATTCATGTTTGTTTGAATTTCAAATTTTACTAGAGTTTTGAAACTTTAATTTTAAAAAATTTAAAAATTCATGGATCTATTTGATACATATTAAAAGTTTAAAAACTAAATATGCACTAACTTAGAAGTTTAGCAAATGACCTATAATTTAACCTAGATTGTAATCGTGTAGGTTATTCGTGCTAACAAAAATTTCATGGATCTATTTGATACATATTTTTACTAGGGGCTGCATAGATATAGATGTTGGACAAGAGCACTAAGATTTTTCAGTAAAGTAAGGATATAACACCGAATATGTTGAACAAAGTGAAAAGATTTACATTTATTTTGAGGAAAATCTATTCATAAAATAACTTATTTTAATCCTTGTAATTTTCATTGTGCCACTATTTTAAATTCCTCTTAGTGAGGTTTACATGTTTTAACCCCTAATATGAAAACTATATTGTGATAAACATGCATGACTCCATGGCTAGTGAGTAATTTAAATTAGAGATGGTAGGTTTCTCGCATCTTTTATTTATTTGCAAATATGCCTCCCTTTTTTAATGTTTAAATCATAATTTTGCCATTTTTTTAGGATATGTTGGGCTTGAGATTATTAGGTATAATAAATGCCAAAATTAGAGAATTAATTGTGAGAGAGATAAGATTAGGACATGGGGGGATATAGTGGGTTGTGACGTTGGGTCCCTTTAGTCGTCTTATCTTGGTCTTCCTCTTAGTGCCATAGGTTCTATCCAGCAAGTTTGGTTCTCATTCTTTTGATTAGTTGTTGCAAGGAACTATACGAAGATTCATCGAAATCTTTGGAATGATATTTCTAAGATCCATTCTTTTTATCCTATTGTTTGGTAGATGAGGAGAAGGATCCATTCTTTCCGTTTAGGGTTTTGTTGCTTTTTATCCGACAGGGTTTAGGGTTGAGGCATTGTTTTTAGAAAAGGGGTGGAGAGATTTAAGGGTGTGGAGTCTTGATCCTTTGGAGGGATTTTGGGTAACTTTTTCTTTAGTAGGTTTATTGATCAGTAAGTCAATCTTCTCTATGTTTTTGAGGATTAAGATCCCTTAGAAAGTCAAGTTCTTTTCTTGGTAGGTCTTACATGGAAGACGTGTTAATACTTTTGATTGCATTGTCAAGAAAATGCCCCTTGGTTAGTTGGCTCATTTTGTTGTATTCATTGTCAACAATTGGAAGAAAACTTAGACCACATTATCTGAAGATGCGAGTTTGAGAGAGGTGTATGGTGCAAGATCTTTTAGACTTTTGTCTCTTGAATGAAACAAGGTGAGTGGTGATACAATCAAGGAGTTCTTCTATCTTCCTTTTTTGTGAGAATGATTGTTTTTTTATGGTTCACTAAGCTTTATGCTATCTTGGGAGAGCAATCATGTGTTTAAAAGGTTGGAAAGGTATCCTAATAAAATATGATACCTTTTTAGATTTTATGTTTTTCATTGGGCTTTGATTTGGAATATATGTTGTAACTATCCTATTGGTTCTATTTAGTATACCTGAAAGTCTCTTCTTGTAGTTCGACTTCAGTTTTCATAGGTTAGTTTTTTGTATGTTTGTGTACTCTTTCATTTTCATCTCAATGAAAATTGTTTATATTAAAAAAAAAACGATAAAATTGAAAGTTAGGGTACAAATAGATAAATGTAAACATAAACAAATCAACGCTTCCCCCCACATTTTGACTTATTTACCACATAACATTCAAATGGGCACAAAATACAACAATCTAAGAGTCTGATCAATAACCATACTACCTTTACAAATTTGAAACCCAAGAGACCCCAATGAAAAGAGTACAAAAGTCTAATATCACTTATGATAGCATGATTCTAAGTACAATACAATCATCCTCTACCATGATTCTAATTTCTAACCTATTACTACTTTGAAAATGATTAGAGTTGCAACACATATTCAAATTCCATAATTTTAATCATACACTAGGCCAATTCCAAAATCTGGGACTTCCATGATCAAACTTGAACCTCTCCAAAAGAAAAGTGTGGAAGTGGAGCCCAATAAAAAGGGGGATCCAAACTGCCAGGAGGTTCAAGTTTTTCTTCAAGTAATAATATTGAGAACCTCTGTTCACTCGGAAGGAATAAGTTTGGCAACAGACGCGAACCTAGAAGGTATTTTGCACATTGAATCTCCGTCTTCCCTCACGTCTGTAATACGGAGTCTCATCAATTGTTTGCCTCACATAGTCTACAAATGGTTGTGGTGTTCGAGGAGACTGTTCATTTGAGATGACGGGGCTGCTGCGATCAGGCGTGCGGGGTGCTGTAACGGTTGGGGTATGAGTAGTGGCAGGCGGCCAAGAGGGCTGAGCGTTATTAGGCTTGTCCAGGTAACAAATGAATAAAGTAATAGTCAATATGAGCAAAGATAGAGAGCCAAGTACTGTAGCCCAAATGGTTGTCGTATCGAAGAATGTTTCCGATGCTTCTTTTTCTCCAGGGTCGTAGACGACATCAATTTCTGTTCTCTGACCTGCAACACACACATACCACAGCCAACATCAATATCTCCAGTGATGTTAATGATCCACCCCCCTACCCTCTCCCCACCCAAAAAAAAAAAAAAAAATAGAAAAAGGAAAAAATAATGAATGGATAGTCTTAGGAATAGCATAAAAACAGCTTACCATTAGCGGCTAACGTTATAAGAATTTTATCTTTGAATCTCTTCGTTCCCATTGCTTTCACCTGAGTATAGATGACGCAATTAGCGAATATGAAATAAGATCTAGCATTGGGGAAGGGAATATTGGAAGAGGTTCTTAATAATCTACCACTAGATTTCTAAAGGACAGGCAGAACTTACTTTATATTCTGCATCCAATATCTACCTTCTTTAGTAAACGCTTTCAGTATATACTTGACTAATCGTGAGATGATTGAACTATGATTTATTAGTAAATATTAAAGAGGGAAAAACTTACTTCATACTCTGCACGACCACCAACTCCAGATTCTTCTTTAGAAATAGGACCAACGATGTCCAAATCCCGTTCGTGCCAATGAAGTTCAACGTCTATGATTGTGTAAAAGGAAATATCATCAGCTCCATTCACTTTAAGATACACACATCTTCATAAAGTAATAGTTTAATACTACTGGCCAAGGAATGTACTGAAAGTTGTTTGCTATAGAATTAAAGGATGGCTGGCAACAACAAGTCAACAGACATGCTATGGGAAAAGGTTTCAGCAATAACGACACTATATTCTTATAAAAGTCTATGAGAAAGTTTTCCTAATTATGATGCCGTATACCATACATGAATGATGCAAAATTTTCTAATTATGATGCCGTATACCATACATGAATGGAGCGTCCAAAGGCTGCCGTATTCCAACAAAATCCCAGAAACGTTTCTAACTTCTCATTTCACTAACGTATGGAGAAAAATACTTCTGTACAATCTTAAGCAACCACAAAATGGGATGCGCTCAAAAAGAAAAATTACAGGAAGAAAGAAACCTTTAAACAACTTTATTGAACCATATGAGACATCATTTTATCTTTATGGACGGTAACTAACACCGACCAGCGGGCTCAAACCTTCAGACCTCATGATGATAAGCATGAGCTAATGAGCCAAGAGTTCAATTTATGACACATAATAATGATCTTTTAACAGAAAACAGAATCCTCCAAAACTTTAATTGAAATATATGAGACCAGAGACACTGTCTCGAGTTTATATAGAGTTGTACATAGAATTTGGCAGATATACAAATATATTTCATTTTGAAACTTAGAAGGAAACAGAATCCTCCTTAACATTATTACGCATACCAGAGGTACCGTCAAATTTATAAATCATAGTGTGTTGTACAATACAATAACATAAAGTTATTAGCTTACCTGTATTCCCCAAGATAGTTATAGTCGTCTTGTTAGTGTCTGGAGTCAGAATCAATTGTGTTGCACTCTGAAATTTGGAAATAATCAAAATTTGATAAGATCATACATCAAAATTTCTTGAAAAACAAAGTAATCAAGCTAAAAGGGAAAATATGTAAAGAGTTGGACCAAGCTTTGGTGAGCTATTGAAAATTATTATTATTAATTATAAGTCTAAAAAATCCCTTCATGGAATAACAAATGGTATGAACACGCTACACTTAACAAAAATCTTTGTCACATTATCCAAAATCAGTTCTTGGACAAAAAGAAAAGAACTTAACTGATTAATTTCTTAAGTTGATGTCCATATTTATGAGCTCAATATCATTCAATTTGTGGTTGGAAGAAACGTCCGGATAAATTATTCCAAATTCAGTATTCTGATAAATAAAATGCAGGTGTTTATTAATGATTGAACTACCTTGTCCATCTCCATAACAGAAAAGCCTCCAACGAAAAGTGCAGAAGCAGATCCAAAAATTTGACTGGATTCTCGAGATGAAGCGTAGATAGTTACGGATATATCTGGTCTCATGGCCTTCGACTTGGTTGCCAAGCGTGCTAAGTGCTCCGGTGAGTAAGGAAAAAAGAGGCAGTATGAATTGTCATGGTCAACATCCAACCACGGCTTTGCATAACTTTAGTCCACAATGCACAAAAAAAGAAAATGTATGAATAGTCAGTTACTTGATTCAAGAATATGGGGAAGAAAAGAATGATGTCGCAACATACCCAACAAAGGGAGGGTCTACTCTACAGTCGTGCAGGACTCTCTTATCATTTAGAAGAGCTCCAGATTGGCCACTGTAATTAAAAAAATAATAATAAATCAAAAGAAAACTTAACATGTCAACAATTTCTACGATATTTTTTCACTGAAAAGAACTAGAAAAAATATTATTAAATAATTATAACCCGAGCAGGAATATTATAAAATTGCTAAATTTAAAAATAAAATAAAATAAACCAACTTCTTTCGTTTACAATTACTAATGGAAAGACTATTTTTTCTGAACGATGTTTAAATTCAATGTTACTAATGGAAAAACTTTAGAAGAAGGGAAGGCACTATACCGAACATTTCTTGGAAACTTGATAACTAAAAAGGTAAATTCGTCCAAAAAGATATTATTGTCCAATTAGTTGACTAGGGAAATTAAAAATTGAATTACGGCCTCAAAAAGCTTCAACATGAAAGTGTCATTACCTACTTCTGACCATGACCAAAGATATTTCCAAAATTCATATTGACAGATTGAAGTCTAATGCCCTATATTCACATGATGCACACTAATCTACAAACCTGAAATTCACAGAGAAGTTATATCCTTTTGCTGGGAAAGGAACATTTGTCAGAATTTCAACTGGAGCAACCACGGACAAAGTGTGCCCAGTCTGCACTGTCACTGTTGTCCGTAAGTTCAAATTTGAACCTTCAAATAGTACTGTCAGCATGGAACAGGTTGTGGATTACTTAACAATGGGTAAAGTAAGATGTGATAAAAATATGAGTTTTCTAAAAATACAGTAACAGATCTAACATAGATGATATCAGGTACCTTCTGTTGAACCTGGATCAACTGCTTCAGCTATTCCAGATAGCATATCCACATATAAAACACTTTCATTGGTTGAAATCCACCGGCCAGAAAATTGAGCTTTAAAACCTACACATTATTTTGCGGTAAAACCCTTATACTGAAAATTGAGCTTTAAAACCTACACATTATTTTATGGTAAAACCCTTATACTGAAAATTGAGCTTTTAAACCTACACAGTATGGAGGTGCGTATTTGAAAATTCTATTTTTGAGAATAATCATGACATGACAGTGAAAGTATTTAAGTATATGTTTTGATATTGACATTTCCAAGTAAAACTCAGACTTGCAGTTAATCGAGAAGAATATCCAATGTTCTCAATCCATTCCCACAGGATGCTACCTTTTATACTGAAGTTGAGATGACTACCAACATGAATTACTGGGTCTTGAGGATGTATTAGCGCACCAACTGAAATCTGGAGGAGACAATGAAATTCACGGAATCATAGAGAAATCATAGCATTATATAACTTGCATTAAAGGCGCATGTAATTCTCGATGAGTGCCATTTTTCTTTTTTCTTTTTTTTAAAATAAAGCAGTACTTTTTACATTTGTGTTTTCGACACTGAGAAGGCATACAAGTTGAAGCAATCTCTTCCACCTGGTTTGACTGTACAAGATCTGTGAAAGAATGGTTCGAGTTTTCTCGTGATCACAAGGATGAGGACTATATTTTTATGGGTTTTTTTTCCAACTATTTAGCATATGTTTAATTGAATTTTGAGTTTGTAGTAATCTATATTGTCTTCATTTTCAGGTGGATTGGATGCCCGAGTTTTTCATCTACGCAGTTGATGTTTCACTAAAAAAAACTGAAGCAGTACTTTTTATGGATACAAGAAAATGTACAAACTTCTTATGGATATAAGGATTTGGTTTTTGAAAATCAAGCTTATAAATACTACTTCACCCATAAATTTCAATGATTTTTTTTGGATAAATAACATAACTTTCATTATCACAAAGAATGATGCAAAAAGAAGGGAATTTGAGGTATCCCCACACAACAAATTACAAAAAGAAGCCCAACTAGCATAAATTGGGTTCGGCTATAGTTACAAAAGAATTTAGAATCAAAGGACCACGTAGAAGCAAAAAAAAAAAAAAGAAAGTAACAGAACTCCGAAAATAGGCACTATTAGTTTCTTCATCACAAAAGATTCTAGAGTTTCCTTCAAACCACAACCATCAAAGGAGGGCGAAGATCCCATTGGACTAGAGGATTTTCACAAGAGCATCCAACTGAAGACCTTCAACTAAATATAAAAGGGCATCTGAAGCATTCTTGGGTCAACACCCTTGCATTTCGAACAAGCTAAACAGTCTTCCCCAACAATCAACAACAAAGGAACAGTAGAAAAATAGGTGTGTCAAAGTCTCCTCGCTATTTTTACAAAGAACACATCGATTAGGAGAGAGAGCATAGCTTTGAAGGATTCTCTAGATTCTACTGTAAGTGTTTAACCTTTCAAAAGAGAATATCCACAAAACAAACCTTGACTTTCTTAGGACAAAATGCCTTCCATTTTTTTTTTCGGGGGAGAGAAAAGGTTCTAAGCCTTCCAAATAAGATAAATTTTGTCTTTCCAAAGCTATTTGATTCATAATGAGCTTCAAGAGAAAGATTTGAACCCAAAAGGAGCCATCATTTTCCAACAATCACACAAACACGCCATCCTTGTTATTCAATCTAAAAGTCTGAAGCTTGTTCAAAAGAGCAACCCGATCATACTTTTCCTTGTCCAGGTAAGTTACCAGATCCAAGTGTAAAAGAGTTCAGCATGTTGATTTGAGTCCTAACACTGCCAAGTTAACTGACAAGGATTGAAATGATCTCAAAAGCAAGGAGACAGCCACAAGCATATGAAACACATTCATTTTTAGGTTTTCTTTTGTCAAAATTCTTTACTCTCTCGGACAGATACTTGGTGTGGTGAGGGTCCACTGTCCAATCAGTTCCCTGATATCTTTAATTTATCCTTGAAAAAGGATGCATGGGTGGCTGATTGTTGGGACCTAGAAAATCAAGCGTGGAACCTTGGGTTGAGAAGAAATCTGCTGGAGAATGAGTTTGATAATGCTGCTGCCATTTTTGAAGCTCTGAATAACTGGACTCCTCTGCAGAATGAAGATGGTGCCGCTTGGCCTATTGAGAAACCTGGGAAATTTTCGACAAAATCTTCATTTCATAAGCTAGTCAAGAGCCTCAATTCAAATGGCCGGTATATCTCTTCTCCAATTATCCGGGCGATTTGGAAATTTAAGAGTCCTAAAAAGGTTAAATGTTTTCTTTGGTCTCTTGTGTATAGAAGTTTGAACACAAATGACAAGATGCAAAGAAAACTCCCAGATTCTATGCTCAACCCTTCAATTTGCTGCCTTTGTTACAAAAAGGGGGAAACTTTGGATCACTTATTCATCCATTGTGAGTTTGCTACAAAGGGCTGGTTGAGACTGTTTGAAACCTTTAATATTCAGTTATGTATGCCTCAGAAAGTGGAGAATTGGTTTAGGGAAGCTACTGGACAGAAGTCGTTTGGCCGGAAAGGGAGGATTTTATGGAATAGTGGTGTTCGTGCTCTTCTTTGGGGGATTTGGCTGGAGAGGAATAGTAGGATTTTTAAAGATGTCGCTAATTCTTTTGATTCTTTTTGGTCTGTGGTTCAAAACACAGCGTTCTGGTGGTGCTCAAACCACACAAAACTCTTTTGTAATTACTCTTTCCATGATTTTTGACAATTGGAAAGCTTTGTTGGTCCAGAGGTCTTTTAGGAAGGGCCTCCTTGACCCTTGCCTTTAAATTGTTCTTTTGGTTTTTTCATCAAGTAATATATATCTCTCTGTTTCTATTAAAAAAAAAAATTCTTTACTCTCTCTCTCTCTCTAAAAATATGCTCACTCTTAAAGGTAGAATGGACAAGAAGAAGAAGTCGCTGTCAAACAGGGTCTAAACAACCCCAACTTCAAAGACATACTTTTCATTGTCCGGGTAACTTACCAGATCCCAGTGAAAAGAGTTCAGCATGCTGATTTGTGTCCTAACACTGCCAATTTAATTGACAAGGATTGAAATGATCCCAAAAGCAAGGAGACAGCCACGAGCATGTGAAACACATTCATTTTTAGGTTTTCTTCTGTCAAAATTCTTTACTCTCTCTGTCTCTAAAAATATGCTCTCTTAAATGTAGAATGGACATAAATATTTTACGAATTTAAAAGATGTTGAACAAGGCACATACCAATATATAGTCTGACTTTTTTGGATTCTTGTCAATCGACACTTGGACAAGAGCTCTACCATACTTCCTTGCCTTCAACAATGGAAGAATAAGTCACAACAGAGCTACAGCTAAATATGGGTAACTCGAAAATTCAATCAATAGCCAACTCACAAATACAATATACTAATATGCGAGTGGTTTAGAACCCTTTTACTAGAAGAATATTTTTTTTCTTGTAGAAGATAAAATTTATTGGTATATTGAAAAAAAACAAGAATATTTTTAAGAGGATGAATAATTGGTGTAGTTCTCAAATGTCTGAGGCAATCTCTAACCTCCTTCTCCAAAGTAATCCTGAAGCTTTTTGCCTACTGCCTAGCAAAGTATGTTGTTTATTCTCTGCATTTCAGTCCAATGAGGGTGTCTTTGTTGCCTCTTGGTTCTTTTGTAACAATTTTTATGGTTTGTATGACAGTTCAGGAGCTGTACTCTCATGTGTTTTTCGGTGCTCATCTTTTAGTTTGATGAAGTTTCTTTCTCTAGATCTATAGATGACTAGATCTTTGGTTAGCGTTTTGTCAGAACTTTTGCTGCTTACAAGCTTTCCTTTGGCTTAATTGCTTTGCTCCAGCTGCTCTTATAGGGTTTTTTTTCCTCCTCATTTAAAGGCTTCTCTCCTATGTAATTTCTTTATGTTTTGTTCTTTCTTTCACTCCTTTTGAAAATTTTATCTTTTGAGTATTATTCTCTTGTCATTGCTATTTTTTCAATGAAAGCGTTCCCTTGTTCTTTGGTGATGTAACAAATAATATAATATAATTTTTCTCAAATTTTCCACCTTCGTTTATAATTTGTCGCATATATGTTCTGTTAGTCAACTAATAGTCAAATTAACTTAGGACTACTTACAATTATTTTCAAAACTTCATGAAGTAAAATATACTTATCGAAACCTCAAGGACATGATACACACCAACGTCCAACGTCAGAGACCAAAATTGTATGTTGTCCTAAAACTATCAAGAACTATTAGAAAAGGTGGGGTTGGTGGGATTTGAGCCTTTTATCTCTTGAGCTGAGGACATACATTAAGTCAATTGAGGTCATATTTCTTGGGTTGGTGGGATTTGAACCTCTTATCTCTTGGGTCGAGGACATACATTACATACGTTAAATCAACTGAGTTATACTTAGATTGGCCAACTTATTAAAGTGACTATTGAAAAGAAATAAACAATTACCGAAGTATGAGAAAATATCTCTCCTCCTGGAGCTGGCCATTCAAAAAGTTTGTGTACTATATAGAAAGATCTATCCTATATAGTACAAACCAATACATTTTTTTATGAAGATAGCATTTCACAAACCTTCAAATAAATATATCCATTGTCTTTGCTTGAGTAATTTACGGAAACAATATCTGGGTAGTTAGTTTCCACGTAAGAGAGGACAACATCATGAGCCTCATGAAAGATATTGCCTAGTTAAAAACATTGTCAGATATGATCCATAAGAAATGAATATCAAAGCATAAAACATTCTTTCATTCTTTCTCAATGAAAGGTGTTGATTTCATCCAAAAAAAAAAATCAAAGCCTAAAACATCAAATTTTTACAATTAAAAACTTGGTACCTAAAGAATCATGGTAGCTTATTGGAATACGAAGTTCGGTATCAACAGCAAGATTGATCAGATGGAAAGGAAATTCCTGATTTGTTAGCCTTATTTGGGTAACCTGATAATAATACCAGACTAAGTGAGAAGCTGATGAACAGATGAAGATATATGCAACACAATACATCAACTAAACATGAAAAAAGGGGTTGATTTCTTATGCACTAAAAAGAGTAAAAAAGAACACAAGGAAAGTGGAAAATGGGGGATCCTCCCTGGAACAATCCCGATTCTTCAGAAATACAGGAAATAAAATTAATGAGTAGATATCATATAAGCTTCAATGTTCCCAAATACTACAAAGATACAAAGAGATTTTCTTGAAGAAGGCACATAACCAAAAATGGATGCCCCCTTGAAAAGTAGAAAGAAAAAATTGCATTGCCTAAACAATGCTGGATAGTTCTAAGAGGACCAAAAGCTTTGTGAAAGAAATCATTGCTACTAAATATTAGATAGACTCCATCCACTAGTTCTCTCCTTTTAGTTTTTTTTTTTTAAAGGAAACATCTTATTGATTTTTTTTTTATAAGAAACAGATATATATTAAAGAAAAAGAGAACCAGAGAGAACATCTTAAAGGCAAGGGCCAAGAAGACCCTTCCTAAGTGACATCTAGACCAACAAAGCTTTCCAATTGTTAAAAATCATGGTTCATCTAGACCAACAAGGCCCTTCCTGTGATTACAAAAGAGTTTTGTGTGGTTAGAGCACCACCAAGATGCTGTGTTTTGAACCACAGACCAAAAAGAATCAAAAGAATAAACAACATCTTTAAAAATCCTTCTATTCCTTTCCAACCAAATCCCCCAAAGAAGAGCACAAACAACACCATTCCATAGAATATTCCCCTTCGGACCAAACAGCTTCAACCCAGCAACTTCACAGAACCAATTCGCTACATTATGAGGCAAACATAACTGAATATTGAACGTATCCAAGAGCCGAAGTCAACCCTTTCTAGCAAACTCACAATGGATAAATAAATGATCCAAAGTCTCCTCCTCTTTGAGACATAGACAGCAGATGAAGGACTGAGCATAGAGTTTGGTAGTTTTCTTTGGAGGTTATCATTTGTATTTAAACTTCTATAGATAAGAGACCAAAGGAACCCTAAACCCTAAACCCTAAAAGAAAACATCTTATTGATAGAATGAAAAATTAGGGGCCAATGCCTAAGCACCCATAGGTAATTACAAGAAAGCTTGCCAATGGGAGACAAGATGAGAAAGGCTTAAAAGGGTATTTATTTTTACACCAATACATGGCAATAACCAAATCACAAAATAGATTAAAACAAGCTTTTAAGCCTTCTTGTTATGAGAATGAAGAGCAAAGATTCTCATTGTTCATCTTCATTCTCGATGAGTTATTATGAAGGCCTGACAGTTTATGACATGCAACTTAGTTGGCTAACCATTGAACAGAAAGCAAATACCCATGGATTTAAGCCCATGGCACTCTAATTTTCAGAAATTGGCACACAATGAAATGAAATTTATACCTCTGTCACTCTGACACAAGCAGCAATCTCCATTCTTCCAGAAGAGCGATCCTTTGCCTGAATGCATGCAATATTATTACTTTCTGAAGTCTTTATTCTTTCCTCGTGAATGGAAATGGCATTCTTCCAGGCATCTTCGTCTTTTTTATCACAACTTCTTAATAGGGTATATGTTATAGTTCTTTTTCGGCTCTGACTCTCCCCGTGGCCATATGAGTCCATGGATGATGGCAAAGCTTTACTTGAAGTGTAGAAGGGGGGAAGAATCCAGGTGATTGGAACTCCAAGAGCAAGGGGAAGATTAGGTATTACTGATAAAGATGCCGAGGAACTGAAAATTTTTGTTTCTACTTTGGAGCCAGAAGTGAATTCACATAAGAAAGAAACAGCAATATTTGTTATGCCTGCAGATCTGGGGAACAAAATCGAGAAAGACAGATAAAGGAAAGCAGGAAAGATGAAAGCAATACAGTGATAAATAAATGAAAAGGGATCGTCATACATCCAGCAATCCTCCAAAAAATGAATCACCTCCTTATTTTCATTAATTCAACCTTGACCGATATAAATGACTAAATTGAATGAATTAAAAATAATAAATTAAAAAATCCCTTATAGCTTGATGTTCATCTGACATGAACGACTAGATCGATAGTACCTAATAGAAGAAAAAGAAGAAGAAGAAAAGAAAGAAAGAGTGAAAATGTTCCTCTATTCCTATTTATGATCATACAATTTTCCTTTTTCTTTCTTTCCCCAGTTTTCAGTAGAACATTATAAATTCGGACTTACTATTCAAAATAAAAAATTTACTACTAGCCTCTTAATCACAAACATTTTTTGAGGATCAAATGAAATGGGTGTATAAGCCATGCTTCTTAATGGAATGTGCCTCATATGCCCAAAGGCCCCAAACCATCTTTGCCCACCATGTTTTAACACCATGTGACATAGATTTATTGTTACTTTCATATATTAGGATTTTCATGGACGGTGGATGTACAACTCTTCTCCGTCCTTAACATTTAGACATGTTATAGTAAATTTGTTTGACAATGTACTATAGAGGAACCAAGTAGTCATCAAACCTCCCCAACCAAGTGTTGGAAATGCTCTTTATCTCAAGCTTTTTGACAGTGGTCTACAATGCTTTCTTTCTAGATGGATTTAAACACTTTTCTTTGCTAACATTTTATAAAACCTCAAAATTAGAGGATGAAACTTAAAATTGAACCCAGAAAAAAGCCATAAAACTCATGTGTGCGGACTGAAGCAAAATTAGTTTGCTTGCAGCAATAATTAGTGGATACCTTCCATATACCATGTTGATAAAACCAATTTCCTCGTTCACATAACTCATGGACTGAGCATCCACTAAAACAGTTGAAGTAGGCTTGTAGTCTCTACCACTGAAGCGCTCCGATAAACTAAAACTCAACACCTAAGCAACATATGTCACACTTCTATCCAAGGGATACCAGTACCTCACTTTTAGTAATTACTGAGGTAGATACAGTCTCACCTTTTCATCTTCAATAGTCCAACTGTAACCTTTGCACAATTGATAAAAGGAAAACGCATCACCCTGACAACAAAATAAAAGTCAGTTGGTAGTCATGTTAGTAATCAAGTGGAGATTTTTAGCTTCAGTTTTTAATTGTTACCTCTGGAAACAAGGGGTAAATAGGCATCTCGTTCCCAACACCTAGTTGTTCATTTTGGACATTCAACAGCACATTGGACGGAATTCCTACTTTAATGCTTCCATATGCTCGACAAATCATAGGGCCTCCATAGCGAAAAAAGGTGGCACTGATATTCTAGAATTATGTTTTTTAAAAAGATAAGGATTAAGTTAAGAAATAGTGAGTGCAGACTTAATGATAAGCAAAAACACGAACTCAAGAAAAATAGTAGCCACATTGCTAATCATGTAGTCCAAAAGCAGTCCAGAATAAAATGCAGCTACATCACAAATTTATTTTTCTATAAAATTTATTTGAAGAAACATCTAAATACAAAATTTATTATTAATAAAATAAAGCATAAAAACAATAGTGAGTTGACAATATATCTTACACTTTTCCCTGACGAAACTGCCATAAGCAGTCCAGAAGACTTGTGAACATTCACAACTGCATTATCCAAACTAGCAAACTCAACATATGTCCCAATTGTTGGACCGCCTTCAACTGTGAGCTGTGGTTACACCAAAAAGAAAATGTAGCTACTTCATAAATTTATTTTTCTATTTTATGAAATATAAACATCACTATCTGAAAACAACGAGCCTATCTAGCTTAATATTCTCTAACTCTTTTTTTTTTTTTTTTTTGGTAAGAAAACGCTTAATATTCTCTTCATGCTTATTTTTCTATGTTCCAGGATCCATAAGTTAACTTACCGTATAAGATGCACCTGGAAGAAGAAAAATATTGTGGGGGCGTACTCTTGGCGACGCATAGACTTCTATCTTTATTGGCTCGCTTAAAATTTCACGTCCAGATTGTTGTAGAATACTCACCTGTTTTAATTATAAATTTAACTCGTAAATTCTAAACTCTTAAGAAATTGACAAATAAGTGCAAATATACACAATACAGATAGACACTAAGGCAACAGTAAACTTACATAAAGAGTTGTTGTCCCAAGTGATACAGCTTTAATTTTGAAACCTGAAGCTTTAAGCACCGCGTGACCAGTAATCATAGAAGCATCAGTGTCTACAAGCTCAACTATTTGATCTTCAATATGTACAAGAATATGCATGTACGCAAACTGCATCAAAAAAATGTGGTCAATGAACTTTTCTATTTTCTTAATGAAGATAGAACATCTTATTAATAAAGAAAAACACAAGAGAAGAGCAAGGATACTCCCAAGCCGGGAAATCACTAAAAGGCCCCCAAACTTTTTCTTAATGAGGTACAAACATTTCATTGATATGGCACAGAACTGTACATAGTTCATATGAATTCAAACATCGCAGCATTGCTTTTCATTGGTTAAGATATACTAAATTGGAATGCTTTCATTTCTTCAGTTTAACTATGTCGCTTTGTATATTATTTTTGACAGTTGTTGTCTTGTATTTTCGAGCATTAGACAATTTTCATTATATCAATAAAAATCAATGTTTCCTTTTCAAAAAAATTAAAAAAAATTCTAACCTGGGAGGAGTCAAAAGTACTTCCATCACTAATCCCAGCAGCTAAATCAACGACTTGAGAGCTTTCTTCCTGATAATTTTAAGATTCCCATGGTGAACACAATTTACATGAGGTATTGTCAGTCAAATCAGAACATACCAGCAGGCTTATTTCTTCTTGAGAACTAATCTTGATCCAGTCTACATCGGCAACATGAACCTGTAAAGTAGTATACATGGAGATGAAAACTTATAGCTGGGAATTTTCTCAAAAGAAAGCAGCACATTCATTAAGAATGATGTTTGATTTATATAAGAAACAAATTTCAGATATATGAAATTTACAAAATAAGGGCAAGAAGCCCAAGCCAAAGGAGTTACAGAAGACTTCTCCAATTGGTCAAAAGTGTAGTAAGATCGTGCTAAGAATGATGTTTTCAGAACCTAATCAACCAAAAAAAATATTTTCTTGCAAAATTTTGATCAAAAACTAATTTTCCTCCAAGCCAAGTAATGCTTTAAGAAAAAAAGTCAAGTAGAAATCAAGACAGTGTTAGTGTATCCTCCATAGCATGAGCATATAGAGGTACATAGAGAATAGGCAATCATGCAACTATAATCAAGCTCCTTACAATTACTAATACTTGAAAAATTAACGCTATGGAAAGATAAATTACCACAGCTGAAGATGATAGTGGAGGATTGAGCCCAATATCATAAACAGTCACAAGTGCAGTCCCCAATCCTTTAGGTGACAACACTAACTCTCGGCATTGTATACCTGGAGCAGGTTGAATAACCTCAACAATACGAGAATCGTTCACAACAGCATCCAAGAAACAGCTCCCTCCAGTAATCGACATATTTGCCTGTGTTGTAGCATTTATATTAGTTGTATACTACCGCAGGCGCAGATGCTATAGTTATTACTTATGAGTTATAGATTCTATTTAGGTGCCAATTAGTAAAGTATCATTTATTGCAATTTCAACTTTCATTAGAATAAGGCTCCCTAGGATGTACAAATATGTTGGTTCCTGAATGGTTCTTATGTTCTCTCTTACACCCACACATATAAAATTTTAGTTCCTATAGAGAATTTATGTACTATGAACTTGCTGTTTCAATTTCGTTGAATTCATTAGTTAATAAATTGGTTTTAGTTAGTTTGCTTGATTGCAAAGTAGATTACTCTTTTAGTTCAATGGCTTGTGGTCAACAGCTGAAGCACTCTGAACACAATTACAGGATTTGAAGTGAATAAAATTTCTTTTAGAGTCTTGGAAAATTATAGATGATAGGCTATATTAGATATAAAGACACCAAAAACGAAGATGCAATTTCAATATGAAAGGTATCAAATCAATGGATTCACATTCAAAAGTTAGGCCAACTGATCGCATGAAGTCTGAGAATCAGGATTCTACCTTGAGATCAGGATTGAAAAACAGCAAAGTGAACTCTGGGTGAACTCTTAGAGTAGAAACAAGCTGCGTTTTTCAACAGATCAAGTGTTAAGAACCGAGTAGCGAAGATAACAAGACTTTAAACAAATACATAACAAGTATGAGAACGGGGCAATGAAATCATGAAAAGAAAAAGACTGCCATTGTTGAAGAACATCTTGAACTCAAACTACTCATCATTTGAAAAGCTTGTTTCTTGTTTCCAAAAGAAAAAAAAAAGGTTCATGTGGACCATACCTGTAAGCGTGTTGCATCTGTCAAAAGGTTATCCGAGTTATCGAGCCAGTGGGCAGAATTATCATCCCTCACAGCATCACTAAAGCCAGTGACAGTTGCACGAACAATGCACTTGAAGAGCAAAGATGTTTTTTCAGCTCAGAGCAGCAGTAAAACATTGGAGGTTCAGGGGGAAGAGGGATTCCAATCACACAAGAAGGAAGATCGCAACACCAATAAAACAGTTATCTACATTACATGCATTTCACCCATATAACCCGCACCACATAAATAACAGTACTTGTGCTCATATTGCTAAGAACAAATATTATAATAATCAGCATGACGTATTTAACTGCAAAATCATGAAATGATGATCATTTGAGTTGGAAAGTAATATCGGATTTTACCTCTCCTGATTCATTTTGCAAGGTCAAAAATCTCTCCCAGCTATACTTGGACTTCTTTAAACCATACAGCTCATGCCAGTAAGCCAAACTTCCACAACTGCTAAGTTCCCACGTCAAATGAAGAGAAGATGAGTTTGCAAAAGGTTCTCCTAAATCATTAACACCAACTGCAGCCATTCTTATAGTGCGGCCATTAGCCACAGTGACAGGAGCAGTGCGGAGTCTCATTGAACCCCGATCAGCTCGAATTGCAGTTCGTATGATGTCAATTTTATTCACTGTATGCCATCAGGTTACCGGTTCAAAAGGATAAAACTTTAGAATGAAACTGCGAATCATCAAATAACAATTGACAAATGGAGTCTACGCATGATAAATAGAGACAATTAATACCAGGCTCATCAGCGATTAAAACAATTGAGGAAGGAAGTCCACATGTGACTGAGATGAGAACTACTGCGATTACAGGTGTCGGGTGGCCATCTCCAACCAAATTACCACGTTTAAAACGAAGTGTCTGAGTCATTTGAGTCAGAATTAGTATATATGACAAATTCTTCTAATCAAGTAGAACAATAACAATATTACAAATGAACGACAGAAGAAGAATAAGTACATAGGTTCCTAGTCTTTGGCACTGAATTTGATATGAACCATAATTTTCAGACATTTGGTGCACAAAAATTCCGCCCTTGCCAAAATCAGGTTCTTCTTCCAAAATTTCAACACTTTCAATAAATTCAACACCTTGACCCCAATGTTTTGGACCACCACGAAGCACGACATTAGAACATGTTCCAGGAACAAGATGTAACATTTCCAGACTTTCCAAACTATCAACTTCTGCTGGAGCCGGATCAACCCAAAAACCACCATATTGACTACCATCACCAATGTGCCCAACAAGGAGAGGTGGATAAGCAGCAATTTGTAAAGATGCTTTTAATAAAATAGGCCCGTGCAAAGAGAGATCGAAATGCTGATATTCTTTATACAGTGTGGCTTGCAGCACGGTATGACCAGAACCAGAGGCATAGACAGAGGCCCATGAACAAGGTGGGCCATAGGAAGAACCACTTAGCTCAACATTTCCTAGAACGTCCAGCACAGGCCTCTCCCATGTATTATTTTGAATTATGAAAAACTCACTCTCAACTTTCCACTTTACATGGGAATTAAAAGCATCACATCGATAGAAATAGTCACCTAAAAACCAATGTTACAAAAAATTCAATTACAAAAGGAGAAGATTTAAAAATTAATGATGAAAAAAACAAATAAAAAATAAGAAACATAAGGAAGCATAAAACTTAGATGTCCGAATATGTCTAAGAAATCAATCACCATTTGATGACTGCATGGAGACAGCCGCTTGAAGATATGACCCCACGACAGTCTCTACAGGGAAGGTAGGAAGTATCATCATGGATCCAGGCAGGGCTACTTCAATTACAACCTACCAATACTTCAAAGTAAGCTAAGAAGAACTTGTTTAACCAGATTAAGTTCTCAGATTTAGGTGCCGTAAAACATAGAAAAGTTAAACATGAACTATGCTTGACGGGAACAATAAGAATTGGTTTCTTCCATCACAAAATAGGAAGAAAAAAAAGGTAAATGGGGCGAGGGTGAGAATGGAAAAGATTATTGATAAACAAAAGGGCATAAAAATGTTTAAGGATACAGATGCTCAAAAGAGTGAAAAGGAAAAGATTATAAAAGTTAGGAAACAGACTGCAACAAATTAGAAAGAGCGAATAAAAGCCTCCCATTAGGAGGATCTTTATGAATTTATAAAACCTATCTTTTTACAAATGGAACACAAGCATATCTAAGTCTTTTTTTCTATTCAAAGAACATCAAATTATTTGGTTGAGGATATATGCCTTAACCAATGAAGCGAGGCTCAAATTTGCTATACATGTGTAAGTCAGAAGTAAATAATATAACTAAACAAGCAAACAAATTGGCTAACAAACTAGTTAGTCGTTAGCTCTTTTTGGTAAGGGCTGCTCTCTATCCAGTCCTTGGTTTGTTTGTTTTTTGAGATTAAACCGTTTGATGTTTTCTTGTAAAATTATAAAAATTTAAAAATTAAAATAAAACAGAAATTTAATAACAATTTTAAAAAATAGCATAGAAACCAAAAAGAAGTTACATAAAATTATTTCCAAGCATCCCCTAAGCTTATGGCCTCATCTTTGTACTCTCTCCAATATCTTTTATAATTATAATTTATTTTTAGTTAATGAACTGGAATAGTTATTTGTAAAATTTCTTCTCATCAAGTGTTGCCCCCTTTTGTGTACTTTTCACTTACCAAAATTCTTAAATCACCAATTCAACCTAAAAGCTTAAGCTAGTAGATGAAGGTAAATTTAATATAATATCTAACTCCCCTCACTTGCGAGCTTGAAATATGAGGAAGAGCCAAGCAAGTAAAAATTGATATTAAAAGGGGAGGAAACAACATTGCAGAGACTTGAACACAAGACCTCCCTGGACCACTTGCTCTCATACCATCTTAAATCGCCAATTTGACCCAAAAGCTTAAACTAGTAGGTGAAGGTAAATTTAATATGATATCTAACAAAAATATTAGTATTTTATAGATAGAAAAGAACAAATATAATAAACAGATAATATAGATTACAAGAGTGGAAGAAAATGTAGATCTAAGAAATATGCAGGTGGAAGTTCAAGTAACTACAGACAAGAGTTTACTAATAAATATAAAATCTTACCTCATCAAAATTTGATGAGTCAAAAATAGATAGCACTTTAACAGTTGCTTTCCCAGACTTCTTTGCCTGTACAACTCCAGAAGCAGATACAGTGACAACGCTTATGTCAGAGGAAAACCATTTGTAGTCACTTGATGTTTTAGCACAACCTGTGTTGGACAATTATAAGATGTAAGTAATTTTGGCACAGCATTTAAAGACCAAGCAGCTAAAATGCTATACAGACCACCGGTAGCTTCAAGTAGCACCTCCTGATAAACAGAAGGGGTCCAAGGTAGGAAGATGTTTCTAGATACACCACTTCTGTTGTCCAAGCTGAACCTTACTCGTTCACATACGATAACTTCTTGTACGATCTTGAGAACCTAAATTGGATGACCATAATCAAAAAAGGGAATAAATTTTCTAACTGCTGAATTATGAACACAATAATCAAGATGGCATCCTCCCTTTTTCCTTATTCTTTTTTTTTTCTTTCTTTTTCTCTCTCTTTTTTTTTTTTTTTTTTTTTGTAAAGGAAACAAAACTTTTTGTTGAAAAAAAAAAGGAAAAGAGACCCATGCTCAAATAAAGTACAATAACCCTCAAGAAAGGAGATAAACAAAGTAAACCAAAGGTAGACAATGCTATTGAGATACATGGAGAAAAAAGAAAAGGATTCAAATAAGCAAACCCTTATAATCCTAACAAACTAACAAATGACTACTATGCATCACAAAAACTTTAAAACCAGTGCCTACAAAGGGCCAGCAAGCAGCCGAGAAAAAGACGACTTCCTCCATACTCACTACAAAGGAAAGACGGTAATCATAACTCATGCTATAACAGAAGTTTAAAAGATTCGGGTATAGGTAAAGTGCAAGAAGTTGTGGAGAAGAATAAAATGTATATGATTGACTATTGAGTGTACCTCCTTTGTTTCGTAATCACTACCATAGTAAGACAGTGAAGCTGTCAGCATCCCTTTTCCCTTTGAAATTGCTTGCAAAATTCTAGAAGTTCGCCATTTGTGTTTAGGTACAAGATCATTGGTCAAAAGGTAAGTTCTCAAGCACTGGGATTGGTTATCATGCAACTGGACATCATCACTCTGCATTTGTGAAAAAGGAATTATGGGCTGAAGATAACCAAGAAAGCTTGTGCCAAATATATTAGGACAGGAAAAAAATCCACAAGAAGAGAAGATGCTATTCGTATAAGGAAATTTCACTTCACAGTAAATGCTCTTAACTGCAAGAGAGAACTCCACAACTCAGAAAAAAAAATGCAAAAAGCAGGTGGAAATAAAGGTAGAATGCCAAAAGCCAAAAGTCATTTTCTCTTAGTTTGAAGACGCGTATACACTGGCTTTATCATAGAAGTATATGGTTATACTGACTAAAATCATATACAACTTGATATTTAAATCTTTGCTTCTTCATTTCTCTTAAGCACAGAGTTACTGGATTTATCATTCAATTCCAAATAACAAAATCAGTGTAGAGCTAGCTTAACATGGAAGCAGCTGAAAGTTAACACATTTGCATTAGACCTGCAAGACACTTGTTGTCTTTGCGTTTCCTTTTTTTTTTTCTTTTTTTTTCTTTTTCTGGGATAGGAAATAGAGAAGATTTCATCAACAAATAAGATTCCCAAAAGAAAAATAATAATAATAATAAAGTGATGAAATTTTGTTGAATTTTTGTTGAAATTTTGTGAGTTATCTTGAAATTTTGTTCTCGTTTACACGCCAAAGAAAATATGTGAGCTAGTAAGTATCAAGTTTTGTAAAAGTAGAATTATATTTTCTTAAATCACCAATTGACCCAAAAGCTTGATTGATGAATTAAGGCAAATTTAATATAATATCCCTCCCCCTTACTTGTGGGCTTGAAATATGAAGAAGACCCAACTAGTGAAAATCAATATTAAATGGGGAGGAAATAACACTGACCACCTGCTTTGATACCATCTTAAATCACCAATTGATCCAAAAGCTTAAGTTGATGGATGAAGACAAATTTAATATAATATCTAACATATTTCAAAGTTAAACATCTATTCTGAAATAGCAATATTTGTAGGATACAAAGGTTACCTCAGTAATGTATATTTCTTGTGCATCAGGTCCTCGTGAGAAAACCTTCATTTGAATGAGATATTGACGACCAGAAACAATATACCAATTGGCAAGAGATATAGATTTTTCTATTCCTTCAACAGGTTCATCAACAACGGGCAAAGGACTAATATACAAATGTAGAGATTCTGGCATGACAACATTCAATGCTGACATTTGAATGTGCCCAACAACCCTAGTGTCTTCGACAGTTATAGCTGTAACACCAAATCTCAGAGCGCTTGTTAAACCCAGGTCAGAATCAACATGAGCTACGGAAGAGTTTGAAGTTGACCATCGGTGGTGTGGAGATGGTAAAGTTACCACTGCATACGCCAAAAAAAATCAAACAAAAAAAGGGGAGACTTGAGGATAGGCATACATGCAAACTCTAACCTGTAGGCAAATTCTATGACAGTTATAAATTGTACAAAAGAACTGAATGTCCATTTTGAACTTGGGGCTCATATTTAGTTCTGTTTAGCCCCCATTGATTTGGGCTTCTCTTTTTCTTTGTGGAGAAAACCCTTGTATATCTTTTCTTTTTCATTTTTATCAACGAAAATCTACATGGAGCAGCACCATGGTCACTAATTTTAGATAGTAACTTTTTTTTCAAATCGGACCGACGGATGGCTGAATCTCAGTGGATCGTGGCAGCAAGGTCACTCTGCCACTTACAATACAATTTTAGGCAGTAACTAGTTACAAACTAGATAACTACAATTAGAATAAGTTCAAGAGTAAACCTTGGGGTATGTTGGCACGAATGACTTTAAGGCTGTAACGAACAGTAGCACCTACAAGGACAAAAACGGGTGAGGGAGGTTCAAGTGACATAGCCTCTGCCACAGTCAGAACAATCTTGTCAGCCATGCGCTTAACATCTGGTTCGAGCAAATGCACAGAAACGATTTCATGGCCAATTTCAATGCCTCTTACAACAAACAGATCTGAAAATACGCCCTGCATTATAAAGCAAGAAATAGAAATATTAGAAAATATGAAATTTTGGTTGGCTTGGACCAGATATGAATCAAGGGTGGAATTCTTAACATCAGCATCATACATACACTATCTTCCAGTTTTATTTGAATATTCAAGTCTCCACATAACCCACCACAATCACTAAGAGGAGAATCCTTCAAGGGAAGATGAGCTAGGTGATGCGAGGATCCTTCAGTTTCAGGAATCAGATGCCACATAAATTGTAAGCCCACTAATGATGAAAACACGTTTTCTGCAAAATGAATAGAAAAACCATTCAGATTCTCATCCATATTAAAGTAAGTGAAATAATCTACAGAAATATACGCAAATATCTTAAATATGTGAAGTCCAAAGAAGCTGTGGAACTGATTTGAAGGTCAGAGATAAGTGTGAAATGGGCTGAAGCACAGCATCAGTCTTGGACGAGAGGGGCAAAACGAAAATGTGAAAACGCGATTTATACACATACACATACACAAATATAATGCTAAAAGCCAGCACGAAGCATGAGATATTGAAGATAAAGGATTTTCTATAAATGGCAAAGCAAAGGTCAAGCATTACAGGCCTTTCTAAAACAAAATGGTCCACAAAATCATATTACAGAAACCTAAAAATTAGAAGCCACCCTCACAGAATAGTTTCCATCCTCCACCTACACTAATGATTTATGATTTATAGCCCTCCATATCATTCTCTTAATTCTCGTTTTCATGTTCCTCCAACAACAAATGAAGAGAGAGCGAGAGAGCTCAGGATGAGAGGGTTGAACACAGGAAATGAACCAACGGCTATTTGTTTAAGTTTCTTTCCCTTATTTAGTTTCTTGTTTATACTTTTAGACAAATCAAATCACCAATGTCTGGGTCAGGCACAAAGTGCCTAAGCACGTGCATTTTGAGGCCTTTAGTCTTTAGAACAATGACAAAGATGGGCCACAAATTAGAGATCTCATTTTTTTTCCTTTTAGTGAGAAACATGAATTCCTTGATTCCTTTGAAGAGATGATATTACAAAACATGGCAAACTATTTACAGGGGAGAGGAAAAAAAACATTTTCATTGAACAATAGGTGAAAACAATAATCACGAAAATAAGGGAATAATTTACACCACCAATGTAAGTTAAGGGTTCAAAAAAAGTGTCAAAGTTGGTTAATATTATAAACACAAATTTATATCCATCAGATGGAATTCACATTTAGCTAACATAATAACGGTTTAAGAAACAGTATAGATTTTGCTTTCCCTTTCCAGCCATAGTTTACGCTGAACATACCTTAAAGGTGCAATTTTTCTCCAAGGATCCTATGAAATGAACATAAAGTAAAGACATGCCAAAACAGCTGCCGGTCCCACAAACACAGGTGAAAACTGAAGTTCCATTACATTTTGCAAGCATCCACACATGCAGCAGTACTAAAATAGTCGTAGATATTAAAATTTTAAATCTATATACTTAGAGTGGATTCTAGATTCTACAAGTTAAACTGGGTCTCCTATACAATAAGATTAGTTCACACAAAAGCTAATCCCAACCTCCCCAACATATGACGCAAAAGAGCAAAAACCCATCCTCTTCACAAGCCAGCTACAAATTGAAGGGAAAAATAATAATCATAAAGGAAAGGTAATGGACTCTCCTAAATCCCCTTTGAGTACCGGAATGCATGGAAGAAAAATTTGAAGTAAAAATCATAGACAATAGAGAACCCAAAGAATAAGATTATGAAACAAATTACGTTTCACTAATGATCTAAACTGTTCTTTTCAGGAATTTCACTATGATTATGCACACAACCTCCCTGGTATTCTTCATATATTTTCGTACTGTATACTCCTTTTTTTTTTTTTTGTCATTTCCACAATAAGTGACACAACAAGTGATCAAAGATTGCATAATCATTTTAAAATGCATAGTTATGAACAATAAGCCTACCTTCACTATCAAAGGCACGGACTCGGAGTGTAGCAAGCCCATCCAAATCAAGTTTGATAGAATTGTGAAATATTTGGATTCTGGAAAAATTGTCAATAAAAACTTTGCAGCGAATTACATTTCCAGTGTGTACGTCAGCAGCATAAACAGCAGTCTCCTTGCGACCACTGTATGGAGCAATAGATCTCAACAGAGCACTTGTCGAGCAGTGACTACTTATATTATATTCCGGTAGAACAGTGAGAATATCGTGATGATCCCAAGACCTATAATTTATTGAAACAGCAATAACTAAATTAGCAGTTGACCAACAGAGAACAAAAACTGCAATGAGATCACTCGCCCAAAATGTCTGGTGGAACAGTCAAACTTTTAAAAACTGCAACATATAACTATTATCAACATGCTAGATAACTTTCTTGAGATCTAGGCAGTTGAAAGCCTGTCTCCTTTTTCATGAAATGATAGCTATCAGTCTAAAATATTTGACCACCCTAACGTTAACTATGAAGCATTTGATACCAAATTTAAAATTCAAAATGATGCTAAGAAAGAGAAATGAGTTACAGCGTCTGTTTGATGATTTGATTAAGCATTCAAGCCAATAATTGCCTGTTTCTGATCAAAATCATTTAGCTCCCAGATGCAAACTAGGTAGAAGTATCCATAAAAGCTGTAAAGTGGCAGGGCAGGCCCCGACGTGATAATCAACTAGAATCATTACCCACTCAGCACCTTGACTCATACAGAAGCTACAAAGTTCAGATTTCAACTTCTATACTATTAGATAGCATGAAGTTTCATTTCAAAACCAATTGGCAAAAAAAAAAAAAGTAAGCTCATCTAGCTTACAAGGAGTACGTGTCACTTGGTTTTTTCAATGTGTCACTTGGTTTTTTCAATGTATGATTCTCAACTCTCTTTCTCAACTTCAGCATTACATGACATAAAACATCAATTAAAAAAAAAATAACTCGAAAATAGAGATTTACCATTTGAAGCAACCATCACTTCCTTGAAGCCTATACTCCACTGGATTAGTCATCTTGGGTGGCAAGAGAATATTGACGTCGGCAATGTGCGGACCAGAGGAGAAATGAGACGTGGCTCCGTGGCCTCCACCGATCATGAAGAGAAGAAGAAGCAGCAGAGGAGGGAGAGTTGACATCTTCAGTTGAAGCCAGTGTGAGAACAATCATGAAGTTTAGAACGAAACTGAGAAGAAGAACTTGTGGGAATAGAAATGGGAAGATTCGAAGCTTGAAATGGAGATTTGAGAATTGAGAGTGAAGATCGAGCTAGAACTTGAGTAGAAAGAAGCTGAGATTATGAGAAGTTTGTTGAAGAAAGAGAATAGAACCCTAGTAAAATCTCAGAGATTTTTGCCTTTTGGAGACGAGAAAGTAACTCCCACTGGGATACGTGGCGTGAATCTATTGGATGTCGCTTCCCAGCTGGACGAATCTTGCAAAGTTTTTCTTTTTTTTCTTTTTCTTTTTTCTTCTTTTTTTTTTGGCTAAAATTCGGGAAAACTTCTAGTAATCCCTCCAATTTACACGATGGAATTTAATTTTAAAAAAATAAAAATTACACTGTCGAATTGTTTTTTCTTTTTTTAATTTACGAAGTTCCATTGTTTTGTTTGGAAGTAGTATTTTACCCATTCTTTTAGGGATAAGTTCACAAATTTGTGCATATATCATTTCTAATCCATTCAACGTTGGACCTTATGTCTTTTCTTTTTATCATTAGATAAATTCATAATGGTTAATGCAGGATTGGTGTTGAGAATCGATAAAACACTCTTATGTTTGAAACATATTTCAACTTAATTGTTGAAAAACGTAATTTTATATTTTTTAAAAATTAATTTTTACTATTGAAAGAAATTTGATTTTGGCAATGAAAAATTTGATTTTGGTGTAAAGGCCACTCTCAACTAACATACTCAAAGTTTGGCTTTTTAATCTTAAATTACACAATGTCATGCTCCAATTGATAATAATTTGTGCTCTTTGATAACTATTTGGCATTTAATTTTTAGTTTCCTACTGTTTTTAAGTTAACTCATATACACCAATTTCACATTATGATTTATTTGTTACTTTATCTACTATTTTTTTTAAATCAAGTCATATTTTGACAACTAAAAATGGCTTTTAAAAATTTTGTTTAATAAAATAATGGCTAATAATTAAATTGCTCAATTGAGAAATATGAAAAATATGTAAACTAAGTGGTAAGAAAACAACGTACTTTTATAAGACAACAAAAAAAATGATTATCAAACAAAACATTGTTTTTTTTTTTGTTTTTGTCGTTATTCTCTTTAAACTGTAATTGTTTTCACAATTGTTGTAATTGAAACGTGGGGTGGACAAATCAAACCTCTAAAAGTTAATGGTACATGTACAACTGTAAATATTGAACTAAGATAATGTTGACAGGTTTTATATTTGTTAATAAAATATTTGGATTACTGTTTGTTTTATAAAGACAAAAGTAAGGTGTTGTAAAGTGCTTTTAATAGTTTGTCGTACTTTCTTTCCAATGTTACAAAAATCGGGCTGAAAATCTAATGTTTCTTTTAATGAAAAAGAAAAGCTGAAAACATATATAAAATTTAAAACACGCAAAACTGTGTATACCAATTTGTACGTGTTTAACAACAACATGTTTGTAGCTGTCGCAAAACTTAAATTTGTGGTGTCAGTTACACGAACGATACAACCTATCCACGTACAAATGTATAGTATGGATGTTATGAAATACAATGAAAAAAGAATAATTCAGTTGCTTTCATTTTCATTAGTTCAAAAGAGTTGTCTACACTATTCTTACGACGTAACAAAACAATATAATGGTAGGACGATATGACGTTAATTTAAAAAGATAACGAAGAACAAACATTAATTTAATTTTTGACCACTCAAACCATATCATCATGTTGTTGTTAGTAATGGGCAACAAATCACTGCCTCAAATGAAAATATAAAATGACAAAATGAATAAATCAATCATGTAAAAAGAAGAAAAGAGAGACCATGAAGTTCCATGACTCTTTCAAACCATTGAGATGTTTTGACAAATGACAACTTCGATAAAAAAAATTAAATTAAATTAAAAAATTAAAAAATCATTTAAAAAATTTATAAAATATATCAAAATTCTAGATATCTATAAAAGTCTATCAGTGTATATCATTGATAAAATCTAAAATTTTATTATATTTTATAAATATTTTCAATAAATTTGTCATTTACAGTAATTTTCCTCAAGAGAATACATCGTATTTCTCATTGATTTTAGTTTAATAATAATAAAAAAATACATCACTTTTCGCGTTGTATTATTATTTTTATTTTATTAAAAAATGGTAGTTTTTTTTAATAAACTTTTTTTTTGGTCAGACTTCGAAAAGGAAAAAACAATTTAAATATTCTATTTGATAGGCACGAATATAAACCATACAATGAAGTGGAGTTGATTATATATAAATTCTTTCTTATTTTTTTATATACGTGTGTTAGTCAGTCAAAAATCATTATGAAAAATTATGTAAATTATTATCGAGTTAAGTTCATTTAGACAAGTTAGTTCGTATTTTTAGATCATTTAATCGAGTATTTGTAAGTTTCTAAACCATTTTTTATTAAAAAAAAATATTAAGTACTTGAACTTTCATTTTGTATACATGAAATCATTAAATTTCCACTTTTCTATACAGTAAATGCGTGATCTAATCTTCATTTTTCAATATTTACGAATCTATTAGACACAAAATTAAAAATTCAATAATATATTATGTATACAATTGAATACGACATACTTCCATTAGACACGAAATTAAAATTTTAAAGACTTAATTCTAACTTTTTGTAAAGCCAAATTCAAAGTATAGGGACTTTGGCAATTGGACTTAAAAGGAAAGTATAGACATCAAAATTCAATGCAACTTTCTTGATCATACCAATTGGATAATGGAAAGTACATATATCTAACCTAAAAATATATATATAAATATCTTAAGACTTAGTTTTGTAAGATGAAAACATAAATTTTAAAATCAAGGAAACATAAAGTGGTATTTTGATTTTTTAAATATGTGTTTAGTAGTTAATTAAGCGTTAAATTTAAATAATTATTTAAAATGTGTTTGATGTTATATATTTATGAACTCTAAAGCAAGTTATAGCTACACATTGTGAATCAAATTTTTATTACTTTGTTTATAAATATGTTTTATGTTAATTAAAACATCGTGTGTAGTTATTATGTTGTAATATTATATAATTTACGATCTATTATATGATACGTGATTAAATTTAAAAAATTAATTTTAAAATATTTACAAAATATCACCGTTTAATTAAGATGAATCGTGATAGAAAAAAAAATAATACGGCTATATTTGTAATTTTGAGATTTAAAATGATTTTTTATAAGAATATTTTTGTTATAAAAAATGGAAATAAAAACATCATTTTCAAAATGAACCCTACAGAATGGGTTCACCTACCTCACCTCATTCACAAATATTATAATTGTTTTATTTTTATGTTATTATATTTTTATATTTTATTTTAGTTATATTTATTATTGTTGTTTTTCTTAAACATCATTCACACATTGATATACAACCAAATGGCCAGTTGGCCAAAATGTTTTAAAACCTTTTTTTTTCCTTTAAATACAAATAAAATTCAATAATAGAAATATGGCCTTAATTTAACATTACTCACTTCTAAAATAATACCCAACAACTGTATTTTCAAAGTATAAATATTTTATAGGTTGAATTATAAAACTTTTTTAGGGTATAGAGATTTAAATCACTTTTCGTTGTTTCGTTCTAGTAGATGAAGAGTCAAATGCGGGGTTGGTAACTGATGTTCTCTTGGAGAAGTTTTAGGTGGGGTTGACTGAGTTTAATTTCGAGTACCATTAGTTTAA
Organism: Cucumis cinereus; assembly: GCA_037974625.1. Lineage (NCBI taxonomy): Eukaryota > Viridiplantae > Streptophyta > Magnoliopsida > Cucurbitales > Cucurbitaceae > Cucumis > Cucumis cinereus. The sequence continues at coordinate 12,425,860 of JBBPDJ010000017.1, forward strand.
AAAAAAAAAATTAGGACGTGATTGCTTGCTTGAATTTAGTAGTTGCGTTTACTTATTTAGTATTTTTAATACTGACATTTTTTTTAATAGTTTTGAGGTTAGGGTTGGTGCGTACTTGGAGCATGATGAAAGGGTTAGTCTACAGTACCACGAAACTAGTAGTGACTTCACTTACACGTTAGTTTATGTATAAAAATTTTTTAGGTAAATCTCTCGTTTAAATGTTTAATTTGATGATTCTAAATTGAAAATTTTATATATTGGTTTGAACAATTTGTTTGAAGGATGTTTCTATTATTTACCCTGAACCAAACTACTTTAGCCTAGTTGGGTTCGAGTTTGAGGCAATCTTGCATGAATTAATGACCAACTTTAGAAGTTATAGAAAGTTGAGTCGTAACATTTGAAACTAACAATCAATATTCTCTTGAGGTATAAACTTAAGTTTATTTTCCATCTTGATAACGAAGGCATTTGAGAATGACAAAACTTGTTTCTAAGACCTTGAATCAACGTGTCATTTTAGTTCTTTTATCATCGACAATACCCATAGACAGACTCCCATGCCTTTCTTGGTCGACCGACCCAATGGTTTTCAACAAATATTTCTTCATTTTTTTAGCAAAAAGTGAAACTACAAGGATGAAACGAAAAATGCTTCTCACAATTACACCAAAACAACCTACTTTGAACAATTTGTCATTATCCCATTAACTCTTGTTTTTATTTCTCATTCACAAATTGATATGTTTTATGTCAATTGAGCTATACATACACGTATTGCTCGATTGTTTTTATTAAATTAATCTCACTAGTCATATATCATGTAAATGCTAACAATACATTCTTAAACCATACACAAAGAAGAAACACAAACATCACATTGGGCACCCACAATAACTCAACAAGATTCAACATTTTGAATTAAGATCAAAGCTACACCAAAATCACTTTCTCATAGACATCAAACATTTATTCCATCCATACACATTTTTAGTTTTAATGCTCATATAAATTATTGTTTTTAATTCAAACATTACAACACAAATCATTAAACAACCCATTCGAGAATAACTTTGAAGCTAAAACATCAATTATCATATTAAAAATCGTTATGATATGACGATCTCCCACTATAAATTAAAATACATATATAGTACAATTTTATGAATTATCTTATTTATTTATCGCATGCTCCATTTTTTTGGAGGAACCATTTTATTATTCTCTTAAAATCAAACAACAATGTCAATGAATCGGCGCGAGGCCAAATTCCGTGAAACATCCTCGGAAATCTTGTCGTGTTCAACCTTGAGTTGTCTCAATTTAGGCAAATTCACGGCATAAAGTTCCACTGCATTGGCACGAATCTTAGGACATTGAACAATGTCAATGGTCTCCAAATCCTTGCAGTTCTTCCACATTGCAAAAATGGCAGCTCCAGTCAGCCATTTGCATCCCCTAAGGTTGAGCTCTTTAATGGAGTTGCAAGAGATGACCATGGAGATGAAGTCTTTGTCCATCAACATCTCATTGTAAGATAGGTCAAGAATCTTCAATTGTTTCAAGTTCTGTCCCATGGAAGCCAACAATCCCGACTCTCTCTCCACCACGTCGCAATTAATTAGTGCTAACTCTTCGAGACGAGAGCCGAGGGCAGTACTGATGGCTTTTAGGCCATCGCCAGTGACAAGACAACAACTCTGCAACCGGAGAGACGAGAGACCTTGAAGGTTCGCAGCAATGGAGACGAGATGCTCGTTGTCGAGGTCGAGAGGCAAACGCAGGTCGAGGCTCTCTAGATTACTTCGCTGGTGATCGAGGAATTGAAGGAGACCTTTTACAATTAAAAATTTAAGAGTATTTCGTTATTGATCTCCGAACATAAACGTGCAAAACAAAAAATTGAAAGAAAACATTGTGAACGACACCATTGTCGAAAAATATAGTAAAATTTTAACTCTATCACCGATAGAAATTAATACGTTTCTATCCAGATGTCTATCATTCATAATATTTGAATTTTACTATATTGTGTAAATAGTTTGATTTTTATATTAAAATAATTCTACCTTTCAAAATTTTATAACAGACAATCGGAGCTTTACTCAACTTGCATCCGAATGAACTAGTAACCATGCTATTTGTGGTTTAAATCTCAACCTCGTATTCTAATTGTTGTACTAAAAAATCTTTAGAAAACAAAAATTGTCAAACCATTATAAATATAAATCATAATCTAATTGACATAGTGTTACATAAAATTAAAAAAAAAAAACTTTTTTACTAAAAATAAATAATAATAAATATTAGAAAAATAATATATTTTTAAATATCGTAAAATGAATCAAGATACATAAAAAAAGATTAGATTTTATGATAGATATGAGTCACTCTTTTGTAAATCTAGTTTCGTTGTTAACTATATATATTTTTTAATTTGTTTAGAAAAAAAAGAAAAAAAAAATAGTTTAATGTTAATTTTAATTTCTCAATAATGATAATAAAAATAAAAAGAGTTTAAAGATAACTCAACCTACCTTCCCGACTGCCGCCGTCGTAAACTAGAAGGGATTTCAGGTTCCGGCAATTCTCCTCCAATTTCATCAAAACGCCGTCGGCTATACTTCGGCAAGTTCGCAGCTCCACCGAACAAAGGCCCGGCAAGCACTCGACGAACGACGAAAACGACCCGCCGTCACCGACGGTCTCACAGCCGCGGAGCTCCAACTGCCGGAGATTCTTGCAGCTCCGCCACAGCCAACCGACGCCCCAATCGCCAGCACGGAGACCGGACAAACAAAGACTCTGAATCCCCAATCCCGCCCCCACCTCCGCCGATTCCCACTCCCAATCGCCGGAATTCACCTCAATTTCAAAACCCTCACCGGATATAACGGAGACCGAAAGCGATTTCAAACCCGGAAAATTAACAACCCACCGGAAATTCAACGGCCGATATACGTTAATAGAGAGAGAAGAGAGGTGGGTACAAGCAGAGGAGAGAGACACAAGGGAGGATAGAGAAACAGGACCAGCAAGGAATCTCAAAGCCTTGAGATTCGTACAGAAACGACGAATTTCGGAGAGAATTTGGGCGGAGGAAGTGGCAGCCGGCGCGGCGGAGGAGTCGGCGGCGGAGAGAATTGAAAGGGAAGAGAGAAAGGGATAGTGGGAGAGAAGAGATGAGAGAGATGAAATAGATAAATTGGAGAGGCGGAGAGAAATGGCAGTTTTGGAGGTCCGGTAGAGGCGAAGCCACCGCTTGGAGACGAGAGACACGGCGGAGGACGACGGCGACGGCAGCTTTTGAAAAATTTCCTGAATTAATTCATCACAGAGTAAACTATCCATGTCGATTCTATCCAAATTCTTGCTTCAATTTCTCTCTAGAATTTTTGTTCGTAATCATTCATAAAAAGAAAAATTAAAATTAGAAAAATCTCCGCCGTGGGGATTGATTGAGAGAGAGAGAAGGAAGTGTGTGTGGATTTGAAGCACTTACAAGTAATGGTCCAAAGCAAACCTTTCATCCAAGCAATTCTTCTATTGCTTTTACCTAATCAGAAAAATTCCCCTCTCCCTCCGTGTGTGGTTCGATCAATTATTTGATACGTCTTTAAATTTTAGGATTGTACCAATTTAAATAAGAAACGAGTAATTGTACATACTGACTATGAGCTCATTTTTTTACTTATTTGAGAATCGTATGCACGTATACTTTTATTGTTTATTTTGTAACATTTAAAGAAATCTACTCACGTTGGATAATCAATGTATTGGTTTTCAAAAGCAATCATAATGAACTTTCTATAATTAATTACTCGTGAAAAAATTAATTGATTTGACTCACAGTTTTCGTATGATATTGACTTGATGAAATTAAGAGACTGATACAATGTTTTAATTTATGGAACCCAAAATTTTAGGAGGAGTAAATTGATATTTGCCCAAAAATTACTTGACAAAGCTACCTTTTAACCATATCTTAATAGAGATTTTAAGGATTTACGTGTCTCTACGAACAGTTGAATGCATATTCAAAACATTTTTACACTTTTTGTATCGATGACCTAAAATTTAATTATATAAGTAATGTTGTTTCAGTTTGTTCTTGTTTTTTTTTTTTTAAAAAAAAGAAGACAATGAAGATCGATCACATGTAATTGCCGTATCGCATTAACAATGTGTTGGTTATCTATAGTGTCAATCATGCACCATTAATGAGAGTTCTAAGCGACGGGTATGGGTGAAACCATATGCAGAAAGTGAGGGAGTGTTAGCGAGTGAGCGAGTAAGGAGGTGTGTTAGCACGAATGATGGAGAGAGAACTCTAGGATACGTTTGTATGAGAACATTGTTGTATTTATCAACTTAATTTCATACTTGTGTAAAATTACAATAGGCAATATAGATACTTAAGAGTTCAACACATTCACGACAATCACAAAACTAAGGTAAATTCATACAAAAATTCCAAATATTTTCATACTTTATCTATCTCCCATGTACGTAACCGTGTAAGAGTACCAGATACATTGTGCGCACTCCAATGATTTTTACCATATACATTTGACAACCAATATATTTGACATGACATTTTATCTTAAAGGTGATATGTTCGATCTCCATCTTAGACTGTTGCACTAAAAAATCAAATATTTAAAAGAAAACTATTCGGTATAGTTTAGACAGTTTACAAATTTTGCCTCTTAATAACTATTTAAAATACGAATAACAAAAAAAACAAGCTATTATTTAGGACAATTATCTTTTGAAGTTGTATATTATTTAATTAATATATATATATATATAATAATATTATCATTGGCATTGTGTCGAATAATTATATTCTCTAAATGGATATCTCTAGCACAAGAGGAATTGGCTTTGTTGCTCTAGAAGATGGGGAAGAGCCATCTTTCTCAAAATTGAGTAAATGGACATAATAAAAATTCCCAAATGTTTGGTGGAGCAAGCTTGGCCTCCAACATTGCTCATTGGGCCCCACATATCATTTTTCCTAATTAGGTCACAATTTTAATTTATTTTATTTCGACTTCTATATTCGAAGATCATAACACTGCTAATGAGTGAGTCTCATTTTGCTACTACTATCGAGTCAATCTCATTTTGATAGGTACAATGATAAATAAATGCGTCTCTTTTCACTTTCTTCATATTAATTAAATTTTTAGGCTCCATTTAGTCATTATTTTCGTCTTTTTTAAAAGAAATTAAGCATGTATCTTTTTCACGTATTACAATGATTAGCATATTTCTTAAACAAAATAGTTAAGTTTATCGTCAAATTCCAAAAATAACAATAACTTTTCAAATGTTTTTTTTTTTTTACCGTTTTCAAATTTTAGCTATAACAAATAAAAAAAGTTATAGATGAAAGTAGTACTTACCTACTTTTTTTAAAAAAAGGGTACGGGACATAAATTACATTGTTGGTTACTATTATAAATTTTATTCCATTTCAAAGAATGGAATAACGGTGAGTTGCGCATATGAAAAAATATATATGATGATAAGAGTTTATAGACTATAATGTTTCAATTAAACTTATTTCTTTAATATAACGATAAACAGATAGGTAACAAAACTGTGTTGAATTCTTACCTAAACCCTAAACCTTAAACCATTCAAGTAGTTTGTGTGATATAATTTTGCAAAGTTAAAACGTAAATAAATTAAAAACATATCAATATTATTGTTCTCACAATTTTTTACTATGATGATCACGTAATTAAAAAAAAAACTTTACTATGTATTTAAATTTATTTAAAAACAACTTTAAATAACATTTTTAGAATAAATATATCAAAATATTTACCAAACTCGATAAATTTGGAAACATGAAATATAATTTAGATGACACATGGTTGAGAAAACGATCAAAGCTCCTTTTAATACAACAGTTAAAGGTATGAAGATTTGAACCACGTATTTCATAGTTAACAATACATCAAACTGAACTAAATTTTTACTAATAAATTAAACTTTGTTTTTAATTAAAAATTTATTTTAATCGTAGAATTATTTAAAGTTGTATTTAAAATTCAAAATTTATATGACAAAAAATAAAAAATAAAATACGTAACTCGAAAACAAAACAAGACAGATTTAAAAGCATGTTTGAAGTTAAGAATCTGCTTCACTCGATTAAAGACTTGCAATTTAGCTAAAAGCAAAGAAAAAGCAATCTCATGTTTCAATGCTTGCGGCTGAGGAGCCGTCAGTTTATCGCATTATATTAATTATGGGAAAAATGTTTTATTTATTTTTATTTTTATATTGAACAAATTATTGTAAACGACGTAATTGCTTAAAATATTTAGAAAATATAACTAAATTTTAAATTATATCAACCATAGATACTGTAGACTTTTACTAGTGTATAAAATCTAAAATTTAATATATTTTGTAAAGAGCAATTATTAGGTGCATCATAGGCTGCACCTATCTACATGCTCTCCATCTATCCACCACACAAATATAAGATTAAAAGTTACTTTTTTAAAAAAATGACTTTTAATCATATTTTGTATGATAGATATAGGGGGAAGTCTACGTACTTTTGGGATGCACCCAAGTATTTTCCTTTTGTAAATATGTTAATTCATTTTGCTATTTATGTAAAGTTGGTTGCTCACTCTACTGTCCATGGAATCAAGCAATGGTTTGTAGGTTAATTTGGCCCTTTTATCCTATTCGTCCATATTATAAGTGCGTTTAAAGGTATAAATTAAATATTGAACTGGTTTTAAACGATAAATATTTATTTTTAAAAACGATTTATAACTTGACATAAGTTATTTTAACAATTTCAAAATAGTTTTTTGAAGTCGAAGAAGAGTAACTCAGAAAAATCTACCCTTTTAAGTATAAGTCCATGTTTCTACCTTGTTCCCAACTTTTCAAGTCGCTTGTGTTGTTAGATAACAAAGTTTGGTTTGTTAAATAGAAGATTCAAATAAGTTTTGGAATATTTATTTTTCTCTCAAATTGAAAGTACAACAATGAAATTAAACGTTTGAAATATATTAACCAAAGTTAAACCAGCTAAAGTTCATTAATAAAAGTAATTTATATTTTTTAAACATACAAAACGAATAGATTAAATAGAAGGATAACTTTAGTAATCTATTGATTGTAGATTTATTTTCTATTTGGTCATTGAATTTTGTTTGAATTTGGTCTATCGAACTTAAAGAACACACTCTTAATCTTTTGGTTTGTCACTAGAAACCTACGTTATGGTTGGTGCTAATATCCATCGATTGATTTAGAAGAATTAATTAAAGAAGTTTGACTAGTTTTCCATGCAACACTAACACTGGTAAACCAATACAAATCATAACGATCATAGGTTAACTAGCAAATAGCTCACGTCAAACATCAAAGTGAAATAAATAAAAATAAAAATAAAAACTTTAATGTAAAATATTAAATTTGTAAATAGATGAAAATTAAACTAAAAATTTATGGACAAAACACATCGAAAAAGAACTAGGACCGCACTTATTGTGAAAAATGACATGTGAGATTCTATTGATAGATCATCGTAATAACTCTCAATATCAAATGCAATTGAGCTGTTTTTGAAAACTAGCACCCTTTTTTTAAGTATTTCAAACAATTATCTACAAGAACGCAAAGTCGAACGGAGCCATTCTTGTAAAACTTAACCGCCACAATTTCTCATTTTTCGTTCCAATTTACCTATTAGACCGCAAAGCCGAACGGAGCCTTCTTGTGGAGAGACTTTCAGGCGCGCGGTGGTGGACGGGGACGGAAACGGCGGCGGCGGCGACAATCGAGAGACTGTGGAGGGGCAGTGCCGAGCGCCGAGCGTGAGCCGAAGGAGGGGGATCTCGGTTACCGGCGATCAATCGAGATAGCGGAGCTCGAGGAGGCCGAGCCTATGGCGACGGAGTCGTCAGAGGGAGAAGATGATGTGAAGCTAACAGGAGGAAATCAAGTCCTCGTTGTTGAAGATGATCTCAGAGAAATGGGGAAAAAGGCTGCCTGGAGTGTCAGCTCGTGCAAACCTGGGAATGGCGTCTCCGCCCTACGCGACGATAACCTCGAAACTTATTGGCAGTTAATACTACCATCTATTTCTGTGGGTCTCCATTTTTTTTGTTTTTTTTTGCGTAGTTGCAATGCTTGTATAATATTACCAACATTGTTGGTTGCAGATCTGATGGCGTTCAACCTCATTTGGTGAACATTCAATTTCAGAAGAAAGTGAAATTACAGGTATGCGTGCAGCTCATTTCGGGGCGGACGTGTTAGAATTATCTTTGAGGTTGAAATGTCGAGGAATAATTGGCATTTTTTGCAGCTGGTTGTTCTGTACGTAGATTTCAAGTTGGACGAGAGCTACACGCCTAGTAAGATATCTATACGTGCAGGGGACGGCTTCCATAATTTGAAGGTAATTAGCATTTTTCAGTACCTCGATCCAAATAGAATCGCCGGCGGCCTATGTTTTACAGGTTTCAACCATTTTGAATTTATTACTTTGTCTGCATTAGGAAATTAAAACCGTGGAGCTCGTTAAGCCAACTGGTTGGGTTTATCTATCATTGTCCGGAAATGATCCGAAGTAAGTGCAGAACATCAACACCACTTACAATATCTGGTTTTATTCAAGTACAATATCTTCGTTCCAGTGCACTGCAGTTATTGGCTCAATCTTGAGTATTATTATATGAAGATCCAAATAAAAGATCCCACTGTTTACTTGTTAGGATCAGATAGGGTTTATCTTGGGTTTAATCCCAATATACCACAGCATTGTTATTTTCCCAGAGTTTCTGTCTTCTCCCTTAAATTATCGGTGACAGGACAGGAATAGTATTTCCCTTGAGCCAATGAAGTATGTAGTTTGATGAAATTTCTTATATAAAAAAAAGAAGATATGATTGTCTCTTATTCAAAAAAAAAAAAGAAGATGAAATTTCTTATCAAAAGAATATTAGTGTCTCTTTGTTCTCGGTTCATCAGGCCGGGGTTCTACAACATTTCTACTCTAAGAAAGATTTGTGGAGTTTGAAAGCTGCCCGAAATATTGAAACATAGGGAAGAAAATCAAAAGCCACATCTCTCAACCACACTTAACTATTCACTACCTGCCTACCTGTTATACAATTCTCTTTTTATCCTTTTGTCACCGTATTACAAAAGAGAGTGGCCCACCCTCTAACTAAATACTTATCACTCCCATCTAACACTAGCCCCTTACATTTAGGTCTGTGCACCTTCTCCTTGCATAGGTAATGCAAATTGGACTTTACGCACACTTATTGAGATTGTTCTTTTGAACTCACTGAATACTTCTTTCATTTTTTCTGGTGATATTTCCTCACAGGTACCGAAAATATGAGAAAAGAGAGAAAAAGATAGACTATGTGATTACAATCAAAACTAAACCGGAAAAATTAAATATGGTGTAAATTTGGATATATTCATGAGCTCGTTCTTTGATTAATGTTATTGCTAGCACTATCCCGTGGAAAAGCCCACCTTTTAGTGAGAAGACAAACCTTTTGATAGCTGGAACATCTTTTATATGCTCTCCGGAGGTGCAATTTATGGTTACAACCCATTTCCAAAGTCTAAATCTAACCATTTTATCAGTTCGGTAATCAAGAGAAAGGATTCAATTCCTTATATCATGCCATTGATGTGAACTGACATAATCAGCTATTCCATTAGTTCAGCTTCATGAATCTGGATAGGAATTATCAGTCTAAATAGGTTCAGATTAATCAGGGTAGAGGAATAAACTAACATAGCTCTATTTAAATAATCAGATAAATTTTACTCCTATTTAATGACAGACACATTAGAAAGGATTTCGTTTATAGTATGACACTACAAAAAGGAAGAAACAACCGAGAGAGTTTCATAAAACTTCTCCAATTGGGCAAAAGAGATGAAAAGATATGGTGATGAAAGGGAAGGGATAATTTTGATAGGTATCCTTTATTTTCTTATGGTCTATCTAGTGAGAAGATACAATTACAACCTATCAACTATGACCCATTCGAGAGTTCATAAATCTCCCCACACTTTCCTGACTAATAATCGCGAAACACAAAAAAAGTCCAACCGTTTACCAGATAGTTACATATAAGAAAAGAAACATAACTAATAAAGGAAGTTAAAACTCCTCATCACACAAATTTAAAAATCAATACTAGTGACATTTCAGAAACTACTGCTTATCCTTGCTGCTTGCGACCAAATTGCCCTTGTTTGCCCCTCGTGTAAACATGCACAATTGGAGGTTTAACAAATGTACACCAAGTTTTGACCAGGAAAACAATAGAATCGTTATGTGGAAAACCACATGATTTATTTCATTCTGCGTAGTCTAGAAAAATGGCCCAGTGAAATGCATCCTAAGAAGCTTTTTTTCCTTCTAAATGGGTGGCCAGCAAGTAAAAGGAGAAGACTCAGTGGTCGCTTGGTAAAACCGTTAGCCATGAGAAGCTTACAAGGTATCCTCCCAAAAGGGTTTTAGGATACCTAGCACCAAAGAGGACATAACGCCGCTCAAGGCATTCTATGCTAGAGTTCATCTTGTGTGTTTATGGCCGTGTGGTTGGTATCCATAGAAGATATTTTTCTTGGGGTAAAAGTTTCAACATTTGGATTCATAAAGATGAGGACCTTTGTTATCAAGCTTCCCTTTGCAAATGAACCATGAATCCAGTTCTGTAGCTTTATATTGGACTTCCAAGGTCCACGAGCAGATGCTAAAAAAGATGTTATAGGTTCGATATTGTGAGGAGTAGTGTGATATATAGCATCAATAATCTTCTTCCATAATGCTTCTCTGTTCAAGACAGCACCAAATCCATTGGCATTTGCCAAGGACGATCCTATTCTTGTTCAAGGCCCCCATCTTTTTATGTGGAGGAGGAGCTTGTCCCATTTGATTAGTTGAAAGTATTCTCATTATTGCCTAGAAATTCCTATAATTTCTTTAAACACTCTGGGGCACTTTTAGTGTCATTGTGAATAGGGATAAGTATCATAATCGGAAGTTGGTCATTGTGGCTTGTGCCTTGTATAAAAGTGGAACTTCTCTGTTCATCCTTCTTTTATTTGTCTTAATAAAACATTTGTTTCTCATTAGAAAGGGAATAAAAAAAAGTTGCTCAATCCTCAAACTCATTTAGTACGATTACACTTTGCAGGGATACTTTTGTGAACACTTTTATGTTGCAAATTGCCGTTCTATCAAATCACCTGAATGGCAGGGATACTCATGTCCGCCAGATCAAAATCTATGGACCTCGACCGTGAGTCTGAATATGCTTTTATTCTTGCCAATTGCAGATAACTTGAATCATTCATGTCATGAATTTTAACTACTTCTTACATCCTACAGGAACCCAATTCCTCATCAACCATTTCAATTTACTTCAAGGGAGTTCATCACTTATTCTAATATAAGATGACGAATGTGGCCAGAAAAAAGCTCATGATGAATGATTGGAACCAGCGAGTGAGCGATGCTTGTTCCAACCACAGAAAAATTGTTTGTATATTTGGTTCCTTCTGAACATTTCAACCTGGATCTCTTTGGAAAAACTTGGATAGTTTTATAATCAGGCATTAGTGTCTTGTTCAAATAGTTGCAATTAGGACTGCAATTTTAAAATTTTAGGGAACTTAATCTTTTTTTCCCCTTATTTGTAATGTGTAACTGTGTGTAAATAAAACAAACCGTAGCTTCTTTAAGTCTAGGCTGATAGTAGTAAGTGCTGTGGAGAACAAAGGGACCTCACTGCTGTGAAAATTGCATTAAAAGATAGCTGGCTGGATGAATTCTTTTGGGAACTATACCGGGCTTAATTTTTATAATTGAAAGTTTTAGGGTGTAATTGCCCATACCACTATACTTTTAGGGTTTGTTTTTTCTTCTCTCATTTTTTTTCTTTAGTTCAAAAGTAGAAATGAGAGATCAAACCATCGACATTTGAGATGGTAATATGTGTTTATATCTTATGAGTTTCGCAGCTTTTTTGGATCGACCTATATTGAGAGTGCTTTCATTGTACTTGGATGACTAAAAAAGTATTGCCCTGGCAGTTTTTTTGCCCCAAGAGAAATACAAGTTTTGTCTTTGTGTAGGGTATTTGGGTTGTTGAGTTGAGTTATGAAGTCTAGAGTTAAAAAATTTGTGGTTGGGGTGCAAAGTCGATAAAATTCTTCAATAAATGTGCGAATGAGAGAAGTGAAAGATTTAGTTCTTTCGATAAATGCACAAAGTTCAACGTGAATACTATTGAAGTTGGTAGAGTTGAGTTATTTAATTCCTACTTATGAGGTCGGTGGGTCAAACACCCCAATATGTTTTTGCTATCTCGTACTCTATGCACGTCTCTTTGGATACTTTTGATGGAGTTCAAAGTGTGTAAATAGTTTTCTTTTGGATTCTCTAAACTTTAAAATTTTGCGTTAGGAAGTGGATTTTAGAACATAGTTGTGACAATGTGCAAATAATTATATTTCATTTTGAAAGTAATGTTCACAGATTATAACTTCATGATTTTTATTACGAGTGGATTTGGCATTTGAAATCGAAGCGATGTACTCATTACCAAATTAAAGAGTTTGTAATGTTTAAGATTAGTTAAAATCACTCCTCTAATGTTTAAAATTACTCCTAATTATGTTATTAAATTTTTCAAAATGAAGTTTTATTCATGAAATTAACTTATTCTAACTAATTTTTTAATTATTAAATATTTTTTAGAGTGATTTATAAGGTAGAAAAACAATTTTAAAATAATTAAATAATAATAATAATAAAGGAATAACTTCATGATTTTTCCAAGGTAATATCTACAAGTCAAATGTTCGTCTCCAATCTACATCGCTCTAAATCATGCTAATGTTAACATGATAATACAAATATTCGAAACTAAGCTATTGAATTCTTAAAAGCAAAGCAAACGCAATGGTCGTGATGTTTGATCTTTAAAAGTTCAACGATCAAACTGGACAATTTCAAAGTTGAAAGGTTACATTGAATAATGTTAATTACTTTTATACATTTACAATGTTTACGTTCTTTTTTAATCAGAGATGACTACGAAGATACACATACACTCTTCCATTCATGCCACTAGAGATTTTCCATCGCATACCTGGTCCATTATCCACTATAGACCTCGGGATGACTATGAAGATACCCTCTTTCATATATTCTCAATGTTTACAGTCTATACACGAAGAACGCGATAAACTACTATATGTATCTATATGTATTATGATAGACATAGATAGCAGTTTATCTTAGTTTATCATGGTCTATTGCAAATAAATTGTAATATTTTGCTATATTTATCAATATTTTCAGAAGTTTTATCATTTAAAATAATTTTCTTATTTCTAATTATAATTATAATCTTATTTTAGAGTTTAAATCACACTTATGCGGACACACACCATAAATTTTAGGACAATATTATTTTTCTCAATAACCCATATGATTTTAGAATATTTAGAAAAAAAATGTAATTTCTGAAACCAGAATAATTAAATTCAAATAAAAATTCAAACTATAAGGACAAAATCGTAATTTACTCGTAATATTGAAAAAGAAAAGAAGACACCAAATTAAATTGGAAGAAAATAAAAATGGCGCCTCCGCCGGCGCCAAGAATGAACAAAGAATAAATTCAAGTTCCCGCCATTAGAGCCACAGCCACTGGCGCCAAGTAAGGTCTCAAATCCCTCTTCACATTCAACCGAACATCCCATCTTCAATAATTTTTCATCCTCGATTTTCCTCTCCAGAGACTGATTCAAGCTACTCCAATGGAGATCTCAAGATGGCCATCGTTCTTCCAAGATCTTAGTTCCAGAGAGCTCAATGGATTCAGAGGTTTCTCTCTTTCCGTACTATTTCATCTCTCTATTTTCTTTTGGTCTGTTCTAATCTATGCATTCCAACACTATGCAATCTCATTTTCAGTTCGGAAGCGGCCGCGATTTTCCGCTGATATTGCCCTTAGCTTCAAGGAAGTCGGAGCTATGTCTGTTGAACACGACGGTGACCAGACGCCTCCATTGGCTGTTTCGTTCTGCAAGGTTTTCATTCGATGAGCCTTTTCACATTGTTTCGTATTTGTGTTTTTCCACCCTGTTTGGAGCTGTGAATGACTGGAGGATGTTGTGAACTTTTGTTTTTGTTTTTTCTTTCTCTAGATGTTGAATAATTCCCACATTTTTGCACTTTCGGATGAGGATGGGTACGTTAGCCTGTTCAATACTCGCAGCAAATTTTCACTGTTTTCATCTCATGAGGAAAATACAGGTTTTGATCTCCTTTCCTCCATCAACCTTGTAGAAAGTGTACTCTGATTGATTTTATTTTCTATGTAACCGGTTCGTATTTCTTTTACAGAGAAGTCTAGGGTTAGTGAATGGGAAGCACATCGCAATGCTGTGTTTGATGTTTGTTGGATTAAGGTAGCTTACAAGCCCAATCCTCTCACTGTACTTACAAGTTCAAACTATTCTCCCCTTCTTATCAATGTAATAAAAAATCAGTCATTGACTAGGCATAATACTAGAAATATTAGTTTTTGTTTGCTTTACTGATTTATACAGTTCTTATGTAATGGTAACTACACCCTAAAGTGTGAATTTTAGAATAACTTAGTAGATAATACACCAAGGACCATCCTAAAGTTTGATGATTTTGATCTCCCACCACTTTAATGGTTGAACGATCTCAGTATATAAAAGAAAACTGCATCCTAAGTCATGCTATGCTAATGTTTTTCAGGATGATACCCAAATGATTACAGCCTCTGGGGATCAATCTGTAAGTATCGTCATTTTGCTCTTAAACCAGTTTATTCATTTATTGAACACCCTCTCTGCATTTTGTACTATGCCATACTTTTTTCGTATGAGAGTAAGTTGTACCTTCCAATTTGATTTCTGCAGATGAAGTTATGGGATGTTCAGGAAATGGAATGCATAGGAATATTGAGAGGACACAAAGGAAGTGTGAAATCTATATCTTCTCACCCAACTAATCATGGTACACAGTTCATATTCTTTAACACGATAATATTTTGTCTAAACAGCCAAATAGCTATGTCCTAGGGAGAGTGGAAAGGAGCTATCCACAAATGATTGATTTTCAATTTCATTAACTCATGCAGATCTCATTGTATCTGGTTCAAGAGATGGTTCATTTGCTCTCTGGGATTTGAGAACCCCTTCTTGTTCCAAAGTTGGCAGTGAGGAGCTGTGCCTGCGGTAAGTAGAATTGATGTTCTAGGATGCTTTAACTGAAATTTAATGCCAAGTAACATGGGTCTGATTCATATGTTTTCTAGTCTAGCACTTTATTCTATCAAATATTTTTTACAAAGTATTTGAAACTGCAGCATTTTTGGTTGTACTATATTGAAGATTGTCTCGTAATCAAAAGCCATTTTTGGACAATCTATATCTTCATGAATGGATTTTTAATTAATCCAATTTAAAGTTCTTTAAACGAATGTTTTTCATTATCTAGAATCATTCAATAAATGCCACTAAGTAAACTTGAAATTCTTGATTTTTTTCTAAGGTGTATTTGGAACTTATTCCAAAACATTAAGATTCTTTTTTGCTAGTGTTTTTAAAACTTTTCAAATTACCTTTGTACAGAGCAACTGCAGTAGTTAAAGGAGCCCATCTTTCCCCTTATGCAAAGCGTATCAGGCGTCAAAAGGTTTGCTATTATTGGCACTTTCTCTTTTTCATTCCATTGGTATACAACCTTTCTTAGTCTTTCCATTTTTTCCAGTCTGCTTCGAAGAGCATAACTTCTGTTCTTTATCTAAAAGACGAACTCTCCATAGCCACCGCTGGTGCAGTGGATAGGTGCGTACTGGATTTACAGTCAACTGTCTTTATATTGAGCTAGGAGTAGGTTTCTATCTCAGAAGCC
This sequence comes from Cucumis cinereus, assembly GCA_037974625.1. Taxonomy (NCBI): domain Eukaryota; kingdom Viridiplantae; phylum Streptophyta; class Magnoliopsida; order Cucurbitales; family Cucurbitaceae; genus Cucumis; species Cucumis cinereus. Next base: position 12,441,848 of record JBBPDJ010000017.1, read on the forward strand.
ATATAATGTTACTGATGTTAGTTTTTTTTTGTTCCTGTCTTTAGCATAGTGAAGTTCTGGGATACAAGAAATTTGAAAAATGCAATCACCATATGCCAACCCAAATCCAGTGAGAAGGTAAAGTTCAAATCAAAGATACAATGGCATTTTATTTAGATTTCTGGAGTACCATTGATGTCTCGAGTCTGAATATAAACTACCATGTTCATTTGTAGGACACGAGGTTACATGGTATATCTAGCTTATCCCAAGACGCGAACGGGGCATTTCTTTCAGCATCCTGCATGGATAATAGGTAATTAACTCATTCAATAGCGACCCACACTCTCCACTCTCTTGGTTCCTATTCACCTAAGTCTAGATTTTTTTCGGGCGGTAAGATAATGATACTAGAGATCTTCCTTTGTCGAATTTGGACAGAAAAGAATACCAGATTATTCATAGATAGGCTTACTTTTTTTTATTTGTTTTGTATTTGAAAAAGTATCATCTCATCTTGGAGTGCCTTACACATTTCTTTTTGTAATACACAGTTTTCCTCATCAATTTAAATTGCAAGTCTTTCCTTATTAATCCACCAAATTAGGCGTAGGGTCCTCTTGTTCCTAAGACCCACGCTGTATTTTCCTCTTTTGTCGAGTATATTTTTATCGCTTCTCATGAAAAAAAGCTCTACCTACTGCTTGTTTTGTCCAAACTTTCCTGGTCATTTGTGTGGTTTCTTAGAGCTAGCAGCGGGGCATATAAGATAATGATATAATTTTTTTGTCTCTATTACAGAATATATTTGTACAATGTACTTCAGCTGGATAAGGGTCCTGTAAAATCATTTTCTGGATGCCAAATAGATTCTTTCTTTGTAAAGGTGAGTGTTGTTTCAGCAAGCCTTCAAGTCACTAGTCCTTCGCAAAAATTTATTTTTAATGCATTTTCAATTTTAATGTTTAATTCTTACCTTTTCAGTCTGCAATCAGTCCTGATGCTTCTTACCTTCTTAGTGGTTCTACTGATGGAAATGCCCATGTTTGGCTGGTCAGATTCTTTTCATAACAAGCTTTATTTGTAGTATTGTTAAAATATAGCACGAATTCAAAAGCTGTGTCTAATCAGGTGGATAAGCCTCATGAAGATCCCATCACATTGACAAAACATAATGGAGAAGTTTCGGCAGTGGATTGGTATTTTCTTTTAACTTTTTGGGACTAGTTCTCAGCCCTCCACTATTATTAAAATCATTGCTGAAGATTTTAGCCTCTTCCAGGTCTTCGTTTGAAGTTGGGAAGTTTGTGACATCTTCAGATGATTTCACGGTATGCAAGTGAATGCAAACTGGACGACTATTCAATTTTGTGACTCCCCAAATAGAATTCCCCGAGTTGCTAAGATAACAGTAAATTAATCTAATGACTATTCAATCTCTCAATTTCATACTCCTTTAGTCCTTTTTAACCCTCAAATTTATACTTTAATCCAACTCTAAAAGTTCTCTAGTTCTTACCCTGACCTTTCACTAGTTTAGTTTGAAAATATCCAAATCTGTTTTGAAACTCAACATAGATCTTCCTACCAGTGCTTCAAAGATAAGAATTTCAAACACTTATCATGGTCTAACTTGAATCAAGTTGTACTATTAGGTATTTTGAGTTCTAGAAAGCCTAGATTTCAAATACTCAATCTTTGCAAATATTCACCTTTTAGCCATTATCTTTATTTGTTGTTTTGAAAATATCTAAACCTATTTTGAAACTCAATATTGGTCTATTTCAAACACTTTTCATGACCTTACTTGAAATATAGGTTGCACACATTAGATTTCAAGCACTTCTCTCTGTAAACTCAATTCCAACAAACACGTGTCAAGTTTCTACTATTATATTAAATAGTTTCTAAAGTTGGTCATTTGTGATTTTTACTTTTGGCAAATTATCTGATAGGTCCGGGTATGGAATTCACAAAACAACAGCTGCAGCTCAAGCAAAAGGCCAACTTCAGGGAACCGAAAGAGAATTATGGCAATGCCGAGCATAGAACATGCCAAAGACTCTGATAGTTCAGATTCTCCATTCTTTGATAGAGCTTGTGCTGCGCCCCCCAACTCAAAATCTATGGACATGGAGCATAAATTAAGCACTCCAGAATCCAAGGTAAAAAGATTTATATCAGATGCAACTGCTGATTTAATTGAAAGCTTTGAGAAAACTCCTGAAGCCAATTCTAAAAGCCCATCTTCTGTTCTCAACCCTCCTTCCTCCTTGAAAAGAAAAACAATCAGAGATTACTTTCTAGTTGCTCCATAAAGTAAAGCCTCACTTAGAGTACATATTTCTCCAATTCGTTTTAGAGTTCACTCTCCATTTAACCCTTCAATTTTGATGGTGGGTCCAAATAGAAGCCTTCAGAACAAGAAACATTCCCCATTTTGGACTAGGAAGCTGATGTTAAAATTTTTAGCTTAGTTTTGGATGTTATGAGATGATGTGCTGGCTTCTATTTAAAATGTACAGTGAGGGTAGGGGATGTAGTTTTGTATACAGATTTATTTTTGGTTAAAAGTGTTAATTTAACCTCCCCATCCCTCTTTTTTTCCTTTTTTCCTTTGTCTAATAAATTTAAAGGTTAAATTACTATGAGGCATGCAGGTAACATTATGTTAAAATTTTGGATATGTTCACAAGCATAAATTTAGGGATTTAGTATTTGGAAATCAAAGAGATCGTAAGTATAAATTTTATGCTAGTTGAGCTACGATCTAGTTGACTAGTGGTATTTAAGTTAAATAATTTGATGCTTTGATTACAAAGATCGTTGTAGTTCACGATTATGGATGGATACAAGGAAGGAAGTTTCTACCCACTCAATCAATTTCAACGTGTATGGATGGGTAGTCAGATATATATATATGTTGATTGATGTTAACCATATATAGAGTTAATTTTAAGAGTTAATAATTAGTAGTAAATACATTTTAAAAAACTTTTTAGAACAATTTTTTTTTCCTGAATTATTGTCGCACTCATGTGCTCAAGTACTTTGCATGGATTTGAAATTAATGTAGATTGCTAGAGCATCGAGTTGCTCTCGCGGCAATTAGTGGGTTTAGGGACAGACTGGGAATGACTTTTTTGATGGCATTCCCTAGATGTTGAACAATCATCTCAAAACTAGTATAAACAAAGGGAATTTGGCTGTTTAATTTAAACAAAGAATTGCAATGAGAGTGAATTTAACCAATTTGTAATTAGAAATGATATCTAGTCTAAAGGAATAAAACCTAGAACAGAGATAATATAATATATAGGAAGAAGTTTAACATTTTTGTTACATCCATTTTACTTTAGAAAATAATTATTGATATTTAAATTTAGAACCTTAAATAATTAGCGAAAAATCAAACCAACAGTTTCTATTAATTTTTTAAAAAATAGGAAAAATAGGAAAAGAAAAAGGAACTCCTCTCGTATCCATTTTTCAATATAGCATACAAAATTTATCTTTTAAGAAAATATTGATATATATTTAATTTAAGAACCTAAAGTACTAAATAATAATAAAAATAGAGTTTCTATATTAATTTTACAAAATTGATAAATATTAATTCTTTTTACAAAATAAAAAAGTAATCTTGCTTTTTTTTACAAGAAAGGATAACTACAAAAATGGTGAAAGATTAGATTAATTTACATTAGTAACTAAGATTATATTCCCACTAAAGTGAGGACTCAAATGCCTTCTTGAGGCACCCTTGCTTTGAAGATGATTCATCTCGTGTGAGAAATGGTTGGGACGCCTTCTAAATTACAACGACTGGGTAGGTTCGATATATAATTTCCGTTACCGAGTTAAAGATGGGTTGATCCATTTCGTTGCAGATTCACTAAAAGTTGCACAAACTGCAAAGAAATGCAAAAGATCATCAACAACTCAACAAAGATTATGTTTCTAAGAAAGAATCATAAAGCATAATCAAATTAGTGTAGAGGCTTGAACATACCAGGATCAAACAGCAGTGGCATTTTTCTATTGGATTATATAAAGCTCTTGTTTAGCAATGAAATAACGACCGATGAGATTGCTCGGTTCGATGATGAACTGCTCTCGGAAGGATCCCATTTTCTTACTTTCCAGGTCAATTGAGAGATCCTTAAAATTTGGTAGTCCCTCTACTTGTACACCGTCTCCACATATGAGGAACTGGTTCCCAAGGATAAAGGATCCTGACACCCTTATGGCAACTCCATCCCGACCGTGAGCTCGACATTGGAGTTTTTCAACGACGTGAACTAGTTTTTCAAGAGGCCAATCTCCTGCTAACGTACTTCGAATCTCTGATAGTTTGCCAAGGATATCATTTGGACCAGAAAATTGCTTCCCTGAGAAACTGAAAACAAAAGAAGTATGAATTTATAGTACAAATATCTTGAAAACTAGAGATCAAAATGTATTTTAACCAAAGACAACATCATTGGTAAGGACTTGAGATGTTTGGGGAAAACTGTAAGGATACTTCTTAACTAGAATAAGATCTAAATATATTGAAATATAAAAATGAAGAAATACAACATAATCAAAGTTCAAGGTATTTGGAACCTCACTCTTGAGTGTGCTAACTCAAGCCCTAGATCACTCACAAATTGCCTACCTTCACTCACTCACACTCCTATTTATAACAAGATTCACTAACTTACTTTCCATCTAATTACCCTTATTCTTATCAAGGTACCTTACAAAAACGTCCTAAAATTTTGGGGTTGAGTAATGAGCATCAGAATGAAGAACTTAATAACTGAACTTAATAAAGTGTAAATTCTCAAAATAAAAATAAAAAAATAAAAATAAAAATAAATAAAAATAAATAAAATAATAAAATAATAAAAAACAAATCAACAGAAAATGAGGGAAAACATAATCCAACTATACACTACCTTAAAGTTGAGCTTTCATGGTATAAAGCTTTTGTATGGTGCCAGAAGTCATCAGGTCCATCAAAAAGCAAGTAATAGTGAATTGTCAACATCTGATAAGAAAAAGAAAAAGCAAGAGTAAAAAGGTCAGCATCCACTTTTACCAAGCAAAAGTAACATTGGTGTTAAAGATACAAGACTTCAGGTTCTTGTAAGACTTTAACCATTTCACCATCACGGCTCCATCGTATCCATATTAGAACCCAAGGGACTGTTTAAAAAGTGCAGATGTGAATTATTTAGATTGAGAAAAACAAGTTCTATAATATAAATTTTAAGAAGTCTTCAGAATAAAAAAAATAGTAAATGGAGAAACCATATTTCTTTACTCTCAGGTATTTCCTTTGCTGTTTAATAATTTAATTATTGATATATATACATATATATAGGTCAACCATTCTTAAAGTATTAAGAGATCAGACTGAACACCAACTGACTGAGTGATATACATAATTTTGTAAGGGTAATATTGTTTTAAGAATAAAAATATAATATACTTACATCTGCCAAGTCCTTCATCCTCTGTATTGGATCAAACACATTCTGGACAAATGCTGCTAAGTCTACTTGTTCATTCTCATATTTTTTGATAAATGGGTGTGAAAGCAGCTGCAATCAGAGAAGTATAAGCAAACATTATCGACCTTGAACTAGTGTGTCACCTCTCTCAAAATGTATAAGTTTTTAAAATAAAAATAAAAGGAACTTTTGAAAAGATAAATCCAGTTTTGATTATGATTTTAGTAACTGAAATCATAACTTTTATCGGCTGCTTGATAAGTGCCTAGCTTGGTAAAAACAGTTCTCAAGGCACCACCAGATTAATTAAGCTTGTTGAGGTCTTGGATCAAGCTGGGGTTTTTACTAATTTTTTTTACCAACAGTTAGTTTGCCAATAAAGGTGAATACATGTCAAAAAATTATCAGTTTAATCTATTCGATATATTATGATTATTAACAATGTTCCTAACACATGAGCTAAAATAATAGCATGTCTACTATTTTCTTTTATACTATAAGTATACGATCTAGTTTGATTTTACCTCGATTAATATCGCAAGACAAAAACCAAACTTTAGAATTTAGTTGTGAAGAAACTCAGAATTTTAACCCAAACTATTTTCTTTCATCTACGGTATGTGGACTCGAGGAGATTTGAATCCATAAATCTCTTTTGTTGTTATTCTTGCCTACCGGATTGGGAAAAAATTAATTGGCCAATCCAAAATTCACATGGGCTCTAAGCATTAAGATTATTGCTTAAATATTAATATAATTGGGAAAGAACTAATGGAAAGAGTTTGAACTCAGTATTTTGCACACATAATATGTTAAATTATCATTAACTCAAAAACTTAAGTTGATAATAGATTAATTTAGTTGTTTAAATATTTTCACAACATTTTAATCTTCCAAGCAAGGAACTTTCCTCAGGAAACCATTATTCATGCATGGATGATCAACAACTACAAAACCGAAGTGTTAATTTGCATAGACTAACCTGCTCTGCTGTTGGCCTAGCATCTGCATCTTTTAGCAAGCAGGCGTCGACAAACGAGCAAAACTCTGACGAAAACTTATGTTTTGATGGCGATGGAGATGGGTCATCCAAAATCTATCATATGCAACATTACATAAATTAAAAGATGACCTAATCATGCAAGTACACTGAACAAATGAGGCCCAACATTTGAGACATGTTATGGGTAAATGTTGGTATAGTTCACATTGAGAGGGAAAAGTATGATATATTTTGATCATTAGCTCATACCTGTAACATAAGGTTCACTAGACCTTCAGTAGCTGAATATGGAAATTCACCAGTACCACACTCAAAGAGTGCAAGTCCAAGGCTCCAAATGTCAGCTGGATAAGAATAGCTCTCATTTCGAATTCGCTCCGGTGACATGTATGTGACAGTTCCAACGAAAGTAGCACACTGTTATCACATCCAAAAACGAGATAACAAAAAGATTTCTCTGCAATCTCCAATTCAATGGCCCACAATATCAAAGGAAATGGTAAGGATACTAACAACTAAGAAAAACTAACCATTGCCATTGAGTTCTCTAAGCCAGCACTTATGCCAAAATCCGTAATCTTTGCTTCACCCTTTAGATTTACAAGTAAATTAGCTGGCTTTATATCTCTGTGAACCAAATGTCTTACTCCATGCAGGTAGCTTAAACCCTTAAAAACGGAATGAAATGGTACCAATTAGTTAACAGAACAAGTATCATAATATTGCGAAATATGTCCAACATTTTAGAGATAATAAATAAGCAAGGGAAAAGAAAACCTTACTTGAAGAAGCTTCTGAAACATAGACGAAAGGACAGGCTCAGGTATACATTTTTTCAAACGCAGGACATCTGCCAATGACCCTCCATCCATGTATTCCAAAGCGATGCTTATTTGCCCAGAATCAGGGGTATAAAACGCTCCATGAAACTCCACAAGACCCTCAGAACAGGGCGCTTCGCATAGTGTCCTTATTTCGGTAAGAAGCTGCTGTCTTTTCTCCTAGAATGCAAAACATAAGAAAAAGATTAAGACGGATGCTGGCCAATTCATTTGAGGTCTGTTTACAATAAAAGATTACAATATCATTCACTGGAAACAAAACAACGAAGTACAGTTAAGCATATGGATTGGCTTAAACACATCCACTCTGGATTAGAATAGTTAGTCAAACAGCAAGTTCTATTGTTGCATACTAATACGATCTTTAAAGAAGCTAAAAAGAACAACATTCTGCTATTTTTGTAACATGCATGTCGATTAAGGTACATATAGGATAGTTTCAAAAAAATAAAAAAGAAAGGTAAATATAGGGTAGCCTGACACGGCAATCATAAATATTTCCTTGTAAGATAACGAGTTTCAACTATGCTGCCTTCTGGACCACAGACATTCTCTCTTTGAACAAAATATGTTCAACATCTCAAAGATGACATCTTCAACACATCAGATTACATCATAATAACACGTCACCGCTAAAAACAAACATCAACAAGCAAAGAAACAGTGAGAATGCCAAATCACAAACCTTTTCAAAGATATTAATCTTCTTTAGTGCCATGATTCGATGAGCAGGAATGTGGATAGCTCTCTGAACAACACTGCTAGCACCACTACCAATGGCTCCAAATATCCTCATTTCACGGGAAGCACATCGATATGTCCTCTCACTGCTCCCCGAATCATCGGCCAGCCAAGATGTGCACTTTTGTAACCCTAGCTCATTAAAATTGTAAACCCCATACGACCGGCTTAGCAAATTAACAGTCCCATTGTCTGAAAACTTCAGAAGAAACAACAACAAAATTTCTCAACAATTAGTTTTAATCAATTGTGTCCATTAGTTAGCACTTCATTTAAGTAACGCAAACTATCAATGTGAGTTTGAACATAAGACCTTCTACTATGATACTATGTTAGCTCATCCATTAGCCAAAAATTAATTCATATTCTTAACAATTAGGAAGAAGACCAAATTACACAGAAAAAGAAAAAACCCCTTTTCTAAAATTTCAATTGCGATTAGGTTACCGTATAAGAATCAGATGGGTCCACAGGGGAGTCCATAGAAAGCCCCTTTTCAGCATCAAACAATGGAGTAAGTTTCTTCTTGAGTTCCTCAAGACCCGCCATTTTCGAACAATTTCTACACTATTTCACAGCGTGATCAACACAGTTTCAAGCTCAAGATTGACTAAATGTAGGAGATTACAGTAAAACGAACAATGTAGTGAACGTAGACAAGAGAACAAACAATTCAACGAGATGAGAATTGAAAAAAAAGAAGGAAGTAAAATTAGCGAAAAAAACACGATCGAATCACTAACCCACAATCGAAAAAACCTCTTCAAAAATTCCCCAAAATCGCTTTATCTCCGATAAATTTGGTCGCTAAGATTCGAGCATGTCCCACTGCGCGCCGAATCGAGAAATTCGGGTGCTGATTTTCTTTGTTATTGGCCTCCGCCTTTGATTTGACCAATAAAAATATGCCACGTGGAATAAAGCAAATGTCGGTTAAGAACGCTTTGTTATTGGTTACTTGAGAACGACGCCGTGGAATCGGAGTTACTAATTTTACAATCTTCGTTTCTTGACGGTGACGGGACGTGGATTCTCGTAAGTAAAATGATTTACGACTTTGACTAGTCAGTCGTTTCTCTTTCTATATCAATGAAACGACGTCGTTTAAAACAAACCTCTTTGTAACCAAGTAATAATATAATTTATTCTCAAATAATATTTAATAGATAATTACAACAAATTTTATTATTTATAAATACACTACCAAAATATATTTAAAAATTATTTAAATTAATAGTCGGTTTCTTGATTGGCTATCAAAAACATATCTAAATAAATGAAAAATGTAGTATTATAAATTAAAATATTTACAAAATATATTAATATTTTAAATTCTATAAAATGATAGACCTTGATAGACTTCTATGGGTGTCTCAATGTCCATCAATAAAAGTCATGTCTATGATTGAGACAATTTGAAATTTTGTTATATTTTGAACAGGTTTGTCATTTCTAATGATTTTTCTTTACATTTTATGACACGTAGTTTTTTAATTTACAAATTAGAATCGAAAGACTATCATTTTTTTTTGTTATTTTCCCTTTCTAATATTTTAAATCATGTGATTCAAAATCATTTCTTATCATTCTTTATATACATTCGGAATAATGTATGTTTAGATCTAAAACTATTCATTCAATACTTTACTATTTATCATTGTTTATTCATATATATGAAAAATGTCAATATCGATATCATTTGATAGCGACATATTATATAATTATGGATATTGAAAAACCATGTCGAAGTAATTCACAAAACTAACTTAGTAATCGTTTAAAATTTCAAACTCTCTTTTTTTAAAAAAAAAAAAATCAAAATTCATACTATCTCTTGGTAATATATGATCAGCAAGTGAAGTTTAGCCTCAATCATTCAAATCAAATTTAATTTTTTTTTATAAAAAAATCAAAATAATTTATCTTCATATAGAACGTGTATTCATTATGTATTGAAAATTGTTTATTAATAGATTGAATTGTGAAAAAAGATTAAAAAAATAAAATAAATAAATAAATAAGGCAACTATCCAATTATTGCACCTCTAATGATTAGGGAATCTTACACATTTCTTTTGACTTTAATACTCAAAGTACCAAAAATAAATAAATAAATAAAATCCTTTGTATTTGTTATGTTCACTTTAATTTATTTTAAAATGCATTATGAGTCATGTTCGTGTAATATTATATTAACATAATTAATATTTTTGATCTATCTATACACACGCCCACAAAAGCATATACTTATTTTAATAATTTTATTATCACATAAATTTAAAGAATAATGATAATAAAAAGATAAAGCAATAATAATAATAATATTATTATTATTATTATTATTATTATTATTTTGTTAATTATAAAAGCAAAAGTTCTAATTTAAGTAAACAAAGAATCTATCTAAAATTAGTATATTTTGAGCTAAGTAGTGTTTAATATGGATGCTTTTAATAATAATGATTTGTTTGAATTTTTTTTAAAAAAATATATAATTACTTAATTAATTGTGTTTTGTGAATGATTGTTTAACATATATTCTTACAAAAAGATTTCTTAATTTTGACACTAAGTTAAAATTGTCCCATAAATCATTGTACACAAAATATTATCACTAAAATTTCTCATTACAAATGTTTAAAGTTAATTAGATATTTATATATAATAATTTGTTTGATTTTTACAACTAACAATATATACATGAATCAAATTTTGGACCGACAAATGAATTTTTAAGATAAAGTATATTCATAAGAGTTACTTTATCCTAAACTGATTTGAGATTGGAAGAAAATTTGATTCAAGTGAATTTCTTTGAAGTGTTGAAAGAGCAAGTGGACTAGATGGTCTAATCTGGTTGCCTCGACGTCTAAGGCCAAGGTTGAGGCCAGAGAATATCTCATCACAGGTGAGGCCTCTTTATAAGCTTTTTATTTGGAACCTTCTCACTGGTCCAATCCATTTCTCAATTATCCTATTTCCAAAAGATAAAAGAGACTGAGTTATAATCCATACTCTGATAAAACTCACTGAACATAAAATAAGCCATTTTTTTTTCAAGTTTAAGTTTATTTTTTTAATTAATACATAATATAATTCTAATCTTAAATTATAAGTCAACAATGTCATAAAAGAAGTGTTTCTTATCCAAATTAAAAGAAGAAGAGAGAGAAAAAAAAGAAAACAAAAGGAAGAAAGAGAGAAAGAGAGGTTGATGAACAATCATGTAAGCACATGATGACTTGAATCCAAATATATATATATATATATGAGCCTTTTTTTTCTTCTTAATATTGTACAATCATGCATGCACATGATCCCATTGCTTGAAAATCAAATGGTCCATTTTTATTATAAAAAATAATTAAATATAACAACCGACAATTTAATAATTAAAAGAACGTTAAAAAAAAAACACAACGATCCATTTTTAACAATTTAGTTTCTAAATTTTATATAGCAACAATTTATTTTCGATATTTTCAAATATATAATAATTTAGTCTTTAAAGTTGTTCAAAAAATTATCAATCCATAAATTTTACAATTTGTAACGGTTTAGTCTATGTTGAGATAAATATTTAGGATTCAATGAAATCGAATAAATATTATTAAGATTCAACGAAATTCTTACACTTATTGATAAACTATATTTTAAAGTTCAAAATATAGAAATTAAATTGCTATTTTTTAAATTCGAAAAGAACGGTTACAAATTTAAAAAGAAATGGTCTAAATCAAACTAAAAGAAGGATTAAAAGATGTTTTTTTTCAAATATAACAAGTGTAACGTGAAAAATGGAACCTTCAATATTTAAAAACAGAGCGTATGCTAATTGACAAATAAAAAATGGTTTGTTTAACCTAACAAAATCCGTTTAATTAAATAATTAAGTAATGGAATTATGCAATGTCACATTATATCATTAAATCAAATATGGAAGAATATAAAAAAAAAATGGATAGATTGGGAAAAATCATCATTTGCAAATAATAATAATAAATAATAAATAATAATTGAAAGTGTCCACTCAATGATATGAAAATCTAAGTTAATTCATATAATTAATTTGTTAATTTATTCAATTTCCATTTATTTGCCTTTCGGCAGGAATCCCAGTGCCATCGTTGGTTTTTATTATACTCCCATCCTTACTTTTTCTATTTTATCTTTAAACTTTTTAAATATTATTATATTTTACTTTTAGTATTAACTTAGAGTTTCTATTTTGGACTTATTTTTTAAAATATTATTTTAATTTCTGTATTATTTTAATTTTTGGTTCATTTTTATTTTTGTATTTTCAAAATGAACCAAAGTTAAAAATAAAAAGACCAAAATTAAGATTTTGAAACTACGTATGTAATACCAAAACGAACCATAGTAGTTAAAATATAGGAAATAAATAAATCACAATAAAGATATTGAGACTAAAGTATTATTCTAACCTTTAAAATATTACATTTTTATATTTAAATTAAAGTTTAACTTTCTATTTAGTCCCAAAATTTTATTATTTTGCACTTTTAATCCTCCATAAATATTCCAATACTCGGTCTTTATCTTTTTGGCATTAATTTTCAGCTAATTAATTAAAAATAATTATGACAGAAATTAAGTGAAAATTAATTTATTCTTTTAAATTAATTGACAGAATAATTATTTTATAATCTATTTTTTTCACTTCGTTTTTTCGTCACATTAAATAAGGGTTCGTTTCAAACACATAAAAAAATTAAAAAATTCAATAAAACACATAAAAAATTAAAAAATTCAATAAAACACAATTATTTTTCAACATTTTTTATATATATGAATTTGTTTGAAAATGTTACATACTAAAAATATTTTCATTAATATCAAATTACTAGAAATTAAAGAAATTTGTCGGTAACAGTTTTGGGAGAGAAGAAGAAGAAACCTGCATGATTTTTTCGTAAATTTATAATTAAACTTTATTTTGTAAATAGAAAATTCTTATAAAAGAAAACGAATTATTGTTATTTTAATGATACTAAAAAAAGCACCCTATTTTAAAAAAATATGAAAATTTCTGTAAAAAAACATGTTTTAAAACACTATTTTTAATAATAATTGTTACGATCTCATGTCTAATTTTCATAATTATTGTACTAAAAAAGATTGACACAAATATTTTATTAGTTTTTTTGGGTGATAAAAAGGTTTAGTTTTATATCACAACTATTAATTTACATATAAATATTCCATCATCTCCATACTTTTAAGTGCACTTATATAGTAAAAAAGAAAAAGAAATAGAAATGCTCATTTCAATAATAATGATGGGTATAGATCAAATCATCCACTATCTTACAAATTGAGAGGGGAAAAAAATAGGGTCAACCATTAAATAATTGATTGAATACATAAATATCAAAATAACTCCTTTTATATAGTTTGTGTAGAATGGAGATTCAAAGATTTTGAGCGAAGATGTATGTATTAATTAGTTGAACTATACTCAGGTTGATAAGAATTCAATTTATTGAGAATAAAATGGTATTTTTACTTTTCTTTTCCTTTTTTTTTTTTCTAGAAAAAGTACAAGTTTAATTAAGTTCATCCTTAAACCTTTAGAGCTATGTTGCGTCTAACTAACACGCGTCATCGATATTTTTTTACTTCTTAAAAGTAAAATAAAAACGTCTTTTATCTTTCAATATTTTGCTAAATAGGGTTTGATGGATTTTTTTGTGGATAGCAAAAAAAATTGAAACTATTTACAAAATATAGCAAAAATTTTAAATAAACTAAACGGAGTACGATGAATTTTTCTATATTTTGTAAAATAGTTTCAATATTTTGCTATATTTAAAAATGTCCGTTTTCATCAATTTAAGTTAAGAATGTTTATAGTTTAACTCTTATTTTCTTTAAATTATTTTGATACATATTTTTTAGTTAAAAACATATTGTGGAGATATGAATTTAAAACTCTTATCTTTCCGTAAAAGATTCGTCTTAACCAATTAAATTATACTCAAATTTGCTATAACGTATAATAAAAATAAAAAATTATTTAAATAAATGAATAATTAATAGAAACACAAAATTGAATATAGTTGGTAAATGAAATAATAGTAACGCTGGCCATCTTATGGTATCAAATGCTAGTATCTACAACACATATTTTTGGATCATAATGTTCGTCTTATCGAAGGTAATTTTAAATGGTAACGAACACGTTTGACATTTTTATAGATATTTTTGTATTAATTGTCTATAGTCTTACATCAATATGAAGCGTAAATCGATATTCATCCTATCATAAAAAAGTAAAAAAAAAAAAAAACAAAATAAAAATATCATTAATTTAGGCCCAAAAAATTTAAGTAAGGGCAACATGAATCTATGTTAATTTTGACATTATTTTATGATTATAATTTTTCTAAGAAAAAAAACACGATATTAATTCTCACAAACGTTTAAAACCTTAGTTCATTATAAATATAAAGCGATACTAATATCGGTTGTGAACCGACATCATAGCTCGACTATCACTAGATATTTACAATCACGAATATTTTCATGAGTTTGAAATGGTCGTCATTTGCAAAAGAGTATTTAAGTATGAAAAGTAATAGTTTTACACTATTACGTTATTATATGTTAATTTAGTTTAGGTTAATCTTCCATGCATATAAAAACCTATTATTGGACTTTTTAGCTAAGTTAGTCTTAACAAACGTTTTCTAATATAGTTTATTGAAAGTTACGGTTGAAACCCTAATATCAAAAACTCCATTATCTATCTCTGTGTAAATCTATATCAGTGCAATACCAACTATAAACATGATGTACGTGGACACAAAAAGAGATAATGATTTTAAACAGTCTGTCATATAAATTTGACGGCAATATTACATTACTAGTATTGTAAGCCAAAATTAGCTAATTAATGTGAAATTGTTGAACAGAGAGAGATTGAAATTATTATTATTATTCATCTTTTCAACTTTATGTCTCTTAATTATTTATTACTCTTTTTCTCTCCATCTCTCTTACTTTCACAAATTTCTTTAAAAAAGAAATTCCCTTTGCCCTCTCTCTCTCTCTCCTACCCTTTTGTGAGGATCACTATTTGTTGAAGCTTTTTTCTTTCTCTCTCCTTTATATCACCCATTAGGGTTTTCTTTCTCTCTCTCTCTCACATGTAACATTATTTAGGGATATCCCATAAAATAAAGTTTGTTTCTTTTTTCTCTCTCTGTTTTTCTATGGCTTCAACTTCATTTTGCTTAAGGTTTTCATACAAGAGATGTTGAAACAACAGCTTACAGAAAGGAGAGAAAGGGGAAAAAATTATTGGTAATAAACCCCCTTTTTAATTATTTGTTTTATTTTTATCACTACTTTTTTATTATTTTTTTTAAAAATTAATTCATTTTTTTCCTCACATCATCATCATCATCAATATATGCCTCTCTCCTCTAGATCTCATCAATTTACTAATTGGGTGTTTCTTAATTTTTTTTAGAGGAAATTTTCGTTAGGATCAGAACAAACTGTCCAACTATCTCCAATAACAAGAAGCATGAAACTAAAAGTTAAACTACGAGAGGTGTGGTTGTTCGGAGCGTTGTATAATAGATTCGAGACATTTTTGGAAAAGAAAAATGAAAATTTTGATTAGACTTTGATCTAACTAAGTGCAGTAAGAGAGAGGGGGGGGGGGTGTTGGTGGGTATGGAAGAGAGATGATTATTAGGGAAGGGGAGGTCTTAGATTTTATGAAGAGTAGAGAAAATTCAAGTTTGGTGTAGGAGAGAGAAGAGGGAGAGAGTAGACAAAGAGGTAAGGGGGAGGAGAGAGAAATTAGGGGCATTTTAATTAATTTTGATTCACTTAGGGACAAGAAACATGCATTGAGGGCTATGTGCTGCCCTTTGCCTTTAGGGATGCAATTAGGGGAAGGCCAAGTGACCTTCCACCAAATTTTATCCAAAACCCTCAACTTTCTACAGGGAAAACCCTATCTTTTTCATCTTCTTTCTCTCTCTTTCCATTTTTTTGATTTAGAGCAATATATGATTGCAAGTTATAATATCCCTAGTTTTACCACTTTGATAAAGCTTTGTGTATCAAGAGGATATATATATAGATACACACAATTGTACTGTATATGATCAAAGTAGAGATATGTGTGTTTAATGTTTGGTTGGTGAGGGGTAAATCAAAGCTTGTGTAATTAGGTAAACTTTAGATTACAAAACCCACACCCTTTTCATATATATATGTATATATTTAGGGTTCAACATTAAAAGGATTCGAACTTCTAAAGTACCTCTTGGTCGAGAGTTTGTGCTTAATACTAGTTGGAGCTACGTTCATGTTTGCAAAAGCATGACTTACATACATTTATTTTGTCATGAAATTAACTGTTTATGTAAATTCAAGTTTCAAACATAAATTTAATTGAGACTCTCTCAAACCCTATTCAACTTAGTTGAAATGTTCAGATCATGCTTATCGAGATAATTCATCTCCTTCATTAGTTTCTTGTAAAAAAAAAAAAAACAGTCTCCCAAACCCTATTTTCAAATATCCCAAATCAATTACGAGCGAGTCAAAGATTATACACATATATGTATGTGTGTGTATGTAAGGAAACAATACATGTACAAGAGTGTGTGTGGACTAGAAATCACCTACAAGATTATCCCATAATAATGCAAATTTAGTTACAGAGGAAAATCTCCAAATGGTAAGAAAGACGGCTCTGTCAGACCAAGAAAAAGGTACAAAAACTGAGGTTGTCGCATAGCTGTAACATGAAAATTCAGCAGTATGTTTGTGTTTTTTTTTTTCACAACAAATTTTATATTTAAAACCATCAATTTCTGGTCTTAAAATAAAAAACTACTCCCTATCTTCTCTCTCTCTCTCTCTCTCTAAACCTATACCAAAATCTTCAAAATTCAGTCTAAAATCCATCAAAGGTTCAATTTTTACACACCCCCATTTCATAAAAATTCAAACCTTTTTCTTCTTATATAACTAATTTTAATAGTCTATACAATATGTTACCAGAAAAAAGAAAAAAGCAATTTTGATGTCTATTTGTTTCTCTCTTAGTTCTTTGATTTATCTTAATTTCTTGTTTAATCCTTTTCATTTGTAGGAAGATGTCTTCTTCCACCTACTCTAATTCTCCTTGTGCAGCCTGCAAGTTCCTCCGTCGAAAATGCCTACCGGATTGCGTTTTTGCGCCATATTTTCCGCCCGAAGAGCCTCAAAAGTTTGCCAATGTTCACAAGATCTTTGGTGCCAGCAATGTCAGTAAACTGTTGAATGAAGTCCAGCCGCATCAGCGGGAGGATGCTGTGAACTCGCTCGCCTACGAGGCTGAGGCGAGGATGAAAGACCCTGTCTATGGCTGCGTTGGCGCCATCTCTATACTCCAAAGGCAAGTCATCAAGCTCCAAAAAGAGCTCGATGCTACTAACGCGAACCTCATTCGCTATGCCTGCAGTGAAATCCCCGCCCCATCTCCGTCTTCGTCGTCGCAGTATGCTCGAAGGTCCTCGTCAACAAGCCACGAAGGAAGCTCGTCTACCTCTAGCTATGGTCATTACTACACTGGTCTCTACTTTTCTCCATGGAGTAACAACAATAATGGCCCTTGTGGAGATGGCCATGACAAAGGAGAATACAAGTAAATATTTTTCATTTGATATCATTATCTTTATAATTTGAATCATCACAAGGGATAATATCATATGTTGATATGGGTGTGAAAATTATATGATATTGCGATCTTAAATATAATCGATAATTACAAATCACAACTATTGTATTCGTCTAGTTTGTAAGTTATATCTCTACGTTTTGAAAAACGATTTCAAACATTCTTGTAATTTGCAGAATCGAAAAATCAGAAGTACCCTTCTATTGAATATTATAGCATCATATATACTTGTTATATATATATATATATATAATTTTTTTTCTTTGTTAAACTTCACCAATAAAAGGGGTATGATCATTTGCAAATCATAAGAATCTTTGGAATCATTATTTTTAAAGTTTAGAGATATGAGTTTTAAAATAGACAAAAGTATGAAGGTGTAATTAGCAATTATCTTGATATATATATGTTATATTATATTAATAAATATGTGTTGTATATATTTTAAGGTTTGCCCATATGCCCTTGTAGGGTGTGTCTCTATCTTAGATACCTCTTTGGAATGATGAGGGGAGTTTAATGTAACCATTTCAATCATAGTGGTTTTATCTTAGCTTTGTCATCTTTTGTGTATAATATTTAATATTTAATTTATTTTCTTCTTCTCCTTCTTCATCTATATTTCCAAATATTCATAACTTTAACCATTGACTTTTATTTATCATGTTAATTTATTATATATATAATTTTTTAGGGTGGTTTTTTTTTAAAAAATTAAGTTTAGTATATTAGTAACCTTTTTGAATCATCTTTCATATATATATATATATATATGATCTCATTTTTAGTTTTACATGCATTTTTCTAAAAATAATCTCGTTTTTAGTTTTATGTTTTGTTCAAAGTTAGGTTGGATGAGTACCACGCGAAATATTACTCTTTTATCGACTATGGTTTTCACCATTTTTATGAAAGCATTTGAATTGTTAATCAAATAAAAAAAGATTTTTTAGAAAAATAATTTTCAAAATCCGACTTGAATTTCAGTAACATTTCTTAAATGATAAATAAAAAAATTCATAAATAGAATAATTTTTTTAAATAAAATATCGAACATGATCTAATTTAATGATATGAAATTAATCTCTCTCTCAGATGAAAGGATTGGCATAAAGAAAGTGTTGTTTGTTGACAAAACGACGTGATATTTATGTCGTTTAAGACATAAAATGTCACACTCATATGAAATGAGTTAAAAAAAAAAAGAGTATATTAATTGTCAAACAAAGTCGAAAGCAACCACACAATATTTTATGAGATTTTATTTATAATAATCCATCACGATCAATTTATAAGTTATATTTTTGAATTATTTCGATTTTTTTGATATTTTTGTTTTTTCTTTTATTTTGGCAGTGTATATGTAAATAGTTTTCTTAAATCAAAACTAAATCGAATACGGATTTTAATTATATATAAAGTTTAAGAACTCAAATACAATTAATATTCTTAAAAGAAAAAACTCAAATATAATATTAAAGTATATAATTAAAAAATATATAAATAGTAAGTATTAAACGAATAAAATATGAATTAAATTATTGGTATATATATATACCTTTTTTTTAATTCAATTAAAATGAATTAAAAAAAAGAGAAGAAATTGTGTCACCTTTTTTCCCCTTTTAGGGAATCAAATCTTTAAATATTTTATATTACCAACTTGCTAAATTTGCCTTCATATGTTCCATTTAAATAAATTATAAAAAAAAATGACAGATTTTGAAATTTGGTGGAGATTTAAACTGTAATTTGGTTGACTTTGGTTCTCGAAAAGTGTCAACAGAACCCTAAATATGAAGAAATTAGAGCCTATTACCATATTATATCATTTCAATTTTTTGTCATTATTTAAATTGGAGTTAAGAGGTTTTTATTAATTAAAAACTAATTAAGTTTTTGAAATTTAATTAATAATTTAAATATTTCTTTAAAATATGTGCAAATTATAGTGAAAAATTTGAGAACAAATAAACGTAAAGTTAAAAATAAATAAATAAATAAATAAAAGTAGAATTTGTTATAAAACAAGACTTTAAATTATTTTGATCAACCTAAATTAAAGTTTAAATTTTTGTAATTTTAATTCCCCATATAAAAGTGATAATAATTTAAAGAAAATAAATATCAGGAAACAATTGTAATTAGTAAGTAATAATATAAATAATGGGTAAAAGATTATTGATTATTCAAAATTATTTAGAATAAAATTACTTTTGAAATGGAAAAACATTGGAATTGGGAGCGTTAATTTAGGTTATTATAGTTGTAAACAATATATATAGATATATAGCCCCAAAGTTCTCATAAATATACACACTTTAATCTTTTGACTTTTGTTTGTAATCAATATCAATTTAATTTCGAAGGTTTAGCATGAAATAATATAGGGTCTGT
This sequence comes from Cucumis cinereus, assembly GCA_037974625.1. NCBI lineage: Eukaryota > Viridiplantae > Streptophyta > Magnoliopsida > Cucurbitales > Cucurbitaceae > Cucumis > Cucumis cinereus. Next base: position 12,462,020 of record JBBPDJ010000017.1, read on the forward strand.
TCGGTAATCGTTTTGTTTTTTCTATCTTTTAAACTTTTGTTTATTAAAATTGAAAAAATTATATAGATTTGGTAATTGAATTTGTTGTTTTCTGTTTTTTAAAAACGAAATGTATTTTTTTAAAAAAAACTCTCTTTATTTCAATTTTCCTTCGTAATTTTAAAAACAAGTTTATTGTTTAAATTACCAAAAAGTGAATCAGTTATCAAACACACTTGTTTTTTTTTTAATCAATTTTCAAAAATAAAAAATAGAAAACAAATGAGTTACCAAAGTTAAATGTTGATTTTTATTATTGGGTCCTGATTGGTTTATGATCCATCTATATACGAAAAATATTATTAAATTTTAATACTAATTTTCTCAATATAAGTTTCTTCATACAAATTTTAGAGTATATCTACTTACATGCTAAAGTCTAGAGGCTATAAATTATTACGAAAATGAAACTATATAAACTAAAACATTACCAATCAAACTTCAACGAGTAAATTGTTACTTTTTCATGAAAGTTTAGGGACTGAAAGTGATTTTTAACCTTATGCATAATTATGAATATCAATTCGAGTATATATAATTTAGTGGATACAGTAAAAAAAATTATTTTAAAAGTTAATTTTTTACCGTTGTACAATTGTTGAACTAAAAAATTATGTGTATATTTGTGGAAGAGAGTAAGGTATTTCTTTACAAAATAACTCATTTAAAAAAAAACAAATTGAACAATAATAAAGGAACTGAAATATTAGACATAATTTAAGTTGGATGGAAAATAATAATGGGTATTTAATTTTGTTAAAAATGGTTATTTTGATTTGATATAAATAGTAATACTCTCTAATAATTATTGTGTAAAACAATAGGAATTGTTTATATGCAAGTTTAATAATTGTGATAAGATATATACCCAATTGAATTCTAAATATATAATTGGTTAAAAATTCATATCATTAATATAGAAAAAATTTATGATTTGAATTGCACCAAATTATTTTGATTTTATTTCTTTGTGGTTTTAAAATTTTTATTTTTTCTCTTAAAGTTTTCATTTTTTAAACTAAAAAAGCATACCTTAATTCTAGGGATAGATCGACGTTTAAATGCTCTGTTTGAGTGGTTATCTTAACACATTTAAAAGTATGTTGTGAACGTGGCCGACGTGATTGTTCAAGTCTTCTAACCAAGAACTATATGTGTTGATCACGATTAAGGTTCATTTGTCTTGTTACAAGTTTCTTCTTAGATGCAACGTGTACAATATGTGAAATGCAATACGAATATCTATCAAGTCGTGTCAAAATCAAAGAAATGTAATTATTATACTCATACGAAGATCTGATTTGAAGTCTCTCGAGAAAAGGTAGTGCATATGATAATGGTATGTTGGGAGGTGGCACTTGACCTAGACAATTCAATTCGATCATAATCGAAATAAGGGTATGCCTTGATTATTCATCATTATAAACGAAGTATTGGTCACTTAATCTAGTCATCACATGACAATGTCACATGTGAGGTGCTTTGGGTTCATTTTGGATATTTGTAGTTTATTATGTTAAGTGGTTAGACAAATTATAATTTAAAATTTTTATTTAGACATTAATTAATTATGAGATAGTACAAGAAAAAAAAAATTGTAACTATATTTTGTTCTTTATTTTTAAAATCTTAGTTTAAAATTTCCCTCTCCAAAAATGTAAAACATTCTAAAAACTATTTATAAGATGTGATTGGATGATTTCTTTTATTAGAATATTCAAATTTACAAAATTTATGAGGAGACAATAATACCATTGTAAATACATTAAAATAAAATAATATTAGCTGAAAAATATATGATTATTCACACACACATATAATTGTCTTAAATGATAAAATTATTAAAAATATTTACAAATACAACAAATCGTTGATAGACTACTGTTTGAGTTATTAATGTATAAATAACAGTTTATTTTTATAAATATTTCAACTTTTTTAAAGAAGAAATCGAGAATAAAAAAACGATAAATGCATTATTTCTCACCGTTTAACTTAGGGTGAACTTTTTAATTCCTTTCCGCCCCTATTCTCCACCTAAATAGAGATGGTCCCACAATAACCTCTCTAATTTTAACTAAAATTGTATAACTTAACGAAACGATAGATGTCTTCTAAATCTCGTATAGGTTCTGTACAAGTAGCTATGCTAGAAGAGTTTCTCAAATCTACGCTAATTTATTGCTGGCATCTAAGTAGCAATTAAAAATTACGTGAGATACACACAATAAATATTTATTAAATTAATAAATTATTTAATAAGGTTGTTAAATAATAACTTAACAACGAGTGACGACAAATATAAAAAGAGTAAATAAATAATTGAAAAATAAATAAAATAAATAAATATAGTTTAAAAAGGAAAAAGGGAAGGAGGGACCCACAGGAACCGCCCTAAAAAAGGTACACCGAACCCTATAAGCATTCCCTATTGTTACCTATTTGTCTTACGGCTACGACATCAAGACGTGCCCTTTCCCAACCACCCACCATTTATTTTTTTTTTCTAAAAAGAAAAAACTATCCTAAAACTAATTTATTAACCAATTTTCACAAATTATTTTTAAATATATCAAAATAAATTAAAATATATACAACAAAAATATAACAAAATATTACAGTATGTTCATGTTATATTGTAATCGACCAAAATAAACTATTATTTACGTCTATTTATAGACATAGATGGTAGTCTATCACAAATAAATTGTGATAATTTACTGTATTGGTAAGTAATTTAAAAAGTTTTGTCAATTAAAATAATTTTCCAAAAGTACCTTATTTAAATTTATTTGAGTGATTTTTCAATTAATGTTGTAGTTTCATACTCGTAAGAACCTTAATTACCTGAATTTATTATAATCAGTGAAGTTTTAGAACAAAAGTTAAAACCTTAGCCACTTTGTTTTTGAAAATTAAGTCTATAAACATATTTTTCACCTCAAAAGCTTTCGTTTTAATATCTACTTTTTACTCTTGTTTTCATAAACGAAGTAAAGGTTTTAAATCTTAAAAAAGAATAGTTTTTAAAAACTTGTTTCTGTTTTTTGAATTTGACTAAGAATGTAACTCTCCTACTTAATATTTATATAAACCAGGGTAAAAAAAATTAAAATGAAATAAACTTAGTTTAAAAAAAACATTTTATTACCAAACAGGATCGGTGTGTTTGGTTTTAATTTTTGAGAATTAACATATAAACACTACTTAAAAAATAAAATGAAGTTAAAATATATATTTTAACATTTGAATTATGATGACTAAAAATATATTCTTGGCTTTAATGTTTGAGTATTTTTTATTTTTCAAATACTATTAAATAGAATAAAGGTTCGTCTCAAAACTAGTAGATGAGTTGCTCATCTATTTTATAAAAGTTGTCAGATCCATTGATTTTTTTTTTCAATGCAGTATAAGTATCCTCAACATTGGACATTCGATCTAAAAGCAAAATAGTTTTTAAATATGACATAAACAACTAAACTTGAAGGTAATAATAATAATAATAATAATAATGATAATGATAATTATGTTCGATAAGATTTTATGAAACGATAAGAATGACAAACTTGAGACTAAAATTAAAACACGTGAATTATATACAAAATAAAATAAAAATGAGATGAAAATTTGAAATTGTAATTAGGGTTTGATTTGATTGATGAGATGCGAAGGAATCCCCAATCCTTTATGGTGGGCTTCGCACATGCCCCTTTCAACATAATTTTGACGTCTTGTCATCTTAATATATCTGTTTTTCTTTGTTAATTGTAAAAACATCGTAACGATAATTTCAATTATACTTTTAAATTTTTAGATTTAAAAATTAAGCTCTAAAAGTCAATTTTGATAGTACTTGTAGAAATTGAACCCTCAAATGATAAAACTGACTCCTCAAACTTATATGACAACATCACCAAATTAATCAAGCTATATATGAAATTGTTTAGGGTTTTTTTTTTTTTAAAAAAAAATCACTTATACAAAATATTCCAAAATCAAAATTTGGTGGTTTAAATGATTTGAGTTTTGATTAAATGAGGTGATATGAAATATGGAATTCTCAATACTATATAATTTTATTTTTTAATTTCTTAATCATTGTTTAGTAAAAAAAGAAATTTGAAAAAAGAAAAATGACCTCCGAAAATTATGCTAAACCTCAACTTTTGGTTGGTTTAAATTAATCCAACCATTTACCATTAATAATTACTATTTGATTTGATTTGATTCCATTTTTTTAGAGAACTTGTGTGTTTGGAAAAAAAAGTCAAGTTTTTTTTTTTTTTAAAAAAAAAAAATTTACCAACAAAATAAAATGGGGAAAATATCAAATTCTTCTCATGATAGGATTCCAAGAATTTGATAATGTTAAGTAATTCATTTTTGTTAAGAAAAGACCCCCAAAATTTATGCTCTACCACACAATTTAAGAAAATAATAAAATATTTTTGAGTTAAATATGTAGTATCTAATTTTTAATTATTTGTTCAAGTAGATTCCTAGAAAATTATTATTATTATTATTATTATTATTATTATTATTATTATTATTATTATTATTATTATTATTATTATTATTATTATATATTAATTTGATGTGTATGAATGGTCCAAATCAAAACTATTTACTTCATTGAAAAATGGTCTTTTAGCTTTTGGTTAGAAAAAGTTGGTTTAGTGTTTTTTTTTTATTTGATTAACTATTTTGAATTTTGACTCTAGCAGTTAAGAAGACTCAAGAATTAGTTAAATGAGACCATCATCAGGTGAACTTTATTATTTAAGAAATTAATTCTTTTTGGGTCCCAATATAGACTTATTTTTAATAATTTATAGGTTAAACATTTCATGTCAGTCATTAAATTATTATTATTATTATTATTATTATTATTATATATATATATATATAGTAAGGTTGTATCAAAATAGTTTTATAGAGGAGGAACTATTCCTAAATAGTGAGATTGACAAGTAAGTAGAAGGCTTTATTATTTATTTCAAAATATAACCTTATTAAATTCAATATCTTATCAAGTTTTCTATAATTATAAATAAATTTATGTCTAATTGATTATTGGTAACCAATATTATGACCAACTTCTAATAAATATATGTAAAATTAATGTTTTAATTAATATATATATTAAATTGTGGTATTTTATAAATGAAATTGAAGGTGTTGTTCACATTTGAAAGAGTCGAAATAATTATGTGGGCCGGTACTACACTTTGGCCCATTTTTGTTACGGCCCAAATAGAGGTCTACTTGGAGATATTATTACGGTATTTTTTCTTTGTTTATACTTTGGAATGAAATTAGTTTTAAATGACAAAACTTCTAAATTATTTAGAAACATATCAAAATATCACAATCTATACATAATAAAATTCGATAAAGTAAAACTACTATATATGTCTATCATGATCCTGATAGATACATATAATAATCTATTGTGATTTTTAAGTAATTATAATATTTTTTTATAAAATTAAGTAAAAGTATGGCAAAATTTTTATATTGTTCAATTCAGTCACATCAAAAGACTGAACCTTCAAAACAATTCAATCAATTTCATTTTTTTTTTTTAGTTTTGACTTAGTCAAATTACTTATTTTTGGTTTTAGGGTTGTTTTCCAATTTATAAGGATTACTATCCGTTTTTTCCTTTGTTTTATTTATTTTTTCAAGATTTGCATACTCCAATTTGTTCTTTCTTTTATTTATTTTTAATTATTTTACTTTTGTGTGTAAGGGTTAATGTTTTTTTTTTCTTCTAATTTTTTAGATAATCACACAAACTTGATGCTCCACTTTTTCTTTATAAAGATTGAAATAAAATTATGTTCGTCTGAATTGATTTAAAAAATATTTTTCAAACAACTCAATTGATAGAATTGTTTCAAAAACACTTCAAAGGCTATTTTGAGCGAATTCTCAATATTTCATTTTTTTTCTAAAATAACTATTTTTAAAATTTAAAACTTGAAAATGTATTCTTTTTTGACAAATTTAATTTTTACATCTTAATCCAAATATATATATGTGTGTGTGTGAGATATGTTTTGAGTTTCTAACATTTGAAATTTATCTACAATGTCTTTTATAAGATTTTAAAACCTTTAAAAATCATACAACAAGTCCACAGAGACTATCCACACAAACAAATATAGAAAACCTTCAAATAAAATAATATAATTAATTTTTTTTAAAAAAGTGAGCAAAAATATTAAAGAGTTTGTAAACTTTAAAAAATAAAAACAAAATTGAAAAAAAAAACTAATGGTTAGGAGTCTTAGGACTTCACATCTTGAGGCACAATCTTTTTTTTGTTGTTATTTTTCACACACAAAAATTGTGAATTTCATTATATTTTCGTTTTCCATGTAAAAAAAAGCCATAGATTAAGTATGTGGATTATCTAAAATAATAGAGAAAAAACACTAATCCTTTCACATAAAAGTAAAATAATTAATAAATAAAAGAGAGAAGAAAAAAAGATGGAGTTTGCAAATGTTGAAAAAATAAAACAAAAACCTTAATCCTTTCACATAAAAGTAAAGTAATTATTGAATAAAAGAGAGAAAAAAGAAAAAAAAAATTGGAGTTTGTAAATGTTAGAAAAAATAAAACAAAGTACGTAAGAAAAAGGAAAAAAAAAACCAAGTGTATTTCGTATAATTGAAAAATAATGGTAAAAAACAGGAAAAAAAAAAGTAATTTGACTAAGTCAAAACTAAAAAAATATTAAAAACAATAAAATTCATGAAGATTTAAGTATTTTGAAGCGACTGAAGTGAATATGATTATTTGTTTGTGAAGTAGAAGAGAGGTAGCCGAAATTATACACACACATGATATTATTTTTTATAAAATAAAAATTTGTCAAAATTAGAATAAAGAATTTAGTTCCTTGAGAAACATGCCAAATAAATAAACTAAACTACATATTAATTTCTTTTAGAAAAAAATAAATTTAAAATTTTAAGATTGTGAAGAAGTAACATGATCCTATGTGGAACTACTTTTAGAAATAAATTTTAAAAGATGTATGAATAAATATGAATTTGTTATAAATAATGTTATTTATTACTATTGCGATCACGGTTCGTTTTGGTCTGATTTTGGACAGAACCACCAAAGACTGAACCGAAAAGCTCGTTATGCATGAACCAACGAAAACCGACTTGCCTCCATTTCGGTTTTTGAACTGGACTAACCTGGTGGTTCTATTAAGTTAAAACAAAATTCAAGCTTCTCTCTATTAAAGGATAACATTTTGTCCTCAATTTAACTCTTGAAGCTTTAACCAATTGCACCAGGAGTTGGAAGGAAGGGCAGTTGGATTTGGATTGTAGTTTTTACAAAATAAGTTAAAGCCTTATTGCCTTTTGTGTAATTGTTTATTTCAAATTGTCATTTAACGCTTGGTTCTTATTTATTTCTTTAAGGATAAAATAACATTTAATTCATTAAATTTTATTCAAAATAAATAGGATAGTATAGTGTGTTTTCAAAGGGAGGAATTCAATAAAACTAAAACAATTGTTGCTCTCTCCCATATTTCCCTCTAAACTTACACCATTAACCATGTAAAAGCTTCACAGTTTAATTTAACCCTTTAGTTCAATACCATACATATTCTTTAACTATACTCTGTTAAACTAAACTTAGACTTTAGTATTTTAACTTTTTTTTCTTGAATATTTTAAGAAGTTGAACTATGTTTAAGTTGGAGTATGGAATATCTTAAGGACGAAGTAAGGGTAAGGGTGAGCATAAACTTCTATTTCTCCTCAAAATAACCCTTTTTCACTTTCCTCCACAACTAAAATTTACAACATTCCAATCAAAACCATTCCCCTTAAATAAAATATGACTTAGACATAAAATTTACTGCACCAGAAAGAAACAGACGATTGTGTACAAAGTTTTGTACAATTCTCCTTCATGCACACTGCAAAGTTGCCATTTATCAATCTAAACTTTATATCTTTTGTTATATATATATTGTTTATAGGTTCCAAGTGAAACTTGTTCCCCATGCAAAGCCCCTACTCACCATCTCACATGTTACGTGTCACCATTTGCCAATCCCACCTCCATTTATAAACACCATCCAATATGCCTTTCTTCCTTCAACTTTTCTTTTCCTTTTTTCCTGTCGCTTAAGCAAAATGGCTGACCGTCCGCAAGCACACCAGCTCCAAGTCCACCCTCAACGCCGCTACGACGACGTCGGAGCCAAGGGACGAGGAGGCCCTTCAGCCTCCACAATCCTTGCAATCGTAACCCTTGTCCCTCTCGGTGGCTCGCTACTTGGACTCGCCGGTTTGACTCTAGCAGCCACGCTATTTGGCCTGGCTGTGTCTACCCCTGTATTCATCATCTTCAGCCCCATTCTAGTGCCAGCAATCTTAACCATTGGTCTGGCTGTCCTTGCCTTTTTGACCTCTGGGGCATTTGGGCTGACAGCTCTCTCTTCGCTCACATGGGCTTTCAACTACATACGTCGGGCGACCGGGTTTATGCCAGATCAGATTGATCAAGCAAAGAGGCGCATGCAGGATATGGCTGGTTATGTGGGGCAGAAGACAAAGGACCTGGGGCAGGAGATTCAAAGCAGGACCCAAGAACAAGGGAGGAGGACGTGAATGGAAGAAGATAAAGGGAAATGGCTGAGTTATGTTTGAGTCCTGTAGCAATGTCAATGTCGGAATTGTAGGTGTTGAGTGTTTTCTTTCGAGTAATCCTAGGATAGTTCACTTTTGAGCTACCTCTGGGATGCTGGCTTTGGTTTGCATTTCTACTATTTCAGTGTACTACTGCTTGCTTCTATCTCTTTGTTATTACTTATTAGACATGCATTGGTCGTTAAACCTATTCTCTCTCCTCTCTAGCATGAAAAACCCAAGTTCCCAAATCAAACTAGAGAGCGATCATTATATTTGAACTTAAAAAACAATTCAAATACATAAACTATAGCTGACGTACTTAAACTAAGGTGTGTATGAGTTCGGTCGGTTGGTTTGATAAAATTCAAGATAGAGGGCGTGTAATCATGGCTTTCATTGAGGTATATGTTCGGCTTGAGGATGAGAATCGAACTCCATACCCGACTCGCCTGTAGGCTTGGAAGTGTTGGGGATCCAGAAAGTAAGAACGGTGGATGCAGCAACAAACATGACTCTGCGAGGAGCCCATTTCAAGCACGAGGCAACGCCTATGTGACTGTTCCAGCTTGCAACCTACAATTCAATTGATTAAAGTATGACATGAGGCTCTCCTTTTCACAAATAAAACTAAGAGCCAGTAAACATTTGAGATGAACAAGTACCTCAGCGCGCTTGTTAATGTTCCACGCATGCAAGGTTCCATCTCCAGAGCCTTCAGCACAAATATAAACACTGTTCAGTGAAGAATTTTTTTTTTATCCTGGCAAGAGATCTAGAAGGGGGAAACAAATGAAGTGGGGATTGAAATGGGATTCCGGCCCGAACGTAACTATAATTTAATTTTAAACAAAGTCGTTTAACTACGTCTATAAAGATTGCTTGCTTAAGCCAGAAGAAACTGTGATCGAAGTGGGGGATCATCCAGAGGTAGAGCAACCGAGTGAGATAGAAAAGATAGAAAAGAAAAACTTGGCAGTTGATAGATTTTCGAAAGAAATGCAAGTTTTTAATAACCTGAAAGGACGTATTGACCATCTGGGGTAAAGGTAGCCTCTATGTTTGTGTTGGGCGATGGTTCCAAACTGAACCCACATTGCTGTACGAGATACAGGGTCGACGATCAGTGGGAAGGAAAAACATAAAGAATGTTTCTTTTACCTCAGTAAATTAGCAAAATAGAAGTTTCAAATTCCAAAACATGACGGCTAACCTTCTCTCCTCCATATGCATCAAGGACATATATATTGTTATTTGTAGTTGTCAAGAGCATAGATTTGCCATCGTTACTAAATTTGATGTCAAAGACCTCAGCCATATCTCCACCAACTAAGAAGGTGTCGAAGGGTCCCTGTATATGAATGAATGGTGATCAACTCATGCTAAAAACGATGTCAAAAAACGGGGTAATGTTTCTCCAGTATGAACCTTGTCGTAAGAACGAGAATCAAATAACTTAATAGCACCTCCTTCCATTGCCACAGCAAACACAAGGCCTTGTTGGTCATAAGCGACGGTAGGTCTGCCACGTAAGCGGAGAATTCCCTGCAAACTATGAAAGTAAGCACAATCATATTCGTGGAATTCCCTGCAAGCTATGAAAGTAAGCACAATGATATTCGTGGGAATGTCGAAATTGAAACCAATGTGCATGGAGAGTTTTAATTTTGTGCCTCAAAAGTGTTGAGGCACAATACTGCCCTGTCCATTTTTTTCTATTCACGTGCGTTAGAATAATGCGTGGGCGTAAAATATGTAAAATACAGAATTCCTGGGACTTATGTAATTCAATGTTTTAGCTGCGCTCGATATCAGGTATCTCCCCGTTATACTTGTCAAATCAACACTTGCGGAATAAGGAAAATATCAGTACACTCCACTACATTTCAACCTCGTTTTAAACAACCCCGTCCTATCCACCAACAAATCTCACCTTTCAACCATCCAGTTTCAATCTTATCCGATTGTTGGGTTTGAAAACTAGAAAGCAATGGTTTGTTTTCTTCTATATCTCTCTGCAATGCGGCAATGCTCTTGTGTCTCCTTTATAAGTAAATATTTGGAAGTGGAAATATCTAAGAAGAAGATTAAGTTCTTATGGGAGTTTAGTCATTGCTGTATCAACACCGATAATGAAAAGGGATCTCTATTTCTCTGAATTGGCGCCACCTTTGGAAAAAGGATAATGAAACACTACAGCACCTGTTCGTCTATTGCCCTTTCTTTTATAAGTAAATACTAAATATATGAAAGGGGAAATATCTAAGAAGATTAAGTTCTCATGGGTGTTCAGTTATTGTTGTATTAACACCCATAATGGAAATGGATCTCTATTTTTCTGAATTGGTGCCTCCTTTGGGAAAAGGATAATGAAACACTACAACAACTGTTCATTTATCGTCCTTAAGGGTATCTTTTGGAGGATTAATTGTCTGCTTTTAATTGTCCACTGCATAACCGGGAGATCCACATCTATTAGTTGAAGCTCTTTTGATCAGTCACTTGTTTTAAGAAGGAAGGGAAGTCTTATGGCTTAAGCCGCTTAACCTTATTGGGGTCTTCTTATGATCCATATGGAATTATTTCAACTATAAGTATAACTACAGTCTGCTCATTTCCTTCTTTTCACGTGCATTTGTATACTTACAGTGTGTATTACACACTTTCAAGGTGTCGGGTCCCCTGTGGCTGTTTGGGATATGTATATATTTATGCTTCTTTTATCCAGGACATAAGAAATAATCTGGCAGTATATTGAGCTCCACCTTCAAAGAAGAAACTTCCTAAAGAAAACTTAAAACGTAAATACATCATACATGATAATCTGAAACCAACCTGACAAGCATTTACACGAAGATCCCATATCCTGACACTGTGGTCGAGAGAACCTGACATGAAGCTGTCATTGATTGGGGACATACAGAGAGAAACAACCCTGCAAATCAAAAAGGAAAAAGTGGAACAAAGGATGGTCATTTCTCTTATAGTTCATAAATGGAATTCTAAAGATCGTCGAGAAAAAGTAATTCAAACGTTCTCGGGGTAAGCAGAGTAGAGAGTTTCAAATATGCCTATCACATGCCGCAACAGATTGTGAATATTGACATGCAACTCAAGAAAATCACTTTGAACATCTCCCTGAATAAAATCACATCCAATCTTAGAAATCTAAGGTAAGGTATACGCTAAAGGCTCAAAATTGGACCATTCTTTAGAGACTTGGCATATTATTTTTTCGTCAAAATCAAATAAAAATAAAGAATACATGGACATAAAAAGCAATAAAGTCCACAAAAGAGAGCCAAACTATATAAAAGTGAGTAAGACTGAGAGTGTAATTACAGACCAGACTAGGCATATTAACTTCTTCAATATAGCACATATGCTTTTTTCGTCCATCAATTAGCCATTAGATTATACCTGTCTTTGTGTCCTTTGAAGTAGCGAAGACATCGGTTGTCATACATTGACAAGTATCGCAATGACTCTGAAGACATAAACAGAATAAATAAAGTTAGTATTCAAAGTCGGCAAGCGCCATACAAATTTCAAACACCTTAAAGAAATTTCCGTACCTCCAGTAGTATCTAGATCGTATCTTGAGGAGCATATAACAGAACTTGGATGATGAGTAAAGCATATACGATCAGCACCATGCTTTTTATGAAATGTGGTTTTGAGTAACCTGAATATTTTAGCCAGTTGGATTAAACTAAATCCCAATAATCACTAGGTTATAAACGCGAGAATGGAACAAAAGGAGAATTCTCAATTTTTCAAGAGGTTTAACAACAATGTCATAAAAGAAGTTAAGAAACGTCGATGATTCAGCTTAAAAACGATAGAATTACTAAAGCGAAGTCATAAACTAACAGGTTTAATAATGTAAAGCCTACAAAAATCTAACCTGGCATTCGCAATATCGTAGAGTCGGACGGAATCATCCTCGCTCGCCGTTACCAATAAATCTTCCTTGCGATGAAAATCCAGAGAATTTATCTTCCCAACCTGCAAGCAGACAATACTAACTTTTAGATGAAGAACAACAGAATCCTAAACCGTAATTCTACCTCTCTATACTTATTTTCAGTAGTAACAATCTTCGCATGCACTCGGATAGACTGGAAACTGCAACTCAAACGCCGCGAAAGTAAAGTTTTGCAACTATTTGTTGAATTACATTGCCGGAATCTTCAGAAAACCAAAAAAATAATGGAAGAAAGAAGAGAAAAGTAAGATGATGATAGAAGGGAAAGCGAAACTCACGAAGTCGGAGAAGACAGCTCCGATTGACATACTGCGCACCGTGGCATCGTCTAGCTCGGTGAGCGCCATCTGAACGCGGCGGAATGTTGGGTTTGTCGTTTAGAGTTATTGGAGTTCGAAGAGTCTATGGAGGGTCCCTTCTTGATTCCGATTCATGTTCGGGTTTTACGCCAAAACCCTTTTTAATTAATTATTAATTTATTTTCCGAAAAAATAAATAAAACAAATAACTTGTTGGTGTTGGTTTAATATCTAGATTTCAGAGTGTTTTTATTTAGTTTTTTTTTAAAATGAGTTTGATTTTATTTCAGTCCCAAATTTTAATTTTAAAATTTTGTTTCAATTTATTTCAGTTTATTTAATTAATGAAAAAAAATGTATTTTTGGTATTGATATCTAATTGATTACTTGTTTTTTAAGTTTTAAAATTGCAAGTACGCAAACTAGTTTTTATGATCGAACTGGTAAATTCGATGGTGTTGACTCAAGCAAAATACTACTTTTCATTCAATTTGAAAAGGTACCCATTTTTTCAATTCGGTCCCTAAAAATGGTTATCCATACAAATAATTCATAAAAAAACAGCAATTATTTGGTAACCTTTAGGTTTTCATTTATGACTTTCGTTTTTTAAAATTCATATTAAAGTGGTTATTAAAATAAATAAATGTACTTCTCTTTATTTTCTATTGTAATAAATTAGGTGTTGCATTGACATCGTTTCATATGTTTTCTTCAAGAACACATCTCTACCCTCTTTGTTAAGTTTTTTTTTGTCTTTTGTTGGTGTTTTGATCCGATTCATTCCGGATTTCGGAATGTTGTAGTACGTTCAATTTTAATTTTAGAAAATGTTACTTTTTTAGTTTTCGAATTTCGATGAATATGTATGTTTAATCATTTAGTTTAAAAAATTGTATATTTTTAGTCATATGTTTATAAAAATACATCCATCCAGCCTATAAGTCTTCAAAATATATTTTTTAAGTTATTGAATTTATAAAAATAAGCTTAAAGATCTGAAAGTATTTGATTTATTTAAAATAATTATATGATATTTAAAACTATAGAAAAATAATTATACAGAGGATATAATTTTTAAAAATTATTATTTTTAATTTAAACTGTTATGTAATTAGTTTAAATAAAAGTATAAAATTATTTGTTTTTTTTTGTTCAAAACTACGCCATGATATTGAGGGTAGCCTATCTCCGTATATAAGAGGTGCGAGCCTTAATTTTTCCAAATGCTCAATAAAAAACCTTTCGTAATAATTACCACTCAACTCAATTTGCCCGCCAAATAATCCTAACTTTCTCCCGCCCTCCCAACCCCACAAAGAATCCCTTCCCTCATTTCCTTCACTGTTTACTGAGTTATGGACTCGTATGCTCCGTTACTAGAGAAACTCCGGCTTCCTCAACCGTCGCTTCAACGTTTTGCCGTCGCTTCAATCTTCTCCAAGCTCCGATCTGCTCCGAAGCATCTCGACTCCGATTCCGCCCCGGGAAGAGAAGCCATCTCCCAATGCCTCCTCCACTCCTCTCCCGCCGTCGTCGACCAATCAGTACGAGAGCTTTGTCGCTTCGTCAAGGAATCTCATATCGATGTCTCTCGTGCCCTAATCGAACTCCAAGCCGCTCTCGAAGGATCCGAATCGCGGTTCGTTGACGTGTTCGTCAAGGGACTGGGTTTTCTAGTCCAGTTTGGATTCCGTAAACACAATGGGTCATGGCAGTTTGGCTCCGCGGAAACTCATCCGTTTGTTAAGGTACGGGGAGTTTTTCTGTGAAGAGATTGCTTGACGTTTGTTGTGTGGAATCGATATTAATTGTGAAATGTTAACGACGATGTGGTATTGCCTATAATTAGGGGTAACAGATTATGCGTGTAATTAGTGGTTTTGTGATTTTTATTTGAATTTTTAAAATCTATTTGTTAGAGTTTATTGGTTTATTTTGGTTAACTGGGGTTACATCCTCTGTATATACAGGGAGCATCTCTTGTATTGGTCTCGTTTTAATCTATATCTATATCTACACTATATTAGTAGTCTATACTAGAATTAAAGGGGCAATAAGGAAAAGTTAACTTCACTGTCGAATAACTCCTCGTACATGTTATGCGAATAGAACACCACTATTTGGGCGTAGTTGACGTTATATTTTGAATCTCTGCATCTATTGCTAATTTTACAATATATTTTTTTTGTTCTTAGAAAGAAATTTCATTGTATCATATACATAAACCTATTTTAGTATACTTAATCACCATGATTCACCATTAATAAATATAAATGAATCTTCAACATTCATACTCAACCTTTAAAAAATTTTAAAAACAAAATAATAAACTATAGAATTCACAAACACGTGCATCACACTGAGCCATTACTAGTCATAATAAAATACTTGTCAGACCCCTTTTATGTTTGGTTGCATCGATGCTGTCCTTGGTTAGGTGAAACCAATGCTTACTTTTATGGTTTTTAAGATACTTCATGGTTATTAGATTTGAAAGTTGATTCTCTGGTTCTATACTCAATTTGATGATATGGCTGTGGCTTATCTCGGTTGAACTAATTGAGCAATCCAATTTTCTCTGGTTAATGTAAAGTTTAAAGCAGTGACAGTTTGGGGTGTGTGGCAGGTGTTATCTTGTCGAGTGGATGTTCAAGCCCAGCTCTTGCACCAAATTCCACTGTTTATGGTACAATGCAAGTCATTGGGAATGGAAGCTGTCTGCAAATTCCTAAGCCCATTTGTGAACTATTCAATATTAAAAACACAGTTCTCTGACAAATCATCTCCATTATTTGCACGGAATTTGATGTCATCAATTATGTCGGTTTGTTGCTCGTATCCGCACGAGGCAATGCCTATACTTGCTTTGTTAATTCGAAGCCTCGAGTATGTCCCACGCAAGACTCTAGAAGTAAGTTGGCAGGAGGAAGATAATTTCCAATACTGTCTTGAGTATGTTTTGGATTATAATCTTTAAACATGATATTTATCATTTTAAGAGTCTCACACAACAAGCTATTAATCAATATACAAATGATTGCACTCGATGTATACCAATAAGGTTCATATTTCTTCATAATTTTGTAGGATTTCTGGAATTTCATACATTTGGTGGAATCTTTGGTGGACGCTTGTACTGTGGTGTTAAGATTTGTAGTCAACAATGGATCGGTATGCAGTTTCATTTTTTCACCACCGTGAAATATTAGATTATTTTGTTTGTTTTTGCATCTTATTGCTTACACAGAAGTTTGGAGGTTTAGTTAAACTTTTTGATAGATTTGACCTTGGCTTAGTTCAATTACAATATTTTAAATTTTAATCAATGTTTTAACTTTTGAATTGCTCTGTTTTTTCCCACCCAGCATCTCAAAATGGAGGCTCAACAACGCAGCATAGAATTATTAGATACAGTTCTCTCCCTGTATGCATGCCTTGACAGACATGTTTGTGGCTGTGAACGCATTCTTGAACTATCAAGATACTTGTTGTCCGTACAAAAGGACCTTGGGATGCAATATGTCCCAAAGCTATCTTCAGCCTTCCCTCCATTATTTACAATCCTTATAAAATCAGAGCTAGAACATGAGCAATTATTGATATTAAAACTTCTTGTATCCCTCCTGCGGTGGAAAGCTGAACGTGGTATGTTTTCTGTTTAGTTGAATGCCTATCTATTATTTATGTTCACATTTTATTCTTTAAGGAGTTGGTTCTAAGAAAATTTCTTTCAACATTGTCCATTTTATTGCTACATTGTTAAATATATAATGATGTGTATGGCTTTTCAGAATATGCCAACAGGGCAACAACACGTGTTCCAAGTGAAGAACTTCTATTTGTCTTTCCTGCCATCAGTCTCATGTCATCTCCTTCAAAATCCATTAAAGGAGCAGCAACTGAATTGCTTTCCATGTTAGAAAAATTGTTATTGACAATATTGGTGACAACAAATGATGAAGTTGATGAGAGGGGGTTCCAGTTTCCATCAATTAGGACACCTGGGTCTATTGTTGTTCAGCTTTTGGAAAAGCTATGGTTCCAGGTCAATCTTGTAATCTTACGTCTTGAGTATTTTTCTTTGTCTAACATGTAATTGTTGCTGAAAAGTACAGAGAGATGCTTGAAATGGCACTTGACATTTGATAAGATTTAAACCATTTTATTTCAGGGCCGTTCTGCACTATCCAGTGGATTTGTTTTTGATCTTGCTCTTTATGGCCAGAGTAATAGCAAAGATGATAATGATTTGCCCAGAAAGTGTTGGACATCTAAGTTAAGAGAGTACTCATTATGGATTGTCGATAGACGAAAATCCCTCTTGCCCCTCACTCAATTTGAGGAATTATTTGTTAAAGGTAAAATAAAATATTCGTTTTTGATGGGTTACACACCATGTCTTAATAAGAGTTTTTATATTTTGGCATCCTTGGATTGGTGGGGTAAGTGATTGACATTCTTTTATCATATGCTGTTGCAGAAATGCCCTTCCTAGTAGGTGCAATCACTTCCATTATGGTGGTGCATCATTCATTGGGAACCGATGCTGTAGAGTTACTAGCTGCAATTGGAACTTTGGATCCAAAAATTGGATTTCAGTTGCTGCTTCTAGTCCTTTTTTACTGCAATATATTTTCAAGAAAAGAAGTTCAACGCCAGGATATGGTGGTGAGTTTTCTTTTTACGCTGGGGTCTGACTAGTTTTCATCATGTGTCTGAACATGATCTTTTTTGCTTCATTGCATTTGAGAATGTGTTAATGTTCATTTGAGTCGATGATATTCACTATTAACTGTAATAGTTACCTTTGGATCATAAACTTGAACTGTAAAATATTAATATATCTTTGTAGATTATTGATTATTGTAGAAAATTGTGAAATTTTCTATCATCTTTGATCCTTCTATCATGTAATATATGCATGCATATATAGTCATTAGAAGTCTGTGGACATTATTCTCCAACAAAAATAAGTTTCTTCAGTATATTATTCACACCTTTATATTTGGCATGGATAGTTAATATTTCGAATACTTGCCTTTTGTTCAGGCACTATTTGTCTTTTTATCTAGACATCTAGATATCCTTCTTTCATGTTAATGCAGCTTAAAGTTTTGGGATTGCTTCCAAGCCTTGCTTCCCATAGTGCAATGGTTCCATTCATAGTTGAAACTATTTCACCAATGCTTCGTAAAGATTCAAAACCGTAAGTGCTTTAAAGTAATTTTTTATGGTTTTGTTATACTTTCATTTATTTGTTCATCTTTTGTGGCCAGTTGCCATTGGCACTTTGCCTCATATATAATCTTTATGAGATAAGTCAAGTGATTGTTGATATATGAAATATAAGGTCTATTTAGAGACGTTAGGTCTATTTAGATAAGTCAGGTCATCTTTCAATCAGATTGCAATTTTTGGAATTATTCCAGCAGCTATTTGTCTGTTTATGACTTTGTATTTAGTTGCTGATTGTCATATTCTTTAGTTTGTCAAGTATCCATGCAAACTTTCCCAAAAGTAGAGAATCTAGCTTAAAAATATCAAACCATTGATTGTGAGCACTAGCAATAACTCAAAAATTCAGAACAACAGCCTCTTATAGATACATATGTATTTGCTTTGACTTGTTTCCAAAACACCTCTTAAATACCACTGAGCTAAAAACTTAGACTAATAGATTACAATAGTGTTAATCTCTTATCAATACTTCAATATTCCCTATCACCTGAGGACTTGAGAAATTGCACGAGGCCCAACAAGTGGTTATTAGAACTAATTGGAAGAAAGTGACAAGGTTTGCCTTTGCCCTTTGTATATGTAATATGTTGCTTTGAGACCATGTTAATCATTAATGAACCCAAAAGCTTAAGCTAATGGGTTATGATAAAAATCCTTAATACTCTATAAGTAGAGTGTTAGAACCATTTAGTAAGTAAGTTATGTTCTTTTTATTGAGTTCCCTAGAGCACAGCCCTCTACTAGCAATAGAGACTCAGTTACCAAGTGACTGCCACCAACTTAAGTTGACCCTCTTGTATCTTGGGGCAGAAAAGTGTGGTATCTTTTCTTTTTTTAAAAAAGAAAGCAGCCACAAGGACTCTGATGCTCCAGTCGATGAGAAGTTAGGATTATTTTAATCATCAATTTCCTGTTACATATTCTGGTTGGTCGATAGGTGTCAAGTTGCATACATGCTGGGTGGATGTATTTTAGTACTCAGTGGCTTACTATTCAGATAGCTTCTTCTAATCTCTGATTGTTCATTTCATTCCCAGAGTCTTATATGCTACAGCAACTCGATTGCTATGTCAAACCTGGGAAATCAATGATCGTGCATTTGGGAGTCTGCAAGTAAGTTGCATTTATATTTGTGTGAGTGCTTGGGGGTTTGGGTGGGGTTATTGGCTCATCTTTCCTCTTTTTTACGTTTACTTGATACCTAATTGTGTAATCATGCTCCATTGCCTTCTTCACCTCTAGAGAGTCCTGCTTCCAAAGGGATTTTCAGACTTTAACCGTGAGGGAGAGATTTGTCTCAGTTTATCTGCTTCAATTCGAGATGTTTGCAGAAAAGATGCAGATAGAGGAGTGGACCTTATCTTGTCTGTTTCAGTATGGCTTTCTTGGAAACTTGTTTTTATCTTCTGTTGTTGTTGTTTCACATCTATTACAGATGGATTTAATATCTCTCAATTAACAGGCATGCATTGAAAGCCCTGATCCTATCAATCAAGCTCTTGGATTTCAAGGTCTTGCACATCTATGTGAGGATGATGTCATCGGTAAACTTACTGTCTATAAGTTATTTTCTTTTAATCTATCCGTACCTAAATTATTCATACTTCAAGAATCAAATAGTTTAGACTTAAGTAGTTTATAATCAACCTTCCAGATTTTTACACTGCATGGGATGTCATTGCCGAGAATCCACTGGACTATTCTGCAAATCCAGTTCTTGCAAATAGGTTAGTCACTGCTCCCAATGATCTGCCACTGGATTTTATGAAAATCAAAAGAAAAAAAGGTAGTTTTAACTTTTACCAACGTGAGATTATTATTATTTTTATAGGACATTCACGTTGATACTAACTAGACTCCTGAACCCTTCTGCTTGCAATTTCTATAAAAAAAAATAATAAATAAAACCCCTTTTGCTTGCAACAAAATAGGGCCAGATCTCCAACCACTTTTATCTAATCAAACTATTTATATGAAAAAGTCAATGTGGGAAAATATTTTTCTCCAATTTGGTTGACACTGAAATCGTTTAAGTTCAAAATAGTTAGATCAACTTTTAACTACTTGTATTATTGATCTATTTAAGAGGACGACTTGGCTTTCTGGCAGCCTCTGTAAGCTTCTCAGGTGGGGTGCGATTGATGCTGAAGTCTATCCAGAAGCTTCAGAAAACATCATAGGAATTCTTTTTTCTGTTGGCACATCAACTTCTCCTAGTCATGATTTGCGGTGGGTGAAGGCTAAGGCTTCTGCTTTTGATGCCTTGGCACAATATGAGGTAAAATTTAAAATGAAACCATTTCTCTAGTTGTTAGCAATCTTTTTCTTTTTTTTTATAGACGAAGCAACTGTATTGATACCATTAGGGCTGACCCTAAGATTAGGCTTGGGGATTACATAAATAATTTCAGCTCACTGTGATTTTAACAATGGATTGATTGTTCAAAAAGAGGCAATTAGCCTAAGACCATTGCCAAACCATTCTCCTTTTCTCCCTAGTATCATAAGTGGTATAGGATTGATTCCCTTAGCTGGATGGATCGAGGAGTTTCCTTTTTTGTTCTTTGATCTTCAGGAAGGGTAGAGTCACTCTTACTTAGTCTATTCTTAATTGCTTACCTACCTATTACTTCTCTCTCCTCAAAGCCCCAAAAATGTAATTAAGTCTATGGCAAAGTTGATAAAGATACTTTATTTGGAGTGGAGAACCTTGCTCACGTCGCTTTAGAGGAGCAGGTGTGCCTTCTCTCATTAACCAAAACACGTATGTGCTGACGAAGTGTGGAGATTCATGCAAGAAGAAAATTTCCTTAGGGAAAAGGTAATTTCTAGTATTTATGGATGTATTGACCCTCACAGGTGGACAATGAAAGAGTTAAAGCCGAAAAGGGAACAAACCATAGGTGAACCTTGCCAAAAATCTGCCTCCTTATGTTTGGCTTACTATATTCATAGTTGGAGCGGGTACTGAAATATAAGTATTTTGGTAGATATTTGGATTGACCAACACACTTTGCAGTCTTTCTTTCCAGATCTTTTAGCAAAGAAAGGTGTTTCTAAATTGGAGTGTTAAGACAACAACAACCAATCTTGGAATTTGGAACTAAGACGTGGCTCTTTGACAGAGAGCTAAATAGTTGGGTCTATGGTGACTGCTTGTTCTGCAAAGTCTGCTTGTTTATGCATTTCTAGCAATACTTGAAAGGTATTCCCTGACTAGGTTGATTTTAGGGGAGCAAATGTTCAAATAAAGTATAACTTTCTTGTACTATGAGCTTCAGTCTCATTTTTATCTAATAAAAGAGACTTGTTTCCCTTTAGAAAAAAAGATTCAAATAAAGTAAAAGTCCTTAGTATTTGGATTGAACTTCAAACTTCCCATTTCTTTTCTTTTCAAGCTTCCCTTAGTAGATTATAGTAAACTTCCCATTAATTTCCGGGATGAACAAGGAAACTCCAACAACACACTAAGAAACACAAGATCACTCAGAGGTACAAATATATTGCAATATAAGAGAAGGTACAAAATACCAAATTACCAACAGCCTTTCAAGAGGGCTATCTCTATCCCAAATTGCTTCTATTTACAATAAAAAATTCAAACAAACTCCTTAGCTAACTACTAATATGCCGTTACTCATTCTCACAAATTCTTTCTCTGGTAGTGATTTGGGTAGGATTACGCTCATTGAATTTATTTGTACACTTTTTTATATTCTTTCCTTTGGTTTTGTTGTTCATGCTTTCCCAGGTGTCCCTGCTTGAGAGAAATATTCAAGATTTTAAAGAAAGGAGCTCGTCAGTTCTTTTTACTGAGAAAGATGTGGACGTCCTCAGTGCCATAAAAGACTTTCTGGTTAAAATTATATTTCATGAGCACAGGTCAGAACATGTTTACTATAATCTAATTCCAGCTTCAATTGCTGTCGGATAATAATTGACAAATCATTCCCAATGTGATTCAGTAACCGAAGACGACTAGTAAAGGAGAAGAGAGTTGCTGGAAGTAAGATTGAGAAGCTACTAGATGTCTTTCCTCGACTTGTTTTTTCTTCAGGTATTGTATCAGTATGATTAATGGTGAAGCTGTTATGACCAAGAGTTTAATAATATTTTATATTGCAACCAGTAGAAATATTTAATAATTAGTTTATGAAACATTTTTCGGGTGGACGCTTATAACCGCCCCATCTGGACCTCCCTTCTTTTCTTTTATGAAACATTTTGTTTCATTATATTTGCTTGACATCGAAGGAATATATTTGGTTGTCAGCAAATCTATGCTGCATGAAGTATAGATATTGCACATTTTGTGGGCACCACTCATGCACTTCAGTTAATGTTTAAATAGGATCACAATAAAATTTTTAAAAATGTATACATAAAAATATATTAAACAAAATAGTAAACAAATTTTCATTGCATAAATGAAATTGTTTGTACCTATTGGAAATATGTGACTTTACTCAGGATCCACACTAGGAAATGTAGTTTCGATCTATTGAAGGCCATAGGTAACATTTACTATTTCATGGTCTCTAGTTTATGTTGAAGTGAGAACAAAATATTGATCTTAAACCAACTTAATTACTAACACCTACTCAAATTCATGGAAAATGGTTAAATTCAGATATTTAAGACATGGTAGTAATTACCAAATCATATTGGAAAAAACTCATAAAATGAAAAGGAAATATAACTTGCAACCCTTCCACTAAGGATGCTAAGGTAAGGTTGCATCCTATGTTTTTCCATTTCTTCCTCAGGAAGATGGGTGTTGTATTCAATTGAATTCGAAACTTTGGTGAATTAGTTTAGGCGTTCATATTTTGAGCTGTTCCCTCCTATGTTTATTTGTGTAAAATTGCTAAATTGCTCAAATTTGTTTTCAGAGACCAGAAGTATTGTCAGGCAACTGCCTGCTGCTGCACTGCTATGTCATTCTTTCTCTTCTAGAAAAGGGAATGATCCAACAAGAGTAAGGCAGTTGTAATTGGTAACCTTTATTTTGATTTTTTTTCCCTCTCCCTTAACAAGATAGCTCTTTATTCAGAGAACACAAGATGAACACACCAGTTATGAGAATGCGATGCGTGAAATTGGTGAATCTCTTCAACTTTCAAGAAATATTGCCATGGCTCTCTTAGCCCTAGAATCATGGAAAGCATTTATGGAACGCTGGTTAAAATCTGAAGTTATATCATCCAATGTTAGAGATACTGCAGTTATCTCAGAGAAAACTTCTAAAGCGGCTAACGAAATTTTAAAGGTTCCCATTGCTGTTGCCCTCCCCTATAGTACCTCAAATTTCATGTCAGTTATTTACAGTAGTTCTGAAAATGTTGAAATCTTGATATTATTGTTGTTATTCCTGTCATTCAGAGAATAATACATGCTGCTGAAGAAGGTTTACCAAGATGTGCTGAAAATATGGCACTAGCTATGGGTGCACTTTGTATGGTAATATTTTGCTTCTCCGACCTTTCTCTTTCATAATTTAGTTCTCAAGAAACTTTGAATTCTGTCAAAATGTCAGTGAGTTTTTCTAAAGTTTATTAATTTCAAGTATAGATTCGTATGGAAATGCTATATTATCACTAGGGTGTTAAGGTCAAGAGACCAGCTTCTTGGCATGGGCTTCAGGAGTAAAATTAGCCTGTGCATTTTTAGATCTGTGAGTTTTTACCACAGCAGCCTCACTGTGGATGCGGTAAATATACAATATGAAAATTTGAGGGTTTTTTCTTTTCTTTCTTGGGATAAGAAGCAAATATTTGATGATATGAATTGAAAAATTACTAATGTCGTAGTTTTTTTTCTTTCTGCTATCAGGTCTTGCCTCAAGCTGCCCATGCTGTGAAATCAACTGCTTCTAAGTTTCTGTTAAATTGGTTGTTCCAGCACGAGCATGAACTTCGCCAATGGCCATCTGCCATATCCCTTGGAATAATCTCTAGATGCCTACATGTCACCGACCATAAATTGAAATTTCAGATCATCTCTGGACTTCTTGAGGTATGCATATCCTTGTTCGTCAGGAGGGCTTTGTCAATCAATGAAAAGTTTTGTTTCATCTTTTTAAGAAAAAAATATTATTATTTTTGTTATGCATGGCGTTATGCAAATAAAGGGGTTGCAATGTTCTTAATCGATTACAATTATTGTTGACTTTCTATTTTTTCGACTTTGAATAACGTGAAATCTCCATTTTAGGTTTTAAGTGTTACCAAGAGTACTCTTGTTAAAGGAGCTTGTGGAGTTGGCTTAGGCTATTCTAGCCATGATCTCCTTTCTGGGGTTGGAATTGTTGATAAATCAAACTTGGGTGGAGATAAGCAGACAACCAAGATAAAGGAAGTAGAGTTACTGGGAACTATAGTTAGATCTTTATCTTTGATGATATGTCAGCTCACGGGATCTTCTAAAGATATGTTTGAAGATCTTTTTGCGTTGGTTCCAGCACACTCTTCGGGTATCAGTGTAGATTCTCAGCAGTTGCACAAGAATGGTGACTCAGAAGACGATGTCTGGGGTGTTGCTGGACTAGTCCTTGGTCTGGCTAATACCATCATTGCAATGTACAAAGTTGGAGCATATGATGCTGTCCTGAAGATCAAAAGCTTGATTTCCTCGTGGATTCCTCATGGAAATTCTGTACTTCAATGCTTTGGTTCATTCGATGAAGTTTCTATTAGAGTTCTCTCGATTGGATCCTGTTTTGCACTACCAACCGTGACATTGTTTTGCCATAGACTTGAGTTGATGGATGGCGATGAACTGGACCATTTAATAAGTGCCTATAAGGAGATTATTTCTGAACTGTTACCTGTTAAAAGATCTAGTACATCCCATCAGAATTTGTTGATGGCATCATGCATAGGAGCAGGAAACCTCCTTGCCGGCATTCTATATGAGGGGGTGCATTCTATTGAAGTTGCATGTGTCCAAGACTTGCTGGAGTTATTTAAAAGATGTTATTCTAATCCTTATTGTCCTTTGATCCATTTCGGTGGAATGTTTGGAGTAGTAACTGCCATGGGAGTGGGTGTTGGAAGTTTGTTCGACGTGCATCCTACAATATCATCAGTTCAAACTGAACATGACTTAAAGGTAACATGTCAATCTGTTATGCTTTTATTAACTTTGAAATTAGTTCTCTTATAAAATGCATTTCCTGGACAGGAGACTTCCCATCTTCTGGGTCCACTACTTTCAAATCGCGTCTGTGAGCCACTGTTGACATCAATCATCCAAGAGATGTATCTTGTTGCACAGAACTCTGATGACAAGAAGCTGCAGCAATATGCTGCATGGGCATTATCATTCCTTAGACATAATATTTGGTCAAAGGAATTTCCAAACCTTTGGAACTTAAATGAGACAGATGTATCTGATTCAAGATCTTTACCTCAAAATTTCCCAATGGATGGTGTAGGAATGCGGCTATGCAATTGGCTAATGCAGCTGAATCTTTCAGAGGTATGTTTCTTTTGTTTTTCTTTTTAGCTTTGGTCTGAATCTATGAATTGCATGCATACTTTTAATTTATGAAAAACCATATTTTTAATTTAATTTATGCATCATCTCCCGTTTCTTTTAATTTATGAAAAACCATACTTCAACAAGCGGACAATTAAAAGAAAAACCAGTCTAAGCTAAAGGAAGCCCAGACAAATGGCCACTGTTCAAAATAAGAAATAAGGGATGGTAACAAAAATCTCAGTTACAGAATGTACCAGAAAATAGCTAAGAAGGCAGTCGTTCATAAGACTGAAATACAACTAGGATTGTTCCTTTCACTTATCAGGATCTTTCTTAAAACTGAAATACAAGATTTATTAAGTATTCAAGTTGCATAAAAGAGAAGTCCATCCTCATAATGATACCAAAACCTACAGTGTGAAACTTACTTCTTTTCTTCTGATATAGGCTTAAATCCCTCTGAGATTCTCTCCAAAATTCCTATTTCACAATAAGTTGACCTTCATGGTTACGTAGTGAATGAAACGTCTAATGTTACATAGTCCATTTGTTGAAGCTTTTCCATTGGGAAAATCTAAACAAGAAGTAACAAGCTGTTTGGGATAAATGCGACATGATCGTACTTTTTTTATCGTAGTTAGAGGAGCTTAAACCAAAAAGGTGAATAGAACTGGCAATTTAAAATTTAAGAAGCTTTCTTTAATCTATCTTGGCTTCTTGGGTGACATTTTTTTTACCTAATCCAGGTCTCCTGCAATTAAAATTCTGGATTCTTTTTTCTCCCTTTAAAGAATTTATAGTTTACTCTTATTATTTTCGTATAAGAAATAAATCCATAATAAAGAAAGTAATTCGTGAAGGAAAGCATTTTCTCCTTACCTAAGGAATTGGGAAAAGGAGTTCCAATTGGCTTGTGGCAGAGTAGAGTATAAAATTAACGATTTTAGTGCCAATCTATTTATCTTCAAAGATGTCGCAATTACCAACTTACTCTCTAGGCTCTGATCAAATTTCCCAAAAGATCCCTGTCATTTTGTTCCTAACCGGTTTCATCTTAACCTTGATTCAACAATTCAGGAAGCTTTTAGTATTCTCCAAATTTTATTTTTGAGTATATTTTGATAAGAATGAAAGTTGCTTCTTATTATTTGAAGAGAGCATCAATGAACTGTGAGTCGAATATCTCGAACATTGTCCACTCTGTTCTCATGAAAACTCTTTTGAGAGCATACACTACTCTTATTAACACTTTATTGAACCTATGCAATCTCTGTCTCTTGTTGTTTGTTGGCTACATGCACAATTTATTGTCAAGAAGTTTGATTTGAAAAATCTAATTCATCAAAAGTTCAGACAGGGACAGCTACACATACTGAGACTTTAGTAACCACACTACGGTGTCTTTCTCAAGCTCCCAGATTGCCATCCTTAGACTGGGGAGCAATAATCAGGCGCTGCATGAGGTATGAAGACCAAGTTGCTGAGTTGCTGCCACCAAGTTCTGCTCTTAGAAAGGGCATTGTAAGGGAAGAATGCTTGAAGTTCTCATTAGCGCACGCAAACCAATTTGACCAACTACTTATTTTTCTTGATGAGCTCTCCGACATCTCCAGGTTTAGGACACTTGGGCTGAATCTGCAGTCATGCCTGCTTACTCATCTCGCAGGTCTCATGAAAGTGTTCTCTAATGCAAGAGTTGACAAACTTTTCAATGACATGAAAATTTACATGTTTTCTTTTTACTCGGACCAACTCCTGTACAATTATGACAAGCATTTACTGTGCATCTCGTGCTGGAAGGGGCTCTACCAATGTCTTGACGAAGCTAATCTTAATTCATTGGAGTGCATAGCTCATATTGAAGACTTCATGGTGGTTCTTTTTACTATGTTACCTATATTGTCCTCCAGTACCAACAAAGAAGTAGATGAAGTACACTCCACAAAAGAGTGGTCCGAGGCAATCAGATGCCTCAGCAAGGCACGGCAGACCTGGTTGCTGAACTTCCTTCAGGTACACTCTACCTCTTCATATTGAAAATATTTTTTTCATTGTGTTCATTGGAGGGACTAATATTCAAATTTACGTGAAGACTAGTTGTCTATGCTGGTAAGTCCTTTGCAGAACGGTTTTTTGTTTCTGACTTGGAAGTGCCATGTGCAGATTTCATCCGAGGATCTCGTACCAAAAGATCAGAAGATATTTGAAGTTCTAAAAAAGATGAAAGCCAAAGCCAAGCTAACAAGGAATGGTTCTCTCCCACTGAGCGAGCTAGGGAAAATGAAAACCCTGATGCTGAACTTCAAATCACAAGGTTCTTCTTCTTTGAACAAATTTTAGGAACCAAGTTATATAATTAGTATTGAAGTCTGTCTCATGGAGGGGCGATTGCAGGTTTTAAAATGCTCCAAATAGAAATCACACATGTGATCTCAACACATAATAGGCATTTCATACTGAGATTTCATATTGCTATTGACTTACCGGACCTTTAATTTGCAGACGCGTGGGACGTACTGGTTGAGGTTGTTGCAGCTCTTCAACTTGCAGAGGGTAATGTCAAGAGACAATGGGTGGTCGATGCAGTAGAAGTTAGCTGTGTATCGGTGCATCCTTCCACGGTACGCAATGAAACAATCACATTTAAAATTAGACAATAAACTTCATTACAACATGATTCACGGACAAAATAAGCTATTGTTTTAGTCCCATCCGACTTAGTTTACCTCAGACAACACCATATTCTACGATAAGATCCATTAGGTATGGAAATAAAGTGATTAAATTATCAAGAGTGAACTGGAAGTAGAAATAGAATAACTAAATATGAAGAGTGAGCTGGAAGTAGAAACACGAAAAATTATACTGCTTAGTGCAATGTTGTATTTTCTCAAAAACTAGATAACACTTTTCTCAAAAATTAGAGTGGGCTGGATATGAGAGAACTTTATCTAGTGTTCTCGAATTCATCACTTTCTTTACAGAAATGTTGCTCAAAACATCCCACAGTACATTGAATTTGGTGGTGTTGAAACCTTTTGATGTTTTCTCCTGCAGGCAATCCAATTTCTTGCTTTACTATCAAGTAGCTTTAGCAAATATATGCCTCTACTCGTTCTGGACCCTCAAAATGTGTTGAACAATCTGCCAGTTACCCTTAATTCTCTTCTGTCCTCATCTGCCTGGAGTTCCATCGCAGAGTCTGTTGCTTCATGTCTCTTTGCCTCGACCGAACGCATCTATCTGGCCACCCAGACTCTGAATGTGAATGGCACACATAGCTCCCAACCTATTGATGAAAGTGAAATTGATGCAGCTACTTCACTATTACATGTGACGCATAATACATGCGTTTCTTTGAAGGACTTCTTGCCATTTGGGGAGCAGCTTAGACTTGCAAACATGAATATCACCATCACTTAGCAAAGAGGCCTCATTTTTGGAAAATTGACCACCAAATATTTTGTTGATTGGATTAGCTGCTAACTATACTCAAATTTAAGCGTACAAAAATGAAAGTGATTTGTCCTTACCCTTTCGTGTATTTCTTACATACAAACATCAATTTCTTGTATAGACAGAATTGTAAAGATGTAAATAGAGAGAAATTTTGGATCAAGTTTATATCAAATGTTCAGGCAAATCAAGGAGTTAATAGAAAGGGCATATCTTCAATTAATTTTTTATTATTTATTTATTTACTGAGGCACAAAATGGGAGTCCTATCCAATGGATTAGGGGAAAAACTTATGAAACAGCAATTGGGTTCAACACACTAATAAGCATGGGAAGGAAAATAAGGAATAGTAATTGTAATATTTAATCAAAGAAATGAATGGAATTGATACAAATTTATTATTTGAACCTAATAAGAACCTAAAAATAATATTTGATTCAATCAACTATTTTAATCAATCATCCCTGGTGGCAGTCTGGAATCAGAGACTTTTTCTTTATACATGAATTCAGTAAAGAGGGGGAGGGGATGAAAATGGAAAAACAAATTTTTCACATTTGCTAATCCAGTTTTCCTTAACTAAATAGTAAAAAAGAGGAGGAAAAAAAAAAAGAAAGGAAAAATCCATTAATTTTACACTTTTAACTCGGCATAAAAAATGCTCCAAAAAAAAAAAAAGAAAACGCCTCCTAAACCATAAAAATGCTTCAATCATGTCTCTCTTTCTATCACTGCCGAAACTTTACCTGTTTCCGAAGGCTCGTCACTGTCATCTTGTGTTGGATTTTGGGATTCTTTGTGACATGGGGTTCCGTTAAAAGGAATGATTTCTGCTTCGTTTTCAGGCTCCATGTCTGCATCTCGAGATGTGTCCGAAGAAGCACCATGAGGGTCTTTGTCACTAGACAGCCATATAAACTTCAAGTCTTGACCTTGCCAGGATCTGCCATCTTCAAATGCCCTTTCAGCTGAATGACGGGTTAAAAAAGTGACATTAGCTGAGCAGTTATTGGATGCATTTGAAATCCGAACCCCATCTTCGGAAACTAGCTCCACAGTATAAACATCACCCAATGACAAGAAATGTTGCCTTATCACATCCTCCTACAACACAAATTATAAAATGAAATTAGAATTAGATTGAAAATCACCCAAAAAGACAGTACAGAAAACAACATTAGTTCAAACGATATTTGACTAATGACTAATGAGTAATGCGAAAGTGCACATAAATTGGACTCAAAAAGGGAAGAAAAAAGAAAAATTTGCAAATTCTTATCAACATCAAGAATTTGAAAGCTCTAAAAACAATTTGTCAGCTCCTTCAAAGATTTTCTTTCTTCTCTCCATTCAAATTTCCCATATGGGGTAGCCTTGACAGCACTGGTTGACACAACACACAAGCATGGCAGACGTATGGACAATAAAAGAACAGCATTGACATGATCTCAATTAACATGATTATTACCCTTCTGAAAATATTCAACCCCCAAAATCAACGTCTAATTATCTGTTCAATAGTTTTGGTAAATCTATATGATATATATACACTTATATATTTGAAACGGAAAGAACACTTTCAATGAATAAATGAAAAGAGACTAATGATCATATGTATAAAATAAACAATTTAAGGCCAAAGCGCTTGTTCCTTAAACCTTTATTCAGCCTCCATAAGGAAAAAACTTCTCTTTGAAGAGGCTTTTACCCTAGAGTTCAAACTTGAGTTGGAGGATACCATTCCCTTATCCAGCCCCAAAGGGAACTCATAGAACTACAGTCCCTCACATTTCATGTAGATTTTTTCTAACCTTTTTCCAATCATCATGGAAAGAAATCTCATGCTGCAACAATAGAGTTGTTCTAGTTGAGACTTATGTTCCTTAGATTCTTTAAGTGGCTCAGAAATCATGCCCCTGTATTTTTTCAAAGAACTGCTTGTGTTTAATGTGCCAGATGTAGATTAAAGATGGCTTTGGAGATTTGCTAATGAGAAAGATGCTTTGTGGAGAAGGCTGCTGGTTAGTATTTATGGGCTGGATAAACAGGGGTGGCTCACTAAAATGGCTAAAAAGGTTTGCTCTTATAGATTATGGCCAAATATTTTGAAGCTGCGGGATGTCTTCATCAATGTAGCTAATTTTGTTTTGGGTGATGGTAAATGCATAAAGTTCTGGTTGGACAAATGGTGTGCCGATGCTCCCCTTTCCCTCAAGTTCCCGGATCTTTATGCTTTGTCATTGAGCAAAGAAGCTTCGGTAGCGGATTGTTGGTGTAATGCTTCCTTATCTTGGAATTTAAATCTTAGAAGGCATTTGAGAGACAATGAAATCACGAATGCCGTGGCTATTTTTGAGCTGCTTAGTTCGTGGGTTCCTAAAGAGGAGGGAGATAGTATCAGATGGAGCCTGAAGAAATCAGGAAACTTTACTACGAAGTCGTCTTTTTTGTATCTGTCTTATAGACGCAGCTTGATTGCTTCCCCCCTCGTAAGGGCTGTTTGGAAGTTTACAGTTCCGAAAAAAGTGAAATTTTTTTTGTGGTCGTTGATTTATAGAAGCTTGAACACTTATGAAAAAATTCACAAAACGGTCCCTAATACGGCTCTCTGTCCATCCATGTGTTGTTTGTGCTATAGAAAGGAAGAATCTATTGACCATCTTTTCCTTCACTGTGATATGGCTAGAAAAGCTTAGCAGAGGCTCCTTAATGCTTTTAATATCAGTGGCTGTCTCCCCTTGAAGATAGACGATTGGATTGCAGAACCCAAAAGTTATAAGGTTTTCGGTCCAAAAGGAAATATTATTTGGAATTGTGCAGTTAGATCTTTGGCTTGGATTATGGAATGAAAGGAATAGTAGGATTTTTGAAGATAGAATTAATTCTTTTGATTATTTTTGGTCTGTGGTTCAACACACAGCGTCCTGGTGTTGTACAAATCACACAAAGCACTTTTGTAATTATAGTCTTTCCATGATACTACACAATTGGAAAGCTTTTCTCAGTAACTAGCCGTTTGGGAGGGCCTCCTTGGCCCTTGCCGTAGGTTGTATTTTTTTTCTTTGGTTGCTTATAAAGTTATCGTTTCTTATAAAAAAAAAAATGTTATATAATTTTTTCTTTAACAAAAAGGGAACAGACTAAGGGCGCTTCCCTTTCCACACCCCTAAACATTCTATTGTTTCTCACCCCAACACACCAAAGGTAACGCCCCTTCTCCGATCATCAGACGAACATCCCTCTCGCAAGCTAATGAAACTCAAACTCATGCAGAAACATAATCCAAATAGATCTCATGAACGGACACTCCCATATAATGTAATCCTAGCTCTCCTCCCCCTTCTGATAAAGGATACAACAAAAGGGACCCATTAATGAAAGCATATTTCTCGAAACCTTATCCATTGAATTCAAGAGGCCTAGCAAAACTTGCCAAACAAGAATCTGACTTTCTTAGAAATCTTAATCCTCCATAAAGCATCAACGACGAACTCAATGACAGGAGAAGGGTGAATTAAAATCCTAAAGAAAGACTTGCAAGAAAACCCAATCCAGCAAACTAGGACTCCAAACACGAACACCCTTCTCCCCAATCTAAAATTGAAATCCTCAATCAAAGAAAGAAGAGAAGTCACCTCTATCGCCTCTCTAGACAACGCCCAACAGAAATCAAAGGAGAAAGACACCAAAACATCTGACATGGAAAGATTTTTCAATGAAACACCAAAACATCTGACATGGAAATTTTTTTCAATGAAACACCAAAACACCTGACGTGGAAAGATTTTTCAATGAAGCAAATGGTGTAACCTAAGAAACGCCGAAGAGAGGGGAATGCAAAACTCTCACACCTTTTCCCCGTCTATGGCACCTATCCCTCAAATAAGGAGCCACCAAAGTCAAGTTCCGTCTGCATGGGGATCTAAATAGCCACCAATATACCACCTTTCCTTTTTCCTTTCATGTAATCCATTATCAATCAGCCTTCTGACATCAATTTATAAGATTATTACAAAGGTGCTAGCTGAAAAACTAAAGAAAGAAATACCTAAAATTATTTCTTCTTCTCAAAATGCATTCAATGGAGGAAGACAAACAGCCAATCCAGTTCTTGTGGCTGATGAAATTGTAGGGGAGTATTAATCAACGAAAAAGGGTTGGATTCTCAAGCTTGATCTAGAGAAGGCCTTTGATAGGGTAGATTGGAACTTCGTGGAGGAAGTTCTCATACTTAAAGGATTCAACTCTAAATGGATTTCATAAGGTAATGGGTGTATTTGTAATCCAAACTTTTCAATATTCATTAATGGAAGACCAAGGGGGAGAATCAAGCTTCTAGATGCATAAGGCAAGGGGATTTGATTTCGCCATTTTTGTTCCTTCTTGTTAGTGAAGTTTTATATGCACTAATCAACCTAATTTATGAAAAGGGAGGTAGCAGGAAAGGATAAGGTGCATGTCTCTATCCTTCACTTCGATGATGATACACTTGTTTTTTTGTAAGTATGATGATAATAGTTTGAATGCACTCATTAAAATTATTGAACTCTTTGGGGTGCTTGGGCCAAAAAGTGAATTGGAACAAGTCAGCTTTGTGTGGCTAAAATATTGATGTTGGTAAGCTGCTGTCCACTTCCATTTGCCTGCATTATAAGGTCGAATGTCTTCCCTTCCTTTATTTGGTCTCCCCTTGGGTGGTTATCCCAAAAAAGTTATTTTCTAGCAGCCAATTATTGACAAAATTCAGAAGAAGTAAGATTGTTAGAAGCGTTTTAATTTATCTCACGGAGGAAGACTAACTTTGTGAGAAGCTGTTTTAGAAAATCTCTCTACTTATGATATGTCTTCATTCCTGATGCCATCCGAAGTTTTTCCAATTATTGAAAGGATTATGAAGAATTTCTTATGCGAAGGAAATAAAAGGGACTAAAGTCAAATGGGAATTTGGCACTTTCGGCAAGATGGGGATTTCAGCATGAATCTGATTCCTTATGGTGTGGGGTGGTATGAAGTATTCATGGCAAGGACCAATTTTCTTAGCACACAGTTGAAAATCTTGGGATGAGTCAAAGTCCTTGGATCAGTATCTCTAAAGCTTGGTCGCAAGTGGAAGCTTGTTTGTCTTTAAGTTTGGGTGATGGTAAAAGAATTTCTTTTTGGCAAGACTCTTGGTTGATAATTCTACATTATGCCTAATCTTCCCTCAGCTATATAGAATTGCTCTACAGCCCAATGGTTCTGTTTTCAACCATTGGGATACTGAAACTTTGTCATGGGATATCTCCTTCAGAAGATTGTTGGAAGACCCATAAATTCTTGAATTTGGTCAGCTCCTTCAAACTTTGGCCGGAAAGAAAGTGGAGGCTTGTTATGATTCTCGCATGTGGGCATTGGATTCTTCAGGAAAGTATTCAATTAAATTTTTGTCCAATTTTTTTTTTTTTTTTTGGGGGGGGGGGGGAGGGGGCACGAAGACTCAAGCTTATTTACTTTGGGTAAATATGGTGAAGAACTTGCAAGCTGAAATTTGGTTCGAAAGGATCCAAAGAGTTTTCCATGAAAAATCCTTATCATGGATTGATTGTTTTGAAGTTGCAAGACTTAATGCATCACCCAGGTGTCCTCTTTCCAAGAAATTTTCAAGCTTAATGCATCAAACGGGTTTGAGGATCAACAAGTGCATTCGGATATCTCAACTAGGTTGACACACCTTCAGCGCGCTCATCATGTCTCAATATCGAAACAATGAAAAATGTCATGTTTGCACCCTAAACAAGCCCTTAATTAATTAATTAGGATTAGAATTAATTTGTTTTTCAATTCTGCAATTGCCTTCCTGTATAGACAACTTTTGACTCATAATAAAGACTTTGAACTAATTCTTGAAGAGAGTTCTCCTTTATCTTTATGCTAAATCAATTTGGTATCAGAGCAAGTGTTTAGGCCAAGGCCAAGGCCAACATTGGCTACCATCTATGGAGGACAAAGAAAATCTAGGCATGCGAAGCTTCGTGAGCAGTGCTCATTGTCAAACAATGCACACCTAATTAGGGAAAACCCTTTAAATTCAAGAAGAACAAGAAGAATCGACTAAGAATGGAGTTCTAGAATAACATTCAAGACCAAAAAAACTACCTTGGTTATGAAAAACGACTCCAACCAAGCCCATTTACAAGCCCAAACACAAACCAATCAAACCCATTTTGTTTCACAATTAACTCAACCCATTTTCAACTTTTTTTTTTCTTTTTTTTTTAACAGAAAAATGACTTTTTCATTGATAGGAACTTAAGTGATATTTGGTCCTTCATGAGGCCATATCTTCCTCAATCCTCATAGGGTTTTGGTGATGAAAAACTTTTGGTAATTATCCTCTAGATGTTATTTTCCTTGATTGATGACTGTCTTTTCGGCTCTCTTTCCATGGACTTGGTTTTTCCCTTGTATATACATTTTTTCCCTCAGATTATTCATTAAAAATTAAAAAAAACAATAAATAACTATTAAACAAAACTATTTCTGGATAGTCCTTGATTGAATACCAAGCATATTCCCTTACTTCTTCTTCTTCTTCTTCTTCTTCTTCTTTATTTTATTTTATTTTTTTTTTTGGTGCCCTTGGCAAACATCCTTGAATGAAAAATCAATTTACTAATAATACCGTCTATGAACAACTATAGACAGTAAACACCTAACATTATCAAGCTACCCAAAAAAAAAGAAGATAAAATCTAATGAGTTTATAGCATCATATAAGAGACTCCAGAAATTTACTTGAAACTATCACAAATGGTCTTGATATAGAGGAAGGATGGTAATACATACATTGGCAAAGTCCGCTGGTAAAGGAGAAACAATTTTAAATCCAGTTGAACAGCTACCCAATTTCTCTCCATCAATATCAAAAGGTGCTTCGGTTGTCAATGGATCAACAGGCTCAAACTTTGAGGATTCCTGTTGTACAATAGATGTGGTTGGCTCAGGATGCTCCCCATTCACCTCAGTATGTGGTGATGCCAAAGCAACACTAGAATCGCCAGCCTTCGGTACAAGTTTACTAGCGTCAGCTTCTATTCCCACTTTAAGTCGCTTTGCAGAGGACCCAGTGACTGCTTCGGCTTTGTTTCCTGTGGCCTGTATTGAGAAAAAAAATATAAGAAAATAAAACAAATGACAGATAGGCTTGCAGTATATAATACATGAGACTAGTATAGCACTTTTACAGCAGGGTGTCTATGCATTGAGATTAGAGCTGACATGATATAAAGCTCTAAATGCTATTCTCCTGGCATGGATTTTCTTCCTCAACTTCTATTTATTTTCTCTCCTTATTCCTCCAGCTGTAGAGGCAATATCTTAAACTTAATAAAAATAGTCTCCTGATCAAGCACGTATGGTAACTGAACTTATAGGGGCTGAAAGTTTACCTGTTTTTCAAGTTTATCTAACTGGCGCCTAAAATCATTCCGCTTCATATCTAGCATTTGTTGCTTCTTCCGGAGTTCCTCTTTTAACTGTTCCAGATTCTCTAATTTCTTTTGCAAAGGAGAAGAAACCTTGGGGCTACTGAAAGCATGAGAGTGATCTGGGGCAGCTAAAGAAGATTCCAGTGGATGGGAAATAATGCCTTTTGAAGTGGTAACCTGGACACTGTTCTTTCCTTTGACAGCAAGAGAAGGAAGTGAAGCGGCTGCAATATGACGTGGAGGAACATGAATACCATTATTACTGCTTACACCATCATCAGGAATGCTGTCACGGTTAGCCCACCAAAGTTTGATAAAACGATTGCCCATAACAGCATCAGGTGATTTTAGAGCAGCCTCTGCCTCTTCCCTTTTTGAGAACTGAACAAAAGCGCGTTGACTATTTGCTGGAATATAGATGTCAATGACCTCACCATATTTGTTAAAATGAGACAGAAGTGTCTCTGTTTTGTTGCTCTGTAGTGGAATCCCATTGACAAACAGAGTACGCATTGCTTTCTGAGATGGTTTCCGCATAGTACGCATGGTATTGGCGTCACTCTGTGCCTTGAGAGATAAATCTCCTGCTTTAGTGTGAGCGTCATCCTGAGCCATGTGCTTTTGTTGATGAGGATTTCCTTGAACACTAGCCAGTACCTCATTTTGTTCTTTCCCTTCATTGTCAAGACATCCAGAGGCATTTACTGGATCAAGTTTCCCTTTCACATCTTGTCTATTCCTTGACCCAACTCTACCCCAGACAGAAGAACTAGTAACCTGTGAACCACTAGATGCAGTAATTCTACTAGTGCATCCATTATCACCAGCATCACATTTCCTAACCTGATTCCTATCAGAAGGATCGTCTCCCATCAAGGACCCAACTTCATCAATCTTTGATGAATGCATGCCTGAGGGTGCATTTGGTTTCTCAGGACAATTGTTGTTCCATAGAGGTTGATCAGGATCATACAAGTCAGCTTCAGCTGCACTACCAGAACCTGAATATACACCATGAAAGGGCAATGAATCATCTCCTACACTAGGCTTGATATTTTTTCCAAGCAATCCTTTGCCACTCATTACTGTCGTGGAAGATGTGCTAACTGCAGGCAGAGATCCAGTAGTTTTCCCAATTAGGTGTGCATTTGGAAGCGACAGAGGAAGGTTAAATTGAGAAAGACTCTGCAAATGCAAAATCATACAATTCATTAGACCGTTGTTAGTTATACAACAAAAGCATAGATAAATTCCTTTCCATGTATGGCCGTTCCATAAGGAATTAGTGCTTATACACTTATACAGAGTCAACAAAATAAAAAATATAAATGGAAAGGAAATATATTGCTCTCTCCAATTTTTGTCATCCAAAAGAGAAGAAATATTACTAATTACTTAATTTTCTATAGGAAAATTGGAAAATTTTCAAGGAACTAAACCACTTCCCTTTAAAAATATATACTAAATGAAATTATTTATGGAACTTCAAATTTTATGGGGAAACAAATAATTAAGTTTATGGGGAAAAAATTACAAGTTGTTATTGTTGAAAATAATTGTACTAAGGGTATTTGTGTAATTGTTATACCATTATTTATTTCCTTTTTCTGTCAAGGCCCATTATGGCCTATATATATGTCCTCCCTTGTAGTCTTTTAATTTATTACAAAGATATACAAAATATTCATATCGTGGTTTTTTCTCCCTGAACTAGGGTTTTCCACGTATACCCGGTGTTATTCTTTCTTTTCTTCTATTATTATTTTTATAGTTATATTATTAAAATGAAAATGATAATACTGACTAACAGAATGAACAGTATAATGGACAAAATGAACAAGGAAATGAGGAGAGTAAAGGTAAATCCCACTCCTTCTTGAACACAGAAGAAAAGGAAAAAATGAAAAGAAAACTGAGGGGCTAGTGGTTTTCTATACATCCAAAGCACATACTAAATTTTCATGAAGTAACGACAACTTTGATTTCAAAATAATTTATACAAATACTATCATGCCAAAAAAATTTAATCATATTCTTGAATGTGGGTATATATACACGTGCACACACACAAAGAAAAAAGTACACAGAAACACAAGTTTCCCCCAAAATAAGCCTAGCTCAACCAACATAATGCTTGTATTAACAAGCTCAAAGGCAAATGTTCGATTCCCCCACTTCACAAATTGCCAAAAAAAGAAAAACACATACACACACTGATGTAAGTCAAATCTTGGTAAGTTTGTTTCTTTTAAAAATTACTTCTATTATTGAATGAATCGAAAAGAATGGGGAAGAGGCCTTTTTATAGCCTAATTCCATAGGTTTACCAACCTAAAACTAAAAAAGGAAACTAAATCTTTAACTAAGATAATAAGGAAATTGAAAAGGAAACTAAACCTTTAATTAAGAAAACTAAGTAAAACTAATTACATCACACCCAGACAAGTTTCCAAAAATCAATCCCAAAAGCAATTCACTTACATATTTTTCTAAGAAATCCCTACAGTTTAGGCGGGGCAATCCCAAGGTAATTTGGATTAAGAATTTAATCTCTGAAGTTCTGACCAAAAATAACAATATCATTCTAGAAAACTTGGAATCTAAGAAAACTAAAATTGATGCTTCCAATAACTGGCAGTACCATGGAGAGATATAGCCAGAACTCCATAAGTTATGATC
The DNA here is from genome assembly GCA_037974625.1 of Cucumis cinereus. Lineage (NCBI taxonomy): Eukaryota > Viridiplantae > Streptophyta > Magnoliopsida > Cucurbitales > Cucurbitaceae > Cucumis > Cucumis cinereus. The sequence goes on from JBBPDJ010000017.1 coordinate 12,501,343, forward strand.
TATATAATTTAAGGAAAAATAAACCGACAAGCATACAATCAAAATGGTGTTAAAGAAAACGTCCTTAAAAAAACCTGGATGGCCCTACATAGGAGCCCATACAGATTACAGATTCATTCAAAACAAATGTCAAGCTCAGTCAAATACAGTAAACTGGGTGATAAACATACCTGGACATCTTCAACTACAATGCGGTTCATACCATGCTCCATAGGACACATGTCTCCTCTAAGGCAGAATCCTCGTTCCTCAAAATCTCTACATCTCTGGCGAGGAATGCCTATGTTTAGAGGAGGGTTGATTGGAGGTCTAAGTGTTCCCTGCAAGCCAATGGGGTGCATCGTTTCTAGCCCACTGTTTGGAATTCCTGGTATTAACCCAAATGCATTCCAAGGTGCAGTCTGTGCCGTAGAAACACTTGGTAAACCCCTTCCAGCAAATAGACTAGGAGGAAAAGACCCATGGTGAACAATTTGGGAAGCAATATCAACGGGACTAAACCTTGAATCAAACTGGTTCCAAGTGCCAGAATCCCTTCCTCTTCCCCTACCAGAACTAAGGTCGCCTGAAAATGCTTGGTTTCCCCTAATCCTTTGATTGAAATCCCCAATCACTCGAGGACCTGGCACTGCACCCAAGCGTCTTTTATCAAATTTCCCAGGGGTGTCTTTCTCAAGAGTGGGAGCATTGAAGGATTTCCAAGCTTCATTGGGTTGAGAATCGTTGTCCCTAAAACTACGTCCATTTTCAAATGGTTTACTACGCTTTCCATATGGCCTCAAAACATGTTCACGTGTATCTCCTTCCAAAGACTGAGAGCGTGTCTCCCGCCTCCGATGCTTATGGTTGCGATCATCATCTTCATCATCACTAATATCCTTCTCCTCCGGGTCACTAACATAATCAGAAGAAGAAATACCTGGCTTAGGATATGAAACTTTAAGTTCCATTTGACTCCCAGCAAAAATCCTAAATAATCTCTTATGGCTTAAAAGTGCGTCTTGAATCCAGGACTGGAATCACTGGAATGAGTTATAACCTAATAGAACAAAGATAGAAAGAAATAAATCGAATTAGCCTCGAACAGCGAGAAACAATATACAATTATACACACCTAGACTTAAAAACCCTCACACCAAAAACAAAAGGAATCAATTCGGCCGCATTCATTCCCTAATGAAACGCGCAACACACTAGTAAATAGCTGAATATCATACTTCAAATAATCCAGCATCGAATTGGTCCAATAAATCCCAATAATCCATCACTTCAATGGCGAACTAATTATACCAGAACCACAACAGTTCAAAATTCTAAAAGCCCGAAACAAAAACGAAGTCACAGAAACTTAAAAAAACAAAACAAATGAAATAAACAAAATATATAACAAACAAACACAAAGCAGTAAAGAAACAACAAACGAACAAGTTACCGGATATTCTCGGAAGAATTGATCAAGAAAGCACCTCCCAATGCTTGAATTCAGTCAGAGCATAGAAACTGGGCTATGGAATTAGCGGGCAGCAAAGGAAGGACGGAAAAGGAAGGGCATTAGAAGAGGAACAGAGCCAAGGGAAGAAACAAGATCGTTATAGGAAAAAACCGCCGGCGTTAAGCGATTGAACGGAGGTCCGGCGAGATAGAAGAGAGAGCTTGAGGGTTTCCTTCGGAACCCTGAGTTCGTATATGGCCCCTTCCGAGTTGTGAACAGCAAACAGGATTCTAGACCGAGAAGAAGAGAGAGAAAGAGAAGAGACGACGATTGTACCATACCAAATAAATTTAGGAAAAATTACAAATTGAGAATTTAAGTTTTAGATATTGTATTTTTCTCCTATAGTAATCTGTTATTTGTGCATTCGCCCCATTTTGCTGCCTTAGTGTTTTTTTTTCTTTTTTTTGTGCTAAACGGGCCAAAAATAGGGCCGTTTGTGAGATTAGGAAAAGGCCCAAACTCTTAGCGATGTGGGCTTCTTAGTCAGTAAAATTGTGGGGGCAATAGTAAAAACACCAAAATTCAAGGTTTCATTTTAAAAAATAGTAAAAAAAATTTAAAATTATAAAAATAGTAAAATATACTTTAAATTATTAATTATAAATTAATGATTGACCAAAATATCCCTAACTAATTCCAATTATTTAAAATTCAAATTATAACCACCCATATTTTACTACTATTAAAAAACAAATATTTTTAAATCCTAATATTTCTAAAATTCAAATCATATCTATCAAATCTTAACCACATTCCTATAAATAATTATCATTAAAAAAATCTAGAAACTATAAAAAAATATATTTTCAAAATAAATTATGTTTTTTAAAAAACTATAAACCACAAAAGTGTACAGTTGCGATCGAGTATCATTTGCGATAATAGAAAATGAAGTATCCTATAAGGTGTAACAAATACAGTATCCTAAAAAGTGTAATAAATATAGTATTTTATATGTGCATATTGACTAAACAAATACCTAAAAACAATGTGTATATGCACTGCCTTGGTGCCCTTCAAAAGGTAAAATATTTAGTGAAAGAGAAGTGGGTTACAGAGAATCATTTCAAGCAATAAGTAGAAGTGAACCTTGAGGATTTGATGAAGATGAAGATCCAGAGTCCAAGTTGGAAAGTATGTTTTCTAGTAAAAACAGCACCTGGGCTTTGCTATACTGATAATGAGGAATCGACAAACAAAACAAAACAATCTTATTGTTATCCTTGCACTTTGATTTACAGTGAAGAAAATCATGGAGAATATTGTTCTTGAGATGCATTTGTTGTTTAGAAGGGTCATTAGCTTAGGATTGTGTTGATTAGGCATTGCTTTTTTCTAACTTTATATTTGGATGGATGAGAACGTGAAGAGGAAGGAGAATAAGATCGAAGAATTGGGAGAAGGAAATATTGTTTCCAATTTTTAAAATATTAATAGAATATTTAAAAATAAAATTAGAGATTTAGTAATTTTTAAAAAGAAAGAAAACGGATTTTTAAAAATAAAATATTAGAGATTTAGTAGATTAATTATATCTAGATTTTCTTAGAGTATTTTGAGATTATTGAATAGTTGGGGCAACCGTTGTTCTCGAATTTGCTATAAATCTTATAATTTTCATTTTCTGCTATAAATTAAAATGTCCCTCCAAATTTTGTCATTTCCTCTAATTCCCCTAAAATTGGAGCGAGTGTACATATCTATACTATTTAGTATAGGAATATTTGGAAGAATGTCAAAAATTTATGGGTGGTTGAAATTTTAGAAGTTTTGTGGAATAAGAAATATGAAAAAATAAAAAATTGTAGAAGCTGAAATTTTTCAAAATGTCATTTTTGTCCCTGGTTGTGTATATATGTTATGTTGCAGTTACAGTGTATTTGATATAGCGTTCAAAAAAAAATAGTTTGGACTTGATTTTCAATCATTGGAGAATGGCTCAGTGTCCACGAATTACTGTGTATTTTGTGTGTGCTTGGTAGAGATTATAAGACAATTGAACGGAGAGATATAATTTGAGTTCTAACAAATTTCTCTATTTTTTCTGATTTTTTTAATCAATTTTATATGTCGTGGTCGTGTAGATTTAGTTAGATATATATATATATTCAAAATAAATATATGTTTTAATTATATATATATAACTAAAATCTAATATATGTTATTAGTTTTTTAAAGATAAACATTTAATTAAGTTTAATGAATCTCTAATTATCTTTCAGCACATCTTGTGAAATACAGAGTATTTTATATCAGGTTGTTAGAAAAAAATAGATAATCGATTAGGGGAATGAAATTGGCAATCAAACTGAATTTTCCTATTTTTCCTTAATCTCATTAGTGTTATAAATAAACATATAATTAATCTTTAATATATGTTATTAGTTTTTAATTAAGTTTAATTAATTTCTAATTATCTTGCAGCAGAACCCGTGAAATACGAAAAGATTAAGATAATTGGTTGGGGAATCAGCTGGATTTTTCTATTTTTACTAAATCTATTTTTCTTCGATCTATCTTTAATTAATATTAAATATATTTTATTAGTTGTAACTTTAATGGTTGATTATTAACTAATATCTAACCTTTTTTAATTATTAAATTTATTTTGCATCTTTTTATGTCATATATTTATATTTATAGTTATCGCTTTTTTTTTTACTATTTATCCAAATTAAACCTTAATATTTGTTATTTATTTGGTCGACCCCTATTTATGTCCATATCTATTTTTACTTTAATTTCAAAATTTACAAATGATTTATTGTAATTATTTTAAACTATAAAACTTATGAAAATATTTATAACTATAGCAAAATATCACAATGTATCTATGATATATCATAATAGACTACTATCTGTTTTTGATACAGATAGATACAGTAATTTATGTTATCTATTGCAGTTAATTGTAGATAAATGGTAATGTTTTGTAAATATTTTAGTTCATTTTACTATATTTAAAAATAATCTTTTTTTATTTTTTTTTATTATTTTAATTTACAATTTCCTTAAATATGTGGTTGTTTTGTACTTTTTAAAAGCGTTAGACAATTGAATTGAACCTATTATACTAAATGGAAGGAATATGAAAGTTGAATATTAATAGTTATGGTTTTGTTGTATACTGTATATAAAAATGTTATAATGAAATAATATTTTCCTTTACATTTTGGCCTAAATATTGGTGTCCATACTTTTATATGATTTTTTTTTTTTTTTGTATCTATAAGATTTTTTCAAAAAAATTAATTGATTATCAGAGTCACAACATGAACAACAATCATAACATGAATATCAGTCACACACTTTAATCAGTCTAGTACTTAAATCAACCACATACTTAATACAGTCACTTATTCATAATTAATTCATACTTTCATAGTAACATAACATGCCACGTCATCAATCTCTTTCTAGGTCGTCTGGCTCAAAGGTGATTCCAATAAGAAGGTTTACTTACCTCAATTGATAAGTCCAATTAGCAAGAACCCAAGTCTTCCTCTTAAACTAACCAACTTGTAAATCTTGCACCTAAACCATAGCGCCTAAACCATACAAGTAGTTTATTAGCTTAGGTTGATTAGATTCTTCGAGTCCTAAAATTTTTTAGCACTCCGATTGAGAAAACAAAAACACAAGGGTGATAAATAATTAAAAGTAGTCTTATTTAAAATTTCACTCACTTAATTACTCTCCAAATTACACATAATTTTCTTTTGGAGAGAAATACATTAATAATAAAAACAACGACAACAACAATCATTGAGCTCTACATAAATGAAAATTAAAACAAGTACTCAATAATCGAAATGCCACCCGATGAAGAACCGACAGGCCATGGCACTTGAACCACCACAATTTGGTCCTGGTCATACTTGAACCCAACATCCTCCCCATCAATACGGCAAGCCCTTGGTTTTTGCGATGCAAATACTCGCATCTCACCACACCCTTTGACACCAATCTCAACCGAGCTTAGGTCATCGTCATAGTCCACAGATTGGATAGCTCCACCAGTGTTAAGCATGTTGACCAGCCCAATTGGGGCAAAGTGTAGAGAGGTTTGGGTGAGTGTGGTCACTGGTGAAACAGTGATGAGCTCGAACTCAAATGGGTCGAGAGCTATGTCAATATCTTGAGAGGGCTTACAGAGGATAAGTTTCTTGGCTTGGTAGAGGTAAAGCGCAAAGGTGTTAACACCTTCGATAGAGATAGGGTTTTCTCCACTGTTCCATTCTATGTCTTTTGGGTTGGTTTTGGATGTCACTCGCTTTGAGTATTGTGAAAAGCATTGGTTGCGGCGTGTCTCACGACACCATCCTCCTCCTTGGCAGTTGAATGCACCAATCACTCCGGTGAACTATGTGAAAAAAAAAAAGGTAAATATTTAGAATGTTTATTTGAACTATTTAATTAAGGGGTTTATGTTTGGTTTTCTATTCTTTTTTAATTTAAATTTGTTAATTTCTTGTTAGTTTTTTTTCCAATTATGGTTTTCACATTCGTGAAACGAACAATTGAATTTCTAGTTAAATTCTAAAAAGAAAATCAAGTAATTTAGGTATTTATATAATTTTCAAATGCAATTTTACTTTTCGTTCTTCACATATAAAAGCTTGAACAATGTGGTCTGAGTCTAATAATTTCTTAACGTCTAACATAATATATACTTCAATTTTTTTTCAAAGAGAAAAAAATACTCACCTTGTTGAGGTTCCATATCTTAAGCATAGTTTCTCCATCATGCAAAGGGTCTTCAAACAAACAATCGCGAGTTGGGAGCGCATAGTACTCACTTCGAAGGATCGATCCATCAGGGAGCACTAATTTTTTCAGAAGATCAAAGTTGTGCTTTCCGACAGAGTCACTAACATAGATCGGGCCACCGGAGATGGCTCGAGAGGCGGCATGGAAGGCGGCGCAAGGGTGGGTGGACTGGAACATATCCCAGTCAGGGTGGATGAAGTTCCCCATCCACAAGCTGTTGTAGGCACAATGAACCATGTGACATCCTTGGAGCCAAAACGTACCGTTCGGATCACCGGAGGGGTCTGTGCACCAAAAGTCATCACCTATCAAACAACACATGGCATTTGTTAATTGGATGTAAAGAGTAACACGTCATCATCAGGTGGGCCCGTTGATGGCAATAAATGAAACTTCATATTCAACAAAAATAAGTTTTATTAGTTGGGATTTTGGTGACGTGTAAATCCCAAATGCTTAACTTCCAAATTTATTGCATGACCTGACAAAATTTGTCATGTGTGAGTCCTACCGACCAAAATTAATTTTTTTTTCGGTATTCGTGAGTGTTCGGGCCAGCTTACGCGCACCTCGACTGATCTCACGGGACACCCGCCTGACCCTACAACATTTGGGTGTCAAGGAAACTCGTAGGAAATTAATTCCTAGGTAGGTGGCCACCATGGATTGAACCCATGACCTCTTGGCTTTGAATTATCGATATGCTTTTTCTCCCTCAATATAATTACTATCATAAAATCAATATAGTATTTCTTAATCAAATAAAATAATTGAATTTGAAAAAATAATTCAAAGCCAATATATATATATATAAATTAGAAAAATCGAATAGAATTACAAATATTTTGTTTGACTTTGACCAAATAAACGGTTCGATTTAGTTTTCATATATTCAAATGAACAGGACTAAACAAACCTTATACCCATTAATTTGCATATATATATATATATATAAAATAACGTACCAACACGACCAAGAGAGATAGCTTCTGTGCCAAGGAACATGAAGTCGTTACAATGTTCCATACTTGCAATGACTCCATTTCCTTTGAAATGTTTATTTATTGATTTCGTCATTGCTTTGTAATATGCCTTTGCCAAATCCACTCTTCCTCCATAGTCCTCACACAACATCTCCAATAACTGCCACATAAAAGGATCAAAACTATAATTTTAGTGTTACACAAAAATGATATAATTTTTATAATATGATAACGAAATTGAACTTCTAATTTTGAAGTTACAAGTATACATTTTTATACGGATTGAGTTAGAGACATTTCGATAAAATTATAATAACAAATTGTTATTTTAACCCAACAAAAAAAAATAGAATCTTTGTATAATTACACATTTTGATGCCCAAGATACCCACTCACTCGATTTGTCACACTAAAACATGTCCTACCTAAAAAAAACTTCTACAATACTCTAACCATCACATCGTTTATTCTCAAAATAATAATAATAAATAAATAAACTATCACATCCTCAATTTAATAAACCAATTTTTTTTTATAACCAAAATTAGAAAAATCAAACCTAAAAGTAAAACAAACAATTTAAAATTTATGTACAAAATTTGAACAACAAATTAATTATGTTTAGAGGATCACGAGTATAACTCAACTGATGTAACTTGTATCAAACTCGAGATAAAAAAGATCAACAATTTTTTTTTAGAAAAATGAATGCTTACGTGGATAACGTCAATCTTAACACCGTCGATCCCAACTTTCTCCAAGTGAGCATGAAGTCCTTCATACATCTCTTCTGCCTTCTCTGGCGGGACCATTCCAACCTTGTGCAAAACAATCTTATCCACTGCCAAATCCTCCATCGTCATCTGCAACCCTGGCGACAACACTGGCTGAATCACACGTGCCTCAGGCAAGCCAGGCACATCCGGGCGAAGGCCACCCCAATATCCACACAAAGCATGCCAAACATAAACATACTCCACAGTCTTAAACTCTCCTTTGAGTTCATCGATAAACGCCTTCATTCCCTTTTGGTTGGCATTGGGGCCGGTGGCCTTGGGATTGACATAGTCACGAAATTTGTAATTCTCTTGAAATTTTAAAAGACGGCAGGGCATTTGCTCGCCAGCGACAGTTTGATTCATTCCTTCTTTAGTGATGGGATCAGAATCGTGGCCGATGGATTGCCAACCATCGTCGATTAGGACTAAACCGGGAGGACAACCGCCGTCAACGAGATGCTTCACGCCTTCTATTACGCCTTGTGGATGAACCGTTAGGTAAAACGCGTCCCACGTGCACCAACCGAATTTGTCCACGATGCCTATTTTCATTCAATTTTAAAAAAAATTAAAATTTTGTACGTAATGGTGGGTAGGTAGCTGGTTTGCTTTCTTTTTGAAAAAAATTAATGTGGATAGATTTATTAGCCTAGTGTTATGAAATGGTCTAGCTATAAATAATCTGTATTAATTAAATATATATATATATAGGGTTTAAATTAGCAATTTAAGTCCAAATTCTAAGTTTTTTAATTAAAAAAAATGTTGTAAACAAAGATGTGAAATTTACGTCAAGCTTCAAATAATTATCCACGTGGAAAATTCTTCTTTATATTTTAAAAGTATATTTATGAGAAGCATTCAAATGCTACTTATGTTAATAGTCTACCTGGTGGAGTCTTCTCCTCCAACAAGCGAAAAGTTCCAAGGTGGGTCCTCACGATCTTCATCGCCTCTTTAACCAATGCAAACGGATCATCACCAGCATGAAGATACAACACACTTCGGAAAGACGCATCCACAACTTTCGACGATCCACTCTCCACACAAACATCCACAAAGTCATCATCCCCAGGCTGAATCGAGGTTCGAAACGATCCCTCAACGATCGGAAGAAGGAGAACATATGGTCGACCAGAATCTGACTTCTCAAGGATCACAATTTGAGTCTCCGATTCAAGATCTCCACCATTTCTACCAACCCAGTGTGTAGTCCACCAAACCTTAAACCTGAAAATACTCATAAATCGAATATCCTTCAGCTTCCCAATCGAAACTACATGTCGGCTGTCAGGTTCCGACACGTCGAATCCAACAAAGCAACCAACCGAAACCGGCGACTTGTCGATCGAAGTGTACGGAGAAGGAGAAGCAACAATATTCTCAGGAACATCTGACAGAAACAAATGACCATTCACAGTGAAATCTGACCCGTCGATTGCGAACGGTGACGACGTGTCGTTTAAGCCATCAAATGAAACTACGTCGGAGCCACCATTTTTCAAACTAGGAGCCATTTGTGAGAAGAAAAGAAGAAACAAACCCAAATAACTAAAAGAGGGTTAGCTTTTATTTTTCTCTCTTCTTCGAAATTGCTGTGAGGAATAAGAGAAATAGAGAGGATTTTATAGAGGAAGAATAAAAAATATATATTAACAAGTTGGGGAAAAATGAAAAGAATATGGGGTGTTATTTCGAAATTGTAGATTCTTGAGGATCAAAAAGGAAAAAAGGTGCTTTTAATTGATTCTCTCTGAAAAAGCTTTGAGAAAAAGTTGCAGGTTAACAATGGTGATGGAAGATGAGGGGCTAGAGTTGGGTTTTTATAGATATGGAAACTTGTGAAAATGGAAGATTCTTAGGAAGGTGGGCTTTGAATTTTTATGTTGTCATTTAAAAAAAAAATGGTTTTTCAAAAATTAAAAAAAAGGCTATTTAATGTAATTTAAAATTTTTATTTTAAAGAATTAGTTGGGGTTTTTTTTTTAAAAAAAAAAAAAAAGTGGATTTAATTGAATTGTCGATGTTGGATGGGACTAGACGACTCTCGTCAAAAGGGTTTTGTTGGGTATCTCTCCAACTTGTTGGGAATTATCTTTTTAAAAAAACAAGCTTTTATTTTGTTTAGTTTACCTTCTTTTGTTAATACCTTTACGAGTAATTATTTTAAATGAAAAAATTATTAAAAATATTTTTAAATATAGTAAAATATCAGTTTATCGATATAATAACATTTCTCAGTATTTGTAGATGTTAAACTCTAAAAATATTTATAAAATGCATAATTTAATATTCTATCAATGATAGATGCTAATAAACTTCTATCAGTGTCACCGATAAACACAAATATAAGTTTAATAATATCTATCATTAATAAAATATAAAATTTTACTATAATTTATAAATATTTTGGTTCATTTTGCTATATTTAAACATATCCTTTAAACTAATCTATGAGATTGTGAATCAATGGGACCTTTTTATTTAACTAAAGTAATATTTTTGTACTTGGATCCATTAAAGAAACCGTTGCAAATACAATAATTAGACATATAAAGTATTAGTAGATATTGTATAATAATAATAAAAAAAACTTTGTAAAATATAACACAATTAAATTTCAACTCTTGGTGTCTATTAGTGATGAATCATATTATTACTAAAAGTTTATCGGTTGATTTCTTATAACTTATTTTTTTACTACATACAACAAATAGAGTGAGAATGAAAATTCCAACCTCCAAGTTAAAAAATAAAAAAATAAAAATAATACATATCACTTAATTAACATATAAATTTAAGATTATAAATTTGTAAAAATTGGAAGCCAAACCATATTCTAAAACTTTATTATTTTGATGGATTCTCAAATTTAGCATCTCAATTCATGGGAAATACATGAAGGAGACAGAGACATTAATTAATATTAATTTGTTTTTATGAAATTTTTTCCAAAGATTTCTAGGGCTTTCCTAAAAATAAACTTTCAATTATTTGGGCATCAATTACCATAATTAATTAATTAATTAATTAACTAAACTCTTACCCTCTCTCTCATCTTTATTCCTCTTCTACTTGACAAGAATTTCATATCTTTATGAATATTCAATCATTTTCTTAAAGAATAACTAATTCCTTTTTGAAGTTCATGGATGGAATTTGTCCATGAAGGAATTTCTTCTTTCTTTTTTTTTTTTTCTCTTGAAAAGCCTTTTTGCTTTTCAACGGAATTTCATTTCATTTTCTAAACATTAAAAAATGTGTTTTTTCTTTTAAAATTTTTTTTCATACAAGTTTGTGTGTAGTCCCACCTCATGATAAGAAAATTTTAGTTTCTCGTTTCCATTATTTTTCAGTGATTTAAGAGATTAGTGATATAAAGCAAAAGAAGAAAAAAGATTTTAACGCTTGACCATAATAATTGTAACTATTTAAAAAGAAACTATAAAATAGGATTTTACGGAATTTTGAACGGTTAAAAAATACATACCCCTTCTTAAAAGCGTTTATTTTGTTTTCCATTTGAAAAAGTTAAAACAGACTGCAATAAACAATGGTTAAAAATATAGGAACTTTTTCAAATATAGAAAAAAATACAAATTATTTACACTTCATAGAAAAAAATCACTCAGACAAAAAAACAAAATATTTATTTTTGATAATTTTTTAAAAAATGAATAAATGGATAAAAGTAAATATTTTAGAAATTCATAAAGAACCCAACTTTTTTTGAGCAAATAAAATGTATATCTAAATAAATGAAGAGGAATTTGAGCAAATAACAAAATCAGTGGGGTCATTTTAATTTATAGCTGAAAAAATAAGATTTACGACAAAAAAAACGTGGAAGATTCATGGATAAGATTGGTTAGTTTCTAATTTTGCCCTAGAGTGTATGTGTTGTACTTTTTAATTATAGTGTATTTGGTGGGATTTTTGTTATTGAATTTTTAGTATAGATAGGGGTATTATTGACGTATTTTTAGTTTGTTTTTATTATTTATTTTGATTTTACCATTTATATAGTTAATTTTTATTTTTGTTATTTCTTCAAGTGAAAATGAAGAAGTTGCTATTTATCTTGTCGTCCTAGCTCAATCCACTTGAGGGAGAAGGCAAAAAAAAAAAAAAAAAAAAAAAAAAAAGCAATATTCTTTTATTCAAAGCTTTTGGGCTTTTTGTGGGCCTCAAAATACCGTGGGCCCATCGTTTGCCTTGACGACTCTGCCCTTCTAAAACTATATTTCTTTTTTTCCCTTTTTCTCTTTTTTGCAATTCCAAACAAAAATTCATATACTGTGTCGGACCCATTCTCACACAAGGACAAGACAACTGCCACGTGGATCGCTTTTTGGGCCCACCTCCACCGACCTCTTACTTTTCCATTTTTCTAACAAAATATAAAAGATGATATTACCGCGTGGCATTCTTCTTCGTGAAGTAATCTACACTGGACTCCGAAACGTCACCGTTTTTTTCCAAAGAATATAAAATTATTTTTATAATGACGTCACCTTCAGAAATGTCAGTGGCTGGAAAAACTAGTGGGGGGAGGTGGAAACTGTTTGCAGCGGTTTTGATATAACTACTGGCGGGGAGTTCAACTACCAAACGGACCAATTAGAAAGCTCAGCGTGGAAGACAGTTGTTTAGTTTCATGCTGTGTTGTGGACACGTGGGAGTTACTGAGAGGATTGATTTGGTCGTCGTGTGTGTCACACGTGCTTCCAACGGAATGTGCCGACACCGACCATTGACGTTTGAACTTTCACATTCAACATTCTCATTTTAACTGCCGGTGGGTATTTACAATATCTATTTATTAATAATATCTAATACATATAATTAAATATGGTTATATTCATAATTTTATGCCAATATCTTCGTTGACATTTCTTATTTTTATAAATTTGACATCGACATGAATGATCAACCAATTTTAACAATATGAGAATAAATATTCTCATTTTTATCCATGTATGAATACAATAAAAAAATTATCAATAATAAAATAGAGATTATTATAAATGATAAAAATACTAAAAATATTTATAAAATATATTAAAATTAAAATTTCAAAATTTATCAATAATAGATAATTAATAAATATCTATATTTGAAAATATTATCCGATAAAAATTGAAATTATTAATTTTTACAATTTGTAGAAAGCATTTAAAAATGATTTAATTAAAAAAAAAAAGAAGATAGTACTGGCATTTGAATCTTGAATCAATCGATAGTTTATAGAGATATTGTAATCTGACTAGAATTATCCCAATATGAAATTAATTACAAATAAGTCAACAGGTCAACTGCGGCTGTGTTTGGAAACAAGGATAACACGTTTCATAATATGGTTAAGCCACAACCCAAATGCTGCCTTCATTACGATAAGACTAAATCTTATTTTACCCTAATCTAAAGGAAAGTACATTGATGTAATGTCCACGTGTCGTCATTATATTAATTTAAAAAGTTGGACAATTAATTGATTATACTCCGCAATTTCGCACGGATTGGGTTCAAAATGGCAGTTAAGAGTCCTTTTATGCGGTGGAAACGACAACTGGTCAAATCAACTAAATTGGTCGGTGATGTTGGATTAAGAAGCTTTCTCCCTTTTATTTAAAAATATCCAAATATTTTTTAATTGTTTTAAAAATAAAAGTTGTAAAACATTTTTTTTGGTAAATTATATGTAAAAGAAAGTTGTTTTGAACTTCCTAATTTATGTGTTTGTGAGAAATTTAATTATTTGAATTATAAATTTGTATTGATTTCAGTATACTGTAATTGATACAATCTCCAATATTTTACTCGTTTGATCGTTTAAGAAAAAAAATTCTAAAACTATGGTAGTAAAAGGCAAAAAATATTGACAGAAATATTAGATGTTTTAATTTAACAAAATTTTTGAGGAAACTATCAATAAAATGCCGATTCACAGAAAATTTAAAAAGATAAATTTAAATTAGTAAATAAACATGTTATTATTTTTTAATAAGTGTTAGTGTCCTTTTTAGGTTTATTTTTTATATTTTGTATTATTTACGATATAATATAAAAAAATTGAACGATGACCTAGCCAATCCATGAAAACGTGAAAATATAGATGATAATCAAAATGTCAATAGTTTTCGAGGAGATGGTGGGTGATATTGCATGTTACAAGGGACCAAGCATAATCAAAGGAAATAATATATCACTCTTGTGATTAATTTTTAAATTTGGTTTTTAAATTTTCATTGATTCTAAAATACTTAGTTCTTGTAGTATTTGAAAGCTTTTAGTGTGGTGGGTAGGTTATATAGATTTTATTTTAATGAATAATTTGAATTTTCAAAATTTTAGTGTTTTTTTTTCTAGTTTATGCATGGGACTTAAACTTATTTATTTATTTATTTCTCATAAAATGAACTTCAAACTCCTAACCAAAATGATAAATGAGGATATACCTTTTTATTTATTTATTTATTTTAAAAGTTGTGATTGTGAAGCAAATTTTAGTAAAGTGATATCTAAGTCTATTAATTGCCTTCAATCACCATTAGCCATTCAATTAGGATTTTTTTTAAAGAAGTTATTTTAAATGATAAAACATTTCGAAAAAATTTACACATATAACAAAATATTACGATCTATTTATTATAGACCACAATATACTACTATCTGATAGGGATAGACGCAGATAAACACACAATATACCACAATATACCACAAATGTGTGTCTGTATTGCTCTATCGCGATTCATCGTAGATAGATTGTGATATTTTGTTATATTTTGTAAATATTTTAGTTCATTTTTCTATATTTAAAAATAACCGTTTTTTATTGACATTTTTTAGAAACTTTAATTTTCAATTATATGCTCATTCAACCAATTTTTGTTGCCTAAATTAGTATAATAATACTAAATGTCTTTTCTAAATGTTTTAGAAGTTACAATAATAACTCCAAATTAAGCCTAAGCTATTCTTAATCAAGTTAGGTGTGTTTATGTTCAATAAACACACATTTTTTTCCAACTCATAATAAGCTTCAAAGTAACACAGATATGCAAAGATTTGAAGGTATTAGTTTTCTAATATTAAAATTTAATCTCAATATATTTACAATTGGATTTGGTATTGTCAAGTGAAGTGGAAGTTGATCCCAAACTGTTGAAAATTAAAAATAATAATAATAAAATAAAATAAACCAATCTCTTTCTTTCATGAATTAATGGTACAATTTTGATTTGATCTTCAAAGAATTTCAGTCAACAGAAAATTTTAAGAGCTACTCATGGCAGCTCATTTGGGTAACCTTTTTTTTCTTTTGTGAGCACAACAAAATGTAGAGACATGAATTTTTACCTCAAGAAAGGAGTAAAAAAGATTTGACCTCGAGAAAGGAGTCGATAATTTTAACTACCCGACTATGAACGTGTCGAGAGGAGTAGATATTTTAACTGCTAGACTATGAACATATCAGTCAAACCATAGCTCGAACTTGAGGGAAAAACAGATACTTTGATTGCTAAGAGTGGTAGAGGGAGAAGACGCTTTGTCGGGATCTTCACGAATGGAAAAAGATTGTGGTTGATTCGATAACAGTCGAGTGAGATTGCTTCTTCAGCTCGAACCGAGGAATTTTTTAGATATGATACAAAACGAATTGGGCTCTGTGAGTATTGGAGTTTTGAAGGAAATGGTTGGAGTATCAAGGATGAGGAAAAATGTGTTGCTATATAGTTTATCAAGAGAATTCAAAGTTCAATTTGAATTCAGTTCAGCAAAATCTCCACTTCTTGAAGGCAAGTTAGAAGAGAAACCTGAATCTGTTGATGTGCAAGAAGAAACTTCAAGTTTTGAAACTGCACGAGATACCAGGCTGCTAATTCTGCAAGACCTTCTTGAAGGTCCACAAGGATTCAGAAATGGAGGTTGTTCTGGGATGCAAACCTTCCGTTCTACGTCACTTGTTAACAGTTTCACTATCGTCGTCATTGATGGTCTCAAAGAAGCTAGAGCTTGTGTGCACAGAAGTCCTATTTGTAGAACATCCATGGCTTCTTTTGCAGGGTAATCCTTGTTCAGGCTTGTGTCAATGGCCTCGGTTAATCTCTCTGTTTTGTACAGATCCCAAACCTGTTGCAAATGGAAAATAAATCAATCTGTTCGGTCACGTTTCTGTTTCTCCATTTTTTTTAAAAAAAGATCTACCCGAACATCCTTTGTTGACAATATTATCAACCACTTCTCCTTGTATGAGTAGTAGTTGATCAAATAAATTCATGTAAGATTCTAAAGTTGGTGGAAGTTTATAGACACAACAGTCATGAATCTTACTGTTTGGAGGAGTGGGGTGGAGTTCTCAGTGAAGGAACTGTTTCTTCTACCGCAAACGATCTCGAGTATTAACACCCCAAAACTATAAACATCTGCTTTTTCTGTAAGTTGTCCTCGAACGAGATATTCAGGAGCCATGTAACCACTGTCCCACCAAAAGTTGTTCGGGGATAAGTGTTTTGAATAAAGTTGAGATACATAGTCTAAAAAAAAGATATTTAGTTGAGCTCTCTTACAGTGTTCCGGCAATTCCTGTGCTAAGATGAGACTGATCGGCTGCAAAATGCCGAGCGAGGCCAAAATCCGCAATCTTTGGGTTGAAATTTTCATCCAGTAGAACATTGCTACTCTTTATGTCTCTATGGATTATTCTTATTTTACAACCTTCATGAAGATGTGCAAGACCCTCAGCTGTTCCCACTATAATATCGAAACGCTGCTTCCAGGTTAGAATCTGAGACTTGTTCTTATCTGCATAGAAGATAAGAGAGATCATGAAAAGTCCCAAAAAAAAAAAAAAAAAAAAAAAAAGCATCAACAGACGGTTACAAAGCACAAAAAATTACCGAAAATGAACTGATCAAGGCTTCGGTTCGGAACATACTCGTAGACGAGCAGACTTTCAGGCCCTTCAATGCTGCAACCTAAAAGAGCAACAAGGTTTTTGTGTTGGATTCCGCGGATCAAATTCACCTCGTTGAAGAACTCATCAACCCATTGCCTTGTATGGAAAACCAATCTCTTCACAGCAACAATCTGCCCATTTGGAAGAGTCCCTTTATATACAGAACCAGCTCCACCTTGGCCTATCTTATTTGATGGGTTGAAGTAATTAGTTGCCTTTTCAAGTGTTTCATACTTGAAATTCAAATTGGAATCCTTAAACGAAACTGGAATGAGGGATTGTTTTTTCTTTTCTGGCAAAAAAGATGAGGAATCCACAGATCAATCACAAGATTTACAGTTCAACATGCTAATGGTAAATGCATAACACACTAGAAATAACAGTTTCTCCATCCTTTGTTTAAATCTTGACAATTTCATTAAGCATACCTTTCTTGAACTTTGATATTCTTGTATAACATGCAAACACAGCTGAAAAGAAGATGATCAAGAAGGCAGCTGAAGCTAAGGCAATGGTAACTACAGCTCTTCTTCCAGAAAATCCTGAACCAAAACATAAAAAAGAGATACAGAATAAGAACAATTATTGGAAATGGATCCACTCAAAAAGCTCTAATGGCCATTAATCAAGGTAGACTAATTGAAAAACACGATAAAAAATCAGAAGTTTCTCCACTTCCATTGAAGGGGTTTGAGAGTAAACAAGGCTGTGAGCTTTTTAGTCTTTTCTGAGCTTTTTTCACTGATTATTTGTTCCCAGTCCAAGAGCTCCTCTGTTTCTTTTGCAATACACAACTTAGAAAGAGAAAAAGAGAACAAAGAAATTTTTGACATAGAGAATCTTTTGCAATTTAAAACTAATTGGTATCTTCCATGGTCACTTTTCCCAAGAAAAAAGTTGAAAATCATGCTAGAAATAGAAGAAACTCTCTCTCTCTCTCTCTCTCTCTCTGTTTCTCCAGGATCCATAAACACAGTTCATAGAGTAACATTCACCAAAATTTTCAGTTCAAGTTAGAAAAACATCAAACACAAAACAAAAACCAATCATCCAACAAAAGAAAGAAATGCTCAAATGCAACAGTATCAACAATTGAAGAAACAGGGGTTTTAGCATTTTTACCATCATGATCCCGTTCTTCATCCTTATCATTATAGAATTTCACAGTTGAATATCTCAAATAACACCCAGCATTCATAGCCCTTCCTTCTTTACTCGGAAAACACCTCCCAATACTCCTCTTCGCCTTCTCCAAGCAAGCCCTGCATCCCTCAGGTTCAAGACTCCCCCAACACTGCGCCAAACCAAACATCCCATTAACTTCCCCAATCCCAAACCCACCCTTCTCCATGGCCGTCGTCGTCACAGTCTCAACAACAACCCTAACATTCTCCCCAAACCCTAACCTCTCAGCTTCATCGATTTTCCCCAATTCCGAGGTGCAATTCACCGAATCCCTAAGCGAATCAGTGGATTCTTTATAGAAGCTGTAATTATCATACCGGAGAAAGCATCCGTCAAGGAAGATCCGAGCGGAGATGGCGGGGAGGCAACGGGGAAGGGCAGTACGGCTGGCGGCGTAGCAGAGAAGGCAATCGGTGTGAGAGAGATCGTTGAAGCATTGAGATAGAGCGAACATAGGGGGAGTGGAATTGACGAAGTGAGTTGTCCAAGAGCGAGTTGTGAGAAGCTCGGATATGGCTTCCATTTCTTCGATGAAGGTTGGGATGAATCTGGATGAAGGTGGAGGCTTGACGGTTCCGCAGATACTTCCGGATTCAGATATTCGGGGATCTGAGAGAGAAACAGAGAATAAGAGGACGAAGAAGAAGACGAAGAAGAAGAAGGGAACTCCATGGATTTGAAATTGGTTTGAGAAATGGATGAAAATGTAAGCCATGGTTTTACTGTGTAGAGTTTGCCGCCATGGCTGGAGCTTCTTCAAACTTAATATTTAATAATTTGAATAATATATATATAATAAAATAATAAATTTCACAATGTGAATGCTTCTTCTATGTCGGAAGTTCTCTTTTTTCCTATTTTGTTGGAGCATGGTCCTCTCCTTCCAAGAAAGTAGTATTTATAATTTTTAAATAATGATAATTTAATAGTTAAATTATTTTAAATAAAAAAATTTATAAATATAACAAAATACCACTATGTATCTATAAATCAACATAAACTATTATTTATCACGGTTCATCATAGATATACTATGTTATTTTATTATCTTTTGTGATTATTTTGTTATATTAAAAACAACTTTAATTAATAATAGAATATGTATTTTTTAAAAACATATTATTAACTATCTTTCGTGGAGTTCTTGAAAATTTAAGATTTTTTTCAAGTAAAATATAAAGTTTAAAAGTATTTATTTCAATATAATTTAGTCATAAAATACTAGATTTTGCTATAGTTTGTAAACTTAATTGTTCTAAGAAAACCGAAAATTTAACGGTATTTCTTTTTAATATAATTTATTGTTATTATTATTTGTTTTCCAGTATTTACTTTGACCTTTTAATAAAAAGAATGTATGTTTAACCAAATATTAATGGTGTTCGATTATATATATTAAAGAAAGTATTTTTTCAAGACTTCGTTTGATTTTTTAAAATGTGGATAGAAAGTAGATAAAAAAATTATAGGCTTCATTTTAAAAAAACGAGAATTAATATGAGCAAATAAAATAATATTAAACCATAATAAATTATTATTATTATTATTATTATTATTATTTGAGGTTAAATAAGACTTAAACTTACTTTACATCTCATGGATTTCAAATTCACATTAACGTTATCAACCATACTAGTGTCACGGGTAATAGCTTCTATGTTAATTAAGTTTTACCAAAGATATATTTGATGCTCTTTTTTTACACGATCTATACACTAGAAGTAGTTTGCACTTAGTCTATCAAACTGAGTAAGGTATTAAATGACTCTCACATTCGTAAAAACTCCTAATCATGATATCCAGAATTACCCAATCCTTATCTAATTAAACGCCACGTAATCATATATACCAATGAATCATCATTTTTCAAAATCAAAGAAAAATACATAATCCTCAAAAGCACTTTTTGCTCAACTACCCATTTAAGATCTTAATTCAAATAACAACAAAAGGGAAAAAAAAAAAAGGTCACAATTTTACCTTTTGATATTAATTTAAAGGAATATTATTTTATTATAAAGTCAAATTGGGACCAAAACTTTGGTAATTAGTAGGTAATAAAAAGGGGTTGATTAACAAATAATGTTTTGGCCACGACGCACCGTTTTATAAACAGTAGGGCCCTTCTAATTTAATGTCTTTAACAACTCACATTGTCCACATGTCTTTCTCAAACATTAATTTGGTTTCTTGTGGCCCTCACAAATTTTAATTACATTTCATGTCCTTTCAATTTTTATATTTTTTTATATATTTTTTTAATTTTTTTTTTGTTTGAATATGAACTTTAACTACAAGAAATAAATATAAATACTTTCACATTGTATTTTTCTTTTTTAAAAAAATTGAATTATTAGATATATCAATTATCAAAAACATATTATAGTGATTAGGGTAGATAGGGTAGTTGGCAAAAGATTTTAGCGTAAAGTTTGGCAATTATCACATACTATGTACTTGAAAGCGATTTTGATTTTAAATTGTGAAAAAAGCAAAATATGTTTGAAAGAAATTTTTATAATTGTTTGAAAAAGGCACTTGTAGAGTAGTTTTGGCCAAAATGTGACAATTAGAAATGTTTAAAAATATATAGAACTAAATATTAGTCTTTTATTTATTGGGTTCTTTTCTTAGTCAGGTGTTTGTAGAAATAAATAGTCGTTAAAGTGTGAGTCATATAACATCAGCTTGAATAACGACAAACTTAATTAGTTCAAGTTCAATATCTTAGCGTTCCTTCACAAAGTGAATTTGCTATGAAATTTAATCGATTATAATCTTAAATAAAACGAGTTGTAGGAAGTTAGTCGATAGACAACAAGTGAATATGCTATTGGGTTGGTGATTTTCAATGAGAAGAATGATTATTTTCCTCTTAAATGGTTTGAAAGAAAAGCTGTTAGTTGGGAGAATAAGTGTTTTAATGACACAAATAGTTCCAATAAGTGCTTTTTGTTTGATGCAATAGAGAGAGTATAATGTCATTGTTTGAGTAATGAAAGCCTAAAACCTTTTTGCTATTTGTTTCATAAATTCAATTTGGGTCACTCTCATATTCACCTAAAATTAGTTGTCATCCACATGTATGAGATATTGTTGTGATTCAATTTTCCAATTTGAAGCTTTTGTGAATTAGACTCTAATTCAAATTATTGCATTGAATTATTTATCGATATGTGTTGGAAAGTACACTATGCAAAAAGATATTAAGAAATTGAAAGAAAACAACAAAATTATGAAAAACAAGAACTTAAACGAAAAACTCCAAGATTAACCTGATTCTTCTCTTTATGTAAACATCACTTTTTTTCATTTATTGATTGAAACACCTTTCGAACAATTTTTTTTAGACTTCCCCTAAGAGTGAGAACCTCCTCATTAAATTAGACTTAAGACTCTTTAAAGTAAAGATCAACAGAGTGACTTCTCAACAGCACACAATAAAAAAATGACTTTAATTCGTACACACATAGTATACAAAAGCGCCTCACATAGAGGAATGCACGCCCACATGTTTTTTCCTCTGAAAAAATATTAAAATGCTAGGATGATTCTGAAAGACAAGAATATTACAAATATATATGAGAGACAAAAAGAAAATAAGTCTGTAAGATGAAGAATCTTCGTGATGACCAAAACAGAAAACTGTGGTTAGAAATATTCTACAAACAAAGAAAAAAAAAATTATTCGGATCATAGAAACATCGATCATGATACTCTTGATAATAGAAACAACATAATTTGATTTAATAAGTTTACCTTATTTGAAGTGAAACAAAATGTTGATAAGATTTCTATTTTTAACAACTCGAATACTATTTTGGTTCTTATACTTTTAATTTTAGTTCATTTTGGTGTTCTATATTTTCAAAATGTCGAGTGTCCATTTTAGTTTCTTCATTTTTATTTTACTTCATTCATTAGGATCAATACGATCATCTTTTGAAAGTTTAAGGATCAAATGAACCAAAGTTGAAAGTCTAAAGACTAAAATGAACATTGTAAAAGTACATAGACCAAAATAAGCTAAAATTGAAAGAATATAAATTAAAATAAACCAAAATATAAAAATTTAAAAATCAAAATGAAGATTTTAACGATATAGAAACATTTAAGGATATTTTAAAAATAAATGAGTAAATTAAAGTAGTCAAAAAGTCAAACATCATTGGACCAGCACCGTCTTTGACATCTGCTAGAGCTTATTAATTATTTTTTTTAGTGAAAAAAAAGGTCAAACTGAGCCAAATAATTTTTAGAAAAAAAAAAAAAGAAATTACTACTTTGATTTTTAATTATGTCTACCTTGGTTCTTGTACTTTGAAAGCGTGTACCTTAATTCATGTTTGTTACAAAAATAATCGTTTTAATTTCTTTCATTTTTATTTTTAGAAGACCAAAATGATCACATTTTAAAAATTTAAATAAATAAGTGAACCATAATTCCAACATTACATTTTAAAAATATGTAGACAAAAATAAACCAAATGTTGAAAATATAGAAATCAACATGAATAACACAAATATTTTGAAATTACAAAGAACTAAAAAGTTTGAAAAAAAAAGTCAAATATTAAAACAAAAGTAGTAAAAAAAAATTTAATCCAAATTTCGAAGTATGTCAACTCCATTTTCAATAATGAAGCAAATCAAGAAAGAATTGATAAAAAAAAAATCAAAGTACAGTTTATTTCAACTATAAAAAAGTCACTTTCCAATATTAGTAAGAAGAATGAAACGATTTTTTTGGACTTATCATACTTGTCACAAACATATTTATTTTACAAATTATCACAAACACAAATTATTAACTTATCTAAGTGAAGACCTGTCTTTCAATATCACGAAACATCTCGTTTTTTTAAGAATGAAATACAGGATTATTTTGTTGAAGTTATTGGAGCACACGAAACATTACATAATTAAGCTATCCACCAATTAATTTTGTTACATTTACAATTCTTTAAAGATTTGTTATACACTAAATTATTAATCCTAAAAATTTTATCCATTGCAATTACATGGACCAAAATAATATTTTATGAAAAGGCCAAACAACCAAATGATCCCTAATATATTAAAATTTAGGTTTTTCTTTTAGATTGTCTGATGCTCTTTAAAATTTCTATCAACAAAAATTTAGCTCAACACCTTTATTATATATTCAAAAAGAATAAAAATGTAGTGTCATATCCGATCTAAAATCCAAAGGCTAAATAAACTCAACCATCCGAAACTAACAAGTAAAATTAACTTACAAAATCAGATGGCAAACAAAAAATGTGAAATGTACCAAATATGATCTACTTTCAAATCTTAAAAACAATTACAATCAATTTGGCCATAAATTATCATCTAACTACTGGAAGATAAAAATATTAACTCAAACCAAAGAATGAGGACCATCGGCGTCGATGCTCCACTCGAACATTGGTTCTATCTCTATATGCTTGGAACAAAGCCCTGCTGTTACTGCCAATATCAAAGAACAGTAACTACTGACAAAGGTTGTAATATCTATCGAGAGGCTATCAAAATTCTCAACGAAAGTGATTCACTTTTTTATTTCCCAGAGCAACATTGTGTAAGTTAAAACTTGATGTAAGATGACAAACTACTCATTATCGACCAACGACATTACGGGAATCCCACTGCCCGAAAAACTCGAACATTGAACATGCAACTCATCCCCAACCTTGAAATTACTCCTGTTGTCTCCCTGTATAATGCAAAAAAAAAAAAGGTAGAAAACGCATCATCTATTAGACCTTCAACAATATAAATTTTGGTGAGTACAACAGATATAATCAGTCAGCCACAATATAAGGTCTCAAAAAGAAGAAAACGGTAATGTACCTCAAATCGATACATCCCACGAACCCCTTCACCCAAATCAAGTACTAAACCACGCACTCGTATCTGATAAATCTTTGCTTTGACTTTTGTTCCAATTTTCAGATTTCTTGGAGTTATGGGGTCTTTAACTTCAACTTCATTGTTATTTACATCATTCTGAGTAGAGGGTTTTGACTGGCATTTCGGTTTAGAAGGGGTGTTCAGTTTTTGGGTAAGCATATGTATCAGGGCCTTAGCAGCAGATTGTCTTTCTTTCTCATCACAAGCACCTCTAGAAGTGGGGTTCGGTTTTTGGGTGGCCTTTAGTATCAGGTTTGCAATATCAGATTTTTTTTCTTCCGCATTACAATCTTCAGCATTTCTAGAAGCAATGTTCAGTTTTTGGAACTTAATAGCAGGTTTTTTTTCTTCCTCATCACAATCTTCAGCACCTCTAGAAGTGGTGTTCCGTTTTGGGGTAGCCTTAAGTATCAGGTTTGCAATAGCAGAAATTTTTTCTTCCTCGTAACAATCTTCAGCACTTTTAGAAACGATGATCGGTTTTTGGTTATTCTTAAGTTTCAGGTTCTTAACAGCAGATTGTTTCTCTTCCTCGTCAGAATCTTCAGAACTACTAGAAGCGAGATTCAGTTTTTGGTTATTCTTAAGTTTCAGGTTCTTAACAGCAGATTTTTTTTTTTCCTCATCACAATTTTCAGCACTTCTAGATGTGGTCTTCAGTTTTCGGGTACTTTTATGTTTCCTGTTCTTAACAGCAGATTTTTTTTCTTCCCCGTCACAATCTTCAGCACTTCTAGAAGCGGTGTTCAGTTTTTGGGTATTCTTAAGTTTCAGGTTCTTAAAGGCAGATTCTTTTTCTTCTTCATCACAATCTTCAACACTTCGAATAAGGATTGACGGAACTGACAAAGTAGGATTCACCTCACTACCTACATCTGTGTCCACTGGAGAAATATTTGATGTAGAATTTTGAGTTTTGTGTTGCGTCTTATATACTTCTCCAACCGAAAGAAGTGATTCCGAAGAAGAAACAGAATTTCCATTCGGACCTTTGGTTTTTGGTACAGGCAACATTGCTTTAAGGGACAATTTAATGTTACCATGAACATCTTGACCTATGCACCTCAAGGTAATCTTCTGACCAACAGACACAACATCTGAAACCCGGGAGACCTGATCACAAGAAATGTGAGGTATTTTTAGATAGAAAAAAATAACAAGTATACTTGTAAATTCACTAAGAACCCATTTGGTAACCATTTGGTTTTCGGTTTCTCATTTTTTCTAAATTAAGTGTATAAATGCACATTCCACCTCTAAGTTTATTTATTTTGTTATCTGCTTTCCACCAATATTTTAAAAAACCAAACTATGTTTTGAAAACTAAAAAAATAGTTCTTAAAAACATGTTATTGTTTTTGGAATTTTGTTAAGAATTCAACTTTTTACTTGGAAAAATGAAAATCATTTTAAGAAATTGAGCAGTCACAAATATGATTTTCAAAAAAGAAATGGTTACCGCGAGTTGGGCTTAAACTTTTTAAATAGCTAATCTGCAAGTACCCAGACCAATCTTCGCACACTCAATAAATTTGGCAAGAGAACCATTGAGATTGTAACATTCAATGGCCTTGTAGAATTTTAATATATACCACAATATAGATTACTGCTCTTTAGCTTAAATATTAGAACAATGAATATACTTAGCAAATAAATTGAAAATAGAAGCACGTGATTTAGATTATTTTCGTATAAAAAATGAAAATGTTTGGTTGAACTCATTTCAAGAAAAGAGTGCGTACTGGATCGTGTGACAACTCTGAGATGTGAAGAAGGCCTTGCTGCCCACCGTTAAACTCAATAAATGCACCATACTCTTTTACTGTACTTACAACACCTTTATAAGTTCCTCCAATTTCAATCTCACGGCCAAGTGTGAAATCAACCTGTAAAATAGTGAAGTATCTAAACCACCCTGTAAAAAAGTTGCGATAGAGAAATTTGCTAGATTCAGGCAGAGAAAATTTCCTATACTTTCACTATTAGTACAAAGTATAAACATAATTTCCCTAAACATGATACTAACAAAGTTACAACGCATTCAACAAAAATTCTTGGGCAGCACACAGTAGCCTCGCAGCCTCGAAATATGAAGATAACATGGAACACAAGTTAGAAGTCGTACCTTTTCTTGTACATTTTCCATCACAGCTTGATTTCTAGCCAATATGGTAAGAGTACCATCACCTACCGAAATGCGTGCACCTAAACAATATCAACAAAACCATGCTGAAGAGACGACCATAATTCAATATTCAAGGAGAATCGAAGCTGAAGTAATAAAACAATTATCTTGATAGTCCTAGCAGCATTTGTCTTCTGATAATTGTATAGTATCCAGACACAATATTCACTAGCAACATGATAGGCCACCAGTTTTACATCATTATGTTCGTAGAGGAAAAAAGGGCAAGGAAGTGGTTACTAGTGAGTTGGGTGAGTCATCCAATGGTTTGGATGATGATCTTCGGTAGCTTCTGGTGGTTAGATGTTGGTTATGCAAGGAGTTATTGTACAGTTCTTAAGTATTATGTTGCAGTTATTAACTTATGTGTCTAAATAAGAGGTTGTTATGGATAGAAGGGTAGGTAATCTTTGGGTTAGAAGTGTGTGGGTTGCTCTCATGTGAGAGGAAAATTCTATGTAATAGTCAAATACTTTATAATAAAGGAAGTTTATTTCAGTACCTATCACAACATAAGTGAAAAGACTTGCTACAACGAAAGAGACGGCATCTATGCTGGATGCAAAAACAATGACATTAATCAAATATAATTGTTGGGCATAAAGGCTTGGTTTGCACTTCCACGTTTAAAAAAAAATATATCATACTAATCCATTTTTTCTACATTCGTGAGTGCTCGGACCAGCTTACACGCACCTCAACTAATCTCACAGGACAACCCATCTGACTCTACAACATTTGGGTGTCTAGAAAACTAGTGGGAAATTAATTTTTAAGTAAATGACCACCATGGATTGAACTTTGACCTCTTAGCCAAAGATACCATACTAATCTAGTTCAAACACATGGGAAAGAACACCTAGACCAATAATATCATGGGACACTACGAAACCAGAAACAATAAACTAAATGAATGAATAAAATCACAAATCCTAACTGCACAGTATACCTGTTTCCTCTTCAATCTTTTTCTTCAAAACACCAAGAGGTCCAATAAGGCGACGAAGAGCATCGTTAGTATACTTTAAGATAACTGCAATGGGTCACATTGACCAAGTGCATTTAATAGGTTTCAAGTAGTATATAATAGACAGTCAAATGGAAAAAAAGATTCTTCAATAATAAATCCCACCTAATCGAGGACAGTTTTTATCATCCTTAATACGTGGTGCATTAATCTCACGCTCCATGTGGTCAAGTATTTGCCAACGACCTTTACGTGCATGCTCTAGGGACTCACATATTATGTCCAATGGAATTCCAGCAGGTTTTATATCCAACTGAATGGCTGTAATACCTTTTCGTGTGCCAGCTATTTTGAAGTCCATATCACCCAGATGATCTTCAAGTCCCTAACAAATCCATATGCAACAAACTCACTATCCAAATTAGTAGAAGGAAAAAAGTATGACGGCATCTGAAATTTTGCTAAGTTTCAGAATGTTTTCTTTTATGTACGATTAGCCTTCCTATAGAAGCTTGAAGGAAGAAGAGGTTGTGAACTTGGCTACAGATAATTTTTTAATGTTAGAAGGCAAAAATTTGTTAAGAACAACCAACCTCATTGGTTTCATAACAACCAGAAACATACCCCTTTCATTCATTAGAGAAAAGTAATATTACAACCTAATATCCACAAATCAAATCCAAACAAAACCAATTAGAGATATTTACAAAAAGTTGCATGATTTTTAAGCTTGGTTTCTAAAGACAGTAGCAAGGAAAAAATTTAGCCAACTCAAATACTTCCCTACAATCTATCTAGTACATTAAAACTTTGTTGTTCAACCCACTACCACCCCTTTAACAATTTATTCTTCCTTACGATCTCCATTCAATCCATTATCTGTAGCAACTCTCGGCTAATAACCACTTACCTACCACTAGTTAGCTATGTCTAATTTCTGATATTATAGCAGCTAGCGGAAGCACTAAATAACTCTACAACCAGATGACCCCTTGTCCCTACTCCTGATGTATGTACTACGTATCAGCGATCAAGAACACATCATCTAACAAATAGAAAAGGAGTAAAAGTAAAAGTTGCCCATGACCCAGAGAGCTAAACGAGGGATGGCAAGAGAAATATTTACCAGTATATCAGTCAAGATACGGTAATCTTTAATTGCACCAGTTGATGGATCAGTTTCACTAACAAGGCCCACTGAAACCCCAGCCACATGTTCATTCAACGGAATCCCAGCATCCATCAATGCCATACTACCTGCAGAAATAGTCATATTAACCACCACATGAAATCACAACAATGCATTATCTCAAATTAATATAACTATAGCAGATTTATTATGACAGAATGAAAAATTTAATAAAATTCAGTAGGCTAAAATGAAAGGATCTGATTATTGAATCAGAAATGGAGAGAGCAATCAAATCCATCATAAGTTGTGACTACAACAAATCATACAGCAATACATAATAACTTTTTTATTTCAACCCTAGAAATGAAAAGCATCATTTACTTTTCCTAAAAAATAACAAAGGTTTGTCCAAGAGCAAATTGTACCTCCACAAACAGTCGCCATTGATGTCGAACCGTCTGAGGCCATGACTTCTGAGGTTATACGGACGGTATATGGAAATTCAGTTTCAGGAGGTAACACAGCAAGCAAAGCTTTCTCAGCAAGAGTTCCTACCAAAATATATATATATATATATATATATATATATATATTTGAATTGAATACAGAATTCCATTCAGTAATCCTAGAGTATTAAATGCTTTAGATGATTTTTTTTTTAAAAAAATGCTTTAGATGATAGGTTGCATCACAAGTTTCTACCTTTCCTTCCCTCACCCACATATCTGCAATTAAAACCTCTCTACAGCTGATCATGTTATAGATAACCAACAGCTATAAGTTACTAAAAGTTAAATTTGAAATAAAAGCCCACGGTTTCTTAAACTTTGCTCCTTATCAAAAATCTTTCAGAAACCGAAGTTTGACTGTTACCAACCTAAAAATGAAATCAAGAGTAAATGAAGGATTGATTCTCTCACAAAAAAAAACCCTCAAATTTTACTCCTTACCACAGGATGACCAATCTTAACGATTTTGACTGATAACGCTGAAGTTGAACATTACCTTATGTGAAAGAGAACCTCTGTTTCCCAATGGAAACCTCCATACGTAACCAACACTTTATTCCTATGACCAAATTTCCATACCATCTGCCTAATTCAGTTTAAATATACTGAATTTGGTTGAAGAGGAATAGAAGATTATTTAAAGATACTGTGAATTCTTTTGATTCTTTTTGGTCTGTGGTTCAAAACACAGCTTCATGGTGGTGTATTAACAACACAAAACTCTTTTGTAACTATAGCCTTTCCATGATTTTTTACAATTGGAAGGCTTTGCTGGTCTATATGCTTTATAGGGAGGGCCTCCTTGGCCCTTGCCTTTAAGTTGTCCTTTTGCCTTTTCTCAATATACTTGTCTCTTATAAAAAAAAATATATACTGGATTCCATGAAGAAAAAGATAAATCATTTACCATGGCCAACTTCACGCCTATTTAAACCACCTCGTTTTCCCACTTCGTTTATTGAAAATGGGGGGAAGCTATAGTGAAGCATAAAACGTTTTGTTGGTGGTCCAACGAGAGAATCCAAACGTTGAGCATCTCCTGGCGCTCCAAGTGTCACAGTACATAGAACCTGTATGGGAGTGAATCAGAAGTGTCTTTTGAGAATTAGAAATTAAAAGTACCATGTCACAAAGTTTTTTGACACTTAATGGTAAAATGATTAAAAATAACTTTACTAGCCAAAAAACTACTGAAGAAATTGTCTAAGCTGACCTGAGTATCTCCTCGAGAAAAAATCGATGACCCATGAAGTATAGGTAAATATCTGGATTCACAATACAAAGGCCTAACTTCGTCAAGACGTCTACCATCAACTCTAAGTCCTTCGGCAATGATTCTTCTGCGGACAACCTAATATTTCATGAACTTAACAAATTGCTAATTTTCTAGAGAGAATAAAGATGAATGTATTAAAAAACTTAAGGACTGAACAAAAGATCATGTGCTTTGTATATTGTCCTTCATTAGAAAACCAGATCTCCATCCAGTTACAGCTATCCCAAAATTAAAATCCATCAATAACAATGATACAGTACATAAACCATAGAGAAAGCTACACATTTCTGGAAATAGTTATGCCGAAAGATAGATAAAATGCATGGATTTCACTGAATTGTCAACTTTGCGATAGAGGGTAGATTTCACTCAAATGAACATTTTAAATATGATAAAATGTAAAAAAATTTATATTGATCAAAATTTTTATTCGATCGAGATTAAGAAGAAGAATGAACAAAAAAATAATGTACTATAAACTACAAAGAAACTGAGTTTAGTCACCAACTACAACTTAAACTCAAACTTCGCATAATAAGCAACAGGGAAACATCTTTCAAATGTTTATAACTGTATTGTCATAGACTCATATACATACCTTTTTCCTCACATAGTCTACTGCTTTTGGCAAAACCTTCAGGCCTTCTTCACCGCATTCTTCTTCAAATGCCTTCTTTACATCTTGTGTGATCTTTTCTAAGGCCTCACCACGTTCAAACTAAATATAATACAAAATTAAAACCATATAGTAATTGATCATGAAAAATATTTAATGGGAAAAGTATGATTTCGTTTGCAAACAAGCATGAAAGACACCCAAAGGAAGGTTAGCAGAAGTTCTTTTTTCTTCGATATCCATGATTATCCGGACCAGCTTACATGCACCTCGACTAATCTCACGGGACAACCCGCATGACCCTACAACATTTGAGAGTCAAGAAAACTCATAGGAAATTAATTCCTACGTAGGTGGCCACCATGAATAGAAAACATGACCTCTTAATTAGTTATTGAGATTATGTCTCATTTTTTACTACTAGGCCAACCCATGATGGTTAGGTCAACGGAAGTTCATGGCAATAATTCAATCATTCATCTTGCAAATAAATACTGAATAAACTATGAAGAGGAAGTCGAAGGGATGCTTTTAAAAAAGAAAGAGATTTCTGCCCCTCCATTTTCTGCCGTTGGAAGGGCTCTCTCTCCAGCTTCTTCAACCTCGGGTATCCCTTCTGCAAAGGTACCCAATGCTGGTTCGAAAAAAGCCTCATGTCTCTCCTCTTCATCTTTAAAAGTGTCTTCTTCATCTCATGTGCATTCGGCCGAATCCGGGTTTAGAGGCACTTCTAAAAAGTCTTCAAAATTAAAGAAACCCTCCCATGCCTTTAAGACTTTCCCCAAACACTTTGTTAGAAGAAGGAGGCAAAAAGATCTCTTAGAAAAGGCTCTTGTAAAGCAAAGCTGCTTTCAGACCGAAATCCAAACTTCTGAATTTTTAAAGGTAAATGACATTCAAAACAGAGTTGTTGCTTCTTTTCCATCTTCATCAAAGCCTGTTAAACTGAAGGACAAGAAAAATCCCATAAAGGAAAATTGGAAGTTAGATCATAACCTTGACACTTTGGAGGTTAATAGCACTCGGGTTCAAGTTCCCTCTCTTTCATCCAGATCAGACCCCCAGAAATCCTCCCATCCACGGTTAAATTATTCGGTTTTTTCCTTACCATCCTCAGAAGTAAAATTTTTTAGAGGCTCCCCTTGCCACACCTGGGGCCCTCCATCCAAAAAGGATTGTACTTCAGACTTTGACTCCCCTTTTAGCGTGAGTTGTGTCGAAGATGATCATTTGGGATTGCAAAATGAGGTAGAGGAATACTCCTTGAAAGACCCCTTGGAAACTGATCTCAATGTTTTGTTTCAGAATGAAGAGGATATAAAAGATGGAAATCTGAACTCCGAAACCCCCCTTCAATCCAAGCATTGCAAAATTTCAGCCCATCTAAAGTCAATAGTAGAAAAATGCAATCTCGTTTTCGTTTGAGAACCGACTTTAGTCACTTTTAGATTCTCCATTCGGTTACTTAGCGAGTTTTGAAGGATGCAATTTCTAGTTACCTCTATAGTTCCTTATTTGCTTTTGTTTGGGCAACATATGTTAGTTATCGGTGTTTCGATAAAGTTGGTTGTACGCTTTCATCCTTTCCCGCCAAGCGAAAGTGTGGTTTTCTCTTGTTGAAGAGCTCAAAGATGCTTTGAAGTTCGTGGGTTTGTACTTTTTAGCAAGTCTCCTCGGACTCAAGATCGATGTTGTCTCTCTTTGGTGTCCCATCTACTTTCTCTTTGAAGCTATTAGTGTTCATTTCTCTCCTAGAATTTGGCCTCTTATTGTAAACTTAGTTTTTAGTTTGGCTGTTCATATGCCTTTATTATTGAGATTTAAGGTTTTTTTTTGCTTGATTAATTTTCGTTATTCCGATTGTCTTTTAAGTTCCTTTTCGCTTTTTGCTCTTAGTATACTACTCTTGTACTTTGAGCCGTAGTCTCTTTTATTATCAATAATAAAGAGGATCGTTTTCGTTTAAAAAAAAAACAAATATATTGAATACCTTGCCATAAGAGGGATCAGTGAAAACAGCTTCAATAGGGGATTCGGCTAATTTGGTAACTTTCTCCAATGTACTATCTGACACCATGGACAACTTGTATTCCTTCTTCAGCTTTCCAGCTTTAGCAGCCAGTCTGATTTGTGGTTCAAGAAACTTGACTGCCTAAAATATCAAAGTCGGTGATGTTAGTAGCAATCGGTTACAAAAAAATCTAGCTGATTTAAACTCCCCATCACTTACTTCAGGATGTGCCAACCTCAATCCAGCTTCAAGATCTTTTTCTGTGATTTCACGTGCTTGGACATCAATCATCAAAGTTTTCTCCCTTGTACAGGCATATACTAAGTTGAGCTCGCTCAAGTTAAGCTGCATTATACGCAAAGCTAATACACTCATAAATAGGAGAATCCAACTACAAGATCTTTATGTTGCCAAAATCATAACAATGAACTAGTTAGTCATTAAGAAATGTTGACAGAAACTGAACTGAACCAAAATTTTCTTGCAATAGCACTCCTCTCAAGATGTTTTTATTTTTTATAAGAAACGATTATATTAAGAAAAAACCAAGATAGAAACAGCTTAGAGGCAAGAGACAGGGAGACCCTTCCTAAAGACACCTAAAACAGTAAAGTCTTCCAATTGTTTACAATCATGGAAAGGCTGTAATTACAAAAGAGATTAGTGTAACTTGTACACCACCAAGACACTGTGTTTTGCACCACAAACCAAAAAGAATCAAAAGAATTAGTTGTATCTTTAAAAACTCTCCTATTTCTTTCCAACCAAATGCCCCATAAAAGAGAGCGAACTACACTACTCCACAAAACATTTCCTCTCGGCCTTTATGAAGCACACAATACAAAATTCTTATAGAACTTTTATACAGCAAGAGCGAAAGATGATGAATAATGAGCCTATTAAGAGTGTTTAAAATATAGGCTTTTAGGAAACTTTTTTTTAAAGTTCAACGAAGGATTTCATCCACTGACCACTTGATCGATGTTTCTTGCTTTATGTCAATCGAGCTATGCTCATGTTGGCAACTTATTTGAACATTTTCTTTACAATAACTTCTAAATTTTAATATTCTCTTTACAATAACTTCTAAAATTAATAAATAGATAAATTAAATTATTAACAGATTTAAATTACAAATTCGTGCAGACACAAAATTTAATACTTATTTTCATAAATTTTGTTTTGATGATGAAAGGTGGTGGAGTAAAAACTGAACCAGAAGTAAAACTTCACTATTTAAAATAATAAAGCCAATGTAGTATGCATAGAAGTTCAAGGAAAGAAAACAGACAACGAAAAAACACAAATGGACACGTCTTTGCGTAGCATGTACGAAACATAAAGAGGGCACAGGGTGCAGTCAAGCACCACTCAAATTACCTCATCCATTGTTGGGTTGACAACAAACTGCCCATCAATTCTTCCTATACGTATCACTCCAATGGGACCACCCCAGGGAATATCTGATAGCATAAGAGCAGCGGATGTTGCATTAGCTGCCATGACATCTGGATCTTGTTTACCATCGGAAGAAAGAACGCTGGCCATTACCTTTGACCAGGGAATATGCATGAAAATCATCAAGACAAATGGGTCAAAGAACAGTCATGCCAAAGTGTTGTGACGTAAGATCTCGCGTGATCATTAACCAAAGTTCGTGGACATAAAAACCTGAACTTAAAATACATACCTGGACCTCGTGGTAAAATCCAGTGGGAAACAATGGCCTAATAGGACGATCTATAATGCGGCCACATAATAGTTCACGCTCTTTGGGAGCCCCCTCCCTCCTCGTGAATGAACTCGGAATAACTCCTTGTGCAAATTGCTTTTCTTGATAATCCA
The DNA here is from genome assembly GCA_037974625.1 of Cucumis cinereus. Classification (NCBI taxonomy): domain Eukaryota; kingdom Viridiplantae; phylum Streptophyta; class Magnoliopsida; order Cucurbitales; family Cucurbitaceae; genus Cucumis; species Cucumis cinereus. The sequence goes on from JBBPDJ010000017.1 coordinate 12,535,971, forward strand.
CCTAATCAGATGAAAAAAGTATTCAAAACCCTCCTCCACTGCACATTCTAGCAAATGGTGTAGCCGTGTAGCAACTTTTTTTTTTTTTTATAAGAAACTGAGATGTATATATCCCAAATTCACTCGAAAGTGAAAATGTGAAAATGTGAAAAAGCATCACATATCATCGAAAGTGAAAATGTGGCCAGAAAACATTTGAGTTATGCTGAAAAACACTCTTGAGTTGTTTACTCTATTAGCTCAATCGTTATTGACTTGTTTTGAAGCGTAATCGTTTGGCTTTCTTCCTAATATCCCAAATTCACCGTTGGTACCAAATTTCAGTATTAAAAAGAACTGTAGAATATACATACCGTGAGAGGCAAAAAATCACGAACGGCGTCCCCCTTAGCAGAGGCAACAGTAGACAAGACCTTGGTCTCTTCAATGCCCAAAACCGCCGCGCCATTAGCGAAGCGAGCGATCTTTCCAGTTTCCAACGTAACCAAGCGCGATCCAATCTCAAACTCTTCTTTGAAAGTTTCGATAACCTTGGTTCGACCGAGGGTTGTATCGTGATCAAGCTGTTGCTGGGACTGAGAAGCAAAGCCCATACGGCCACAGCAAATGGTACGAAAACCGAGGCTCCTCCAAGTTAGAAAATGGGGAATGGTAGAAAAAAGTGGATTCGCTTTGGAAGCCATGGACGCCATGGCAGCTCTCACAAACTTCGAGCTCCGAAGGGTTTAGGGTTTAAGAGTTTTAGCTCGAAGTCATGAGTCTTGTTGAGTTAAACTCCCAAAGAAGACAAGGGGCAGCAAATGTGAAAAACCCACCTTTTTTTAAAAAAAAAAAACTTAATAAATAAAAAGAATATATAAATTTTTGAAAATAATGACAAAAGTGGGATAGGGTTGAAAAAAAAATGGCGAAACTATTGTAAAAAATAGGTTGTTGATGGAAGTCGTGTACGCGGCCTACATTCAATTCTAGATTACTCATATTTAAAAATAGGTACTTTCAATTTAAATCTACTTGATTTTTTTCCTTTTTTATTTTAGATATAAATAATTATTTAAATCATAATTAATTTGTTCTTCAAATTTCATATCTATGTCATATTTTATTAAAAACATTATTTAAAAAATTTCTAAAATTTTTTTCTTTTTTTTATTTTAAATGTAAATAATTATTTAAATTTCAATTATTTATTTTCATAAAATTTCATATCTACCTCCTAATTTCACGCACCCTAATTAGATTTTATTTTTAGAAATTTATAAATATTATTAGCTACAAATTAGGCTAACTATATATATATAACAAAAATATTTTTCTATTTATTACTTTTGGAAGTCGTGGACCCCGTCCACGACTTCCAAGATGGTAATAGTCAACAGTTGACGTCGTTGACTTCGTCGACGCCACCTGTACCGAAGTCGTGTACCCCGTCCACGACTTTGGATAATCGTGGACGGGGTACATGACTTCACTACCCTATTTTTGACATTTTTTTTCCACCCACACTATTCTTGACTTATTTTATTAAAAAAACATTATTTTAAAAAAAAATTCAAAATATTTAGTATTATTATTATTATTATTAGGGAAATTGTTGAAAATAGAAAAATTATCAAAATATTTACAATTGATAGAAAAAAAAGTCCAATGGAAGCAAGTTTCAACATTTTTTAAATTCTAAAATTACCCTTCTATATTTGAAAATTTTGTACCGTCGGTTTCGTTTAGGGTTTAATTCTCTCTCCATTTGCTTCTCCTTCGTTCTCTTTCATCTTCTTGTGGAGTCTGGTATGCATCTCCTTCGTTCTTCTCCTTCCTTCTTCTCCTTCCTTCTTCTTCTTCCTTCTTTTTCTTCTTTCTTCTTCTTCTATCACTACTCCTTCAAAACTTATTTATCGTACAAAAACGGAATTATATATAAAAAAAAAAACAGCAAGCCAAGAGCTACAAACCAAGAACTACAACCAAACTATCAAAACTTATTTAATTGATGTCTATCTCAAATAGACAATGATAGGGTTCCATATTTGTCTATCTCAAATAGAGAATATCATTGTCTCCCATCAAAACTCAATTATTAATGTCTATCTCGCTTTCTATCATTGTCTCCCATCCAGAATTAAGTGATAGAAAATGATAGAAAATTATCACAATCCATATGAGATAGACAGTGATAGTTGTCTATCTCTGTCTATTTGAGATAGACATGATAAATATCTATCACATTCTATTTGGGATAGACTATACAATTTTGGTATTTACCGTTGTGTCTCGCGTATTTTTATGGTTGGCCATCAATCGTGAGTGGAATATAGAAGATGACTGTGGACTGGGGACTTTTTTGGTATTTTACATTATGGACGCAGCTTTTTGGGTAGACTAATTTTGTTTTTCAAATTTTTTCAATAAAGTGTAATTATTTTAATTTTTTTAAAATATTTAAAAAGGCCCCTTATTATTATTGCTTCATATTTATGAAGTGTAATAAAGGCTGGTTTATTTTGTTGAATTCAAAACAATAATGAGGCTGCCAATAATAGCCTACCCTACCATTACATAGCTTTACTTGGCCCTTCTTAGCTCACTGTATAACCAAAATGGAGGATACCTGGTTCCAGCAAAGTTCAAACCAAAAGAGTTCTTTAGCCTCTCGGTTGGAGAAGAGACACTACAAAACATATCGCCAAAAAGCCAGACCTTTGGTGTTGCAAGAGCACAATAATACTTATGGTGAGTTTTATTACCACGTCTTCGAGATGCACAAAAACATTGCTCTAAATCTTATTCCTCGTAAGGTCAAATTTACAAAAACGATTGAATTACATTTTATCCACAACAAGTTATTAATTCAGAAGTTGTTAAATCTTTAAAATTGTTGGCACTAAATTTAAAATTTAAAATTTAAGTTCAATCTACAAACCTTCATACTCATGTTAAAATAAGTTAATTCAAATTTAACAAGTGTGTTTTATAAGGTTTAAAAAAACACCTATAAATTTTTAGATTTTTAATTTTGTGTTTAAATGGGTTCTTAAACTTTAAAATAGTCTAATAAATCTTTAAACGTCCGACTCTATATGTAATTAAGTCTTCAAACTTTTTATATATTGACGTCTAGTAAACCTCTTGACCAAAACATCTGACTTTTTTCTTTTTGAAAATAAATCATGAATCAATTGAACGTATATAAAATTGAAACTTTAGAGGATGTGCTTGGACGAGGAGTTGTTATTATAATCCTAAATTGTTGTAGTTGAGTTATAATAGTTCTTATTTGAGCGGTAGATTATTTTAGTTTGAATTATAAAATATGAGTTTGATATATAAACTATCTTAATTTAAGATAAAATAGTAAGCATTAACAAATAATAAAAAAAAAATTAACGTAGAATAGTAAAACTGTAGTAAATAGTAAATGTGGTAGTAAATCGAAGTTTTGAAATAGTGTTAAACCGTAGATAATTAAAAATTACAAAATAGTATTCAAGAAAATGATAATTATAGTTTTAGATAGTCTCTGCCCCAATAGCAATAGGTTGGAAAACTTATGAGTTTTTTTCTTTTTTCAAATCGAAGGACCTACTATGCAAAAACCAATAGTTGATTGGCCAAACTTGTAATTTAACAAAAAATTCAATTATATATAGTTATTTATTTGATTTCTGTACATTTTTTATTATTGTCGCGTGTCACACCCACAAAACATTATGTAATCGTAATTACTACATCTTGTACTTCTATGTTTGTATTAAATTTTTTAACAACCCATTTATTATGATTTAGGGAACATTGAGAATTCAAAATTAATGCAAACATACTAGTTGATAGAAACATGATAACACAAAGCCAAAAACGATGTCATACCTCAACGGGAATTGATATATACTCATTCTCTTGAGATTGGAGATACAAATCTCCCATACTCTGTTTTTAGGAACGATTGTCGATATAGCAACCAGAATCAAAATATTAACATTAACAACATCCAATTTTTTTTTTGCAAATATAGGAAAGTCTATCAACAATAGACCTTCATGGTCTATTAGTGATAGGTCACCATACAAGTTTATCGTTTTTAGAATGTTGCTTTACACTCGATTATTATTCATAAAATTACTGTCCATTACAATTAACTTTTTTTTTATATTAAAAAAACATGATAGTATATGAATACGTATAATTTAATCTTAATTATTCAATCCGAGCATACTCAATGCAAGCAAGACCCTACTTATCAATTCCAACAGATTTAACCGTTCAATCGCATTCACCTATATATGTCATTTGTTGAACTAAAGAAAAAAAGTTAGACCGAATCCATTCGAACATGATTTAGTGGATGAGATATTAAAGTTTAATTCTTCACTTATGTCGTTGTTTGAATTAAAAAAAACTTTGAGATAAAAATGGAAAATTAAATAGAAGAATATTCTCAAGTTTTTTTTTTTCTAAATTGAAGTTTTATTTTGGAGAAATAATGAGGGTACTTTTAATTCTTAAAAAACGAATTCTTATTTATTATATATTAAATTTAAGATATATAAATTTACTATAAATAGGTCTCTCAAAACACACAACTTCAAAAGAATTATATCTTTCTCTAATTAGTTCTTTAACATCCAATTGGCCAAAAGAAGTGTGTTCTTAGTTGTGAAGCTTTTGACCCCAACATTTTCAATGCAAAATGGTCTGAGCTACACAACGTTTCAGTTGAGTTGTTGTATCTTGATCCTGGAAGAGACAGACTAAAGAAATATCTACTGCACTAGTAGTTGATACAAAGAGATACAACAGCACCACACAGGGCTTGAATCTTCTTAAAGAGAACGAGATATTTGTATCTCAATCTAACGGTTAACGTATTTATTTTCTCAATATTAACTTCATTTTTCTCGATTATTTGTAACTCTCGCATCATATCATCTCTAAACTACTCAATATATACATGTTAATTAAGCATCTATCTTCTAAAGCAAAACCCTAATTTCAAAAAGTTAATGAAATGACCAAATTGTACAAATTGCAGCATCATTTCACAAAAATGGCAAGGAAAAAGGGCATCTCTGAAGAAGCAAATCCTAATTTTTAAACAGTAATTACCAAAATGTACACACAAAGTCCATTACACACCAAAAACCAAAAGACTATAAAGTTTCAAGGCCTTTAGAGCAAACCCTAAATTTTTTTAATTATTAAATAAATTTGAAATACCAAATTGATTTCTTATATTTTGAAATGTATTCAACTTTAGCCTTCTTGTACTCTCAAATCTCAAATTTTAGCCAAATATTAAATTTAGTTCATATTATTTGTTTATTGTTGGTATTTATTAGCATGAAAATTATTAATTACATTTCACTTTCAGCCTTTAAAACATATTCCACAAATTATAATTTTATTGCATGAAAATTGTTGTTATTATTTAGCTAATTTCAATTATAAAATACCAAGTGGTTAAATTTAAGATTTATTAAAAATACATGGACAGTATAATTTGTTACTTGGAAGTATAAAAATTAAAATTGAATAAACTTCAAAACATATTAAAATTTTGTTTTTTTAACAAAAAAGGATGAAGAGCAAGTTGCAAAAACCACCGTTACAATTACACTCTTAAACTTTCAAATGTAAAAATTGAGTTCTTAAAAACTTATAAAGTATTAAAATCAAACCCTCTTAAAACCTACAATAGTTTTAGAAACTAAACCTTTAAATTCGTTTTTTGTTTTTGTTTTTGAAAATTAAGTCTATTTCCTTTTCAAATCTAACAATGATTTACATCTTTCTTAAATACAATGAATAAATTCGTAGTCAAATCTCAAAAACAAAAACAACTTTTTCGAAATCTACTTTTTTAATTTTCAAAACTTGACTTGTTTTTTAAAACCATTAGTAGAATAGAATGTAGATATATAACAAAGAACGAAAGTTGAAGGTGAAATTAATGTTTATAGACGTAAATTTAAAAAACAAAATGGTTATCCAACGAACCCTAAAAGTCTAATTTGAACACCGGAAAATGATTTTTGAAACGTAGCAAAAAATGGATGAGCCATGAAAGTGTGAAAATGAAATTTAAACCCATTTACATACATATGATAAAGGGTTAGTAGAAATGACAGCAGTTTGTTTGGCATACAAAGAATTGAAGCTGTTGATTAGATTGATTGAGATTTTTCTCAGAGTTCAAAATTGGAGATTTCTTGTTTACAAGAATTAGTGGAAGAGACTTTTGATTTGATGAGAAATTGAGATCAAAACTTTCAAAAATCCATAGTTTTTCCATCTCTTTATTTATTTATTTATTTTTATGTTAAGAAAATGCTTTGTCCCCTTTTCTATTTTTGTTAATTTTCTTTTTTTCTTTTCTATCTTTAATTTCCCAACTCCTTTTTTCTTTTTCTTTTTTATTATTATTTAAAAAAAAAAAAACCCCCACATAAATTCCTAACTTTCTTGAGCCAAAAACCCCTTTTGATTTTTTGATTTGATGGTTGAGATTTTTTTTTTCACTCAACCCCATCTCCCTTTGCTTTCACATGACTATCACATACTCCACTGTTGTAAGCTTGACACCTGTCCTTTTAGGGCATCCACTCTAAATATTACCCTATCATTATTTATTTATGAACAATAACTTACTAGGTTAATATCGGATATCACTCATCTTCGTGTATCTACTAAACTGTCTAATCAAAATATTTTTTTTATGAAATATTTTAATTATTTGTTTGATGTGAGTGATGAGAAGGAGATGCACAAAGATAAGTGTATCACGAGATGTACCTAAGTATTACTCTTTATGTATTTGTTTTTAACTAATGTGGATAAGAGTTGATAGATTAGAACTTCTTAGTGGATGACCACACTTATATTAGTTGAATATATGTATGTTAAAATTAAAATAGCATAACCCTACCTTCAATCACTCGTCCTAAATCTCTTAAAATGTTGTATATAATTAATTAATTACTCAACTCTCTTGTCTGTCAAAACGAGCATAACTTAGGTGTTGTATGAATGTGTTAACGAACAAGAAGCTGGTTTATGATTCAAATCTCCCCGATCGTATTATATATATAAACATATCTCTCCCTTGCCAAACACCTCATTTCATTCATCAATTTAAATCAAATTTTCTATTATGTTCATACAATCAAACTGCAATTATTATAAGCTAACATGGTTAGGTATACCTCTTGAGAGTTTATATCAATAATGTATTCTCCTTCCATAAGTTTGTTAATTGTCGGTTCAACGTAGTTCAACTAATTAAGTCATTATAATATATATCAACTAAAAGGTGAGAGGTTTTAATTTTGCGCTCTCACATAATATATTAAGATGAATGCGTATTACCTTTTTCTCTAAAATTGAGGGTTTGTTGATCTCCTAATCCTACATTTATTGAAAAAAAATGTTAAATGTTCAAATCTATATCGACATCTACATAATTAAGGTATAACACAATAAACCTTTGATATATAATGAATATGCTAAAAATAAGGTTAATAAATCATTTTACTTAAGTCGTTCGTTCAATTTTAATTCCCATATTTTTAAATATCCAATTTTAGTCCATGAATTTCCTATAAATCTTAAATTTAATTCTTATACTAGTTTATCGGTGCTTTTCAAAGAAATATTTGTCATCTATTAACATTTTTACCAATAATTAACTTCAGTAACACATTCACATATTATATTCTACTGTGATCCCAATTTTAACAAAATTAACTCTGATAATTCAAGATTTTTCGAAATTACATCACTAAAATTGGCCATATATTTTAACCTAAAAGAAAAGATGGAGTGAAATTTGGATCAACAAGAAAATTGAAAGGAAGAATTATTATTATTATTATTATTTTATATATATTTGTTTACTTATTTGAAATAAAAAAAAAAGTGAGAGAAGAGAAAGAATAATGGAAGAAACCCAATGGTTAATAAGATGTATATATATATATATATATATATATATAATGAATGTAAAAAAGAAAATGGAGTTGAGTTGGGGTTGTCACAAACCCAAAAAAAGGGGGTATTATTCTGTAAGAAATAGAAAGTATATGAAGATGAAAACTAAAAATAGAAGGGTGATGTCCATGTTCATGATTTTAAGAACCCATGTTTGTTTAAGTTTTTATTTGACCATTTGAGAAGAAGGAAGAAGAAGAAGAAGAAGAAGAAAATGGGAAGAGGGAAAATAGAAATAAAAAGAATAGAGAACTCAAGCAATAGACAAGTTACATACTCAAAGAGAAGAAATGGTATCATCAAAAAAGCCAAAGAAATTACTGTTCTCTGTGATGCTCAAGTCTCTCTTGTCATTTTTGCTAGCTCTGGAAAAATGCATGAATATTGCAGTCCTTCTACACCGTAAGAATCATTATCCATTTTTCTCTCTTTTCTTTTTACAATTTTTTTTTTTAAAATTAATTAATCTGATTTTTCTTTTCTTTTTTTCTTCTTTTTTTGGGAATATAATTAGTTTGGTTGATATCTTGGATAAGTATCACAAGCAATCTGGGAAGAGGCTGTGGGATGCTAAGCATGAGGTTTTATTTTTCTTGTTTATATGTTTTCTCTTATTTTCTCCCTCAGAAATTTTAGATCTAAGTTTTTTTTTTTTTTTTTTTTTGGATATGTGAGAAATGAAACCCTAAAAGAAAGTTTGGATCTTGTTTTTTTTTTTTAATATATATATGAAAATATGGTGGGTTTTTTTTTCTTTTTTTCTTATAATTTCTCTCTAATTTTCTCCCTCATATGAAAATTTGGATTTTTTTTTTTTTTTGATATGTGGGTTTATATATATATAATAAAAATATGGTGGGTATTTTTTTTTCCTGCCAAAAGAATGTTAGAAAAGTTTGGGGTTTGAAATCCTATGAACTGATCTAGAAATGGGATGTGGATGTTTTTATATAAAAAAAGAAAAAAAAAATATATTTTTTTTTATTTTTAAGATTTATGTGTTGTGATGGTTTATGTGAAAATTTAGCATGAAAAAGGAAAGTTGAAACTAAGAGAAAGGTAACATCCATGAACAGATCTATTAACATAAATTATGTATTCTTTTGTTTTTTGGGGGAAGAATAATAAGATTATGTTTTGGTTTGATTATTTGTTTTTCAGGTCACTTGCCAGTTTCATGCTTCTAGATCTACTGCCAATAGAGAAAAAATATATATATTTTTTTTACAAAAAAAAAAAAAAGAAAAACATGAACCCTAATTTCATTAAACTGTTATCGAGATAAATTGAAGTCTGTGGTTTAAATTTTCACATCTACAACTATCCTTATACCAACTACTTCTCATCTTTTAGTCCAAAGATATTTTCTTCTTTTGTAAAAGGACATATGAATTTTGAGATCTAAACTTTCAATCTCGAGAAAATGATTAGAACGTGTTCATTACTGCTAAGCTGGTGCTCAACCAAGATATTTTGTTACGTTGTTCATATTAAATGATCGATTAATTTAATTAATTACGTAGCTTAACGCTTCTAAAACAGTTTTCTTTTTCTTTTTAATTGTGTGTTTTGTTATAATTTTACAGAATCTGAGCAATGAAATGGATAGAGTTAAGAAAGAAAATGACAACATGCAGATTGAGCTAAGGTATATTTGGATTTTTCTTTTTTGTTAAATATATATATATATATATATATATATATATATATATTTTTTTTTTTTTTCTTCTTCTCTGGATGTCATTAATTAGATATATTGAAATAATAATAATAATAAATTTATAATTGGATGAGAAAAAAACAGGCATTTGAGAGGAGAAGATATAACATCTTTGAACTACAAGGAGTTAATGGCTCTTGAAGCAGCTCTTGAAAATGGCCTCACTGGTGTTCGCGAGAAGCAGGTTTTTTCTTTTTCCTTTTTTTTTCTTACAGAAAAAAATAAAATATATATATATATATATATATATATATATACATACATACAAATTTTCATCTATCAATGATAGACATTGATAAACTTCTATACTGTAATCTATCAGTGACATTGATAGACACGGATAGAAATCTATCAATGTCTATTAGTATTCTATAATTGATAAAATCTGAAATTTTGTTATATTTTGTTAATTTTCAACCGTTTTATTTACAATAATATTCCACATATATATATACACATATGTGCATGCGTGAATCATTAAATTTGCTTCCAACCTTTACAATTTAGGTTTCATGTGATTTTAAAAGTTAGAAATTTATCTTCATGGTTTTACTAAACCAACCATAAGAATAAATTCTAACGTTTAAATTATATGAACTAAATTCTAATTTGTTTCAATAGTAGGGACCAAATTTGTAATTTAACTGAGTATGTATGCGTGCTAATTTAACTTTTGTTTGGTTTCGTGGTAAATATGCAGTCGGAATACATGAAAATGATGAGAACAAATGTACGTATATATCTTTACTCTCTTTTTTTCCCTCCATTTTTTCGCATTGTATTTTCTTTTCATCATTTAATTCTGATTTTAGTTTTATTGGAACACCGATAGACTTCTATCACTGTCTATGAATGTTATTGATAGACATTATAATTATAAAGTGATAGAATCTAAAATTTTACTATATTTTGGATATATTTTCAATAATTTTATCATTTACTATAATTTTTTTAAATAAATTTGCTAAAGATTTCAATAACTTTTTCCGAAGGAAATCGAAAGAAAGATATCGAGAGTACATTCATCGTGAGAAAAATATATAATCTATTAAAAGATCGTTTTAAACAATATTTTTGTTTCTTGATTTTCTGTTTTTAAAAAACAAGAGCAGTTCATAATTGTTCTTGTTTTTTGTTTCTATTTTTTAGAATTGTTTTTATAAATTTTGGAAACAACAAAATCTCTTTGTTTTTTTCCCCCTTTTTTTTCCTAAAACAATATTTACTTATAAAAAGTATAATAAATACCTAAAAATTAAATATAACATACAAATTATAGATAATTATTTTAAATGATAAAATTGTTTAAAATATTTATTAAATATTGGGTTCATTTTTCATAACATACCTATTTAATTCTAAAAATAATTTTCATTAAATAAAATAGTTGTCAGGCAATTAATTAAATATTGTGTTTAGATATTAATATTTTGTAGTGAAATAAATAATGTTCTTGAGTTGAATATTTAATAGGAAAGAATGATGGAAGAAGAGAACAAGCGCCTCAACTATGAGCTGGTAAATCAATTTACACTCTATCTTCCTTCATTTTTTAAAACCTATTTAATATAGTTTGAACTACATCGTACAAACGCTTTCTACTTCGAGTATGATTCCAAATATAGCAAAGCGAGTCAATTTTTTTACAAATATATAATAAAATGTCATTGTTTATCAGTCATAATCTGTGATAGACATCAATAGATGTCATTTCGTTGTATTTAAACCAATTATATAATTTTTTATTTTTTTTGTTAATTATTGAATTAGTGAGATTATATATATATATATATATATATTACATGCAGTACCAAAAGGAGATGGTAGCAATGGGAGATAGTGTGAGAGAAATGGATAATGGATATAATCAAAGAATGAGAGATTTCAATTCTCAAATGCCTTTTGCTTTCAGAGTTCAGCCTATTCAGCCAAATCTACAAGAAAGGGAATAATTAAATCATATTTTATATCTGATTTCTCTCTTTATGTTTATGCTGTTGGGAGTCTTGAAAACTCTTTTTAATATAATGTGTGTGTCCAACTTTGGGTTATGTGTGTTATGTTATGTAATGTTATGATGACAACTTTAATCACTGTTAAGCTAATGTTATGCAGTTTTAATATATACTATGTTGTGTGTGATGTGAATGAAATACATGTGTTGGACGATCGACGGTTTGTTGTATTTATACTATCACGATTGGTTTTCAAGATGACAAAAGTGATTTCTAATTCATTCAAAATCGATTTCAGACTTTTTGTGTTGTGGTGAATTTGGGACACGTATATCATTTACGTAAATAGATCTAACGACTTAAGTGTGAACGTTTATAATATAAACGGTTACACATCATCTATCACATTAATCTTAATGTAATAGAAAAATTAAAAATGAAACTTCTCGAAACATCGTTGAAACATCAACCCATGCTCTGCAGTTGTTGTACTAGAAAAATAAGAATGTAACAGCATTCGACTTATTATTAAATACCATTTAAGAAATCCAAATCAAGATTCAGCCTCCAATCCTCTGTCCAATGAGAAATAAGAATGAAAATCACAATACAACACACATTTGATGAATCATAACAAAAAAAGGGAGGTAAAAAAATGGCAGTAAATAGATACACTTTACCCTTTTACCCCTATAGCTTCTCCCTCATGTACAAAACATAAATGAACTTTTATGACTTCATAATTATTTTTCCATCAATATCTTCTCAGCAAGGTTCTGATATGAACAAAGCACCAAGTTTTCAGAAGTGTTTTGTGCTTTCTCCATCCCTTGAAATACTTTCCAATTACCTTCTTGTAGCTTGGCCTCTGCTGCACCAATATCCAATACTCTGCAATGTTTGGTCTGCTGCTTATATACTCGCCTTCCAGCTTCAACAGCACGAGTCGAGCCAGCACTGGAATGAATACAGCATCAGCCATGGTGAACTCTTCCCCTGCTAAGTAAGAAGTTTCACTTAGTTTCGATTCGATTTCATCAAGAAGTGCAACTAGATGGTCAGTGCTTTGTTTGACAACAGATTTGTTTTTCAATTTGTCTTCAGTCTCGTACGCTTCTCTGAGCTTACGATGGTAAGCAGCAGCCATTTCGGGAGTTTCTGCCATTCGAGCGATCACCACTCGCCTTATAAATCTGGTGACAGTAAGGCGATATTTCTCCGGGATATGGGCAAGAGTGAAAAATTTTGGATTCCATTCTTGTATCTTATGCATCCATTCAACAACTTCCCTGCTACTTGGCATTATGTCCTCGGTCCCTGAGGAGACAACTGCAATTCTCTCTATATACCTGAACAGATTTGTGACATCCATATATTAGCCGGTTTTTTACTACGTAAGAGAAATAGCCATTGAGGAGAGTTTATTACTAAGGTGGCGCTTAGCAGCGGCTAGTTTTACAATTTGTTTTTTTGACAACATATAAGGTGAAAGAATCGAACCTCTAACCTCAAGGTTGATAGTACAAGCTTTATCACAGTTGAACTATGCTCATTTTGAGCATAGTTTTTACAGTTATTTGGAAAATGGTTTTTAGAAATTGACAAAAAATTACTGTACAATGTCTTCAATTGTTAACTCTTTGGTGATATCTTCAGTTGTTCTGAAAAAAAACAAACCACTAGAAGAACCTAATGAAGTGAGTTAACCTAAGAAACAAAACTACAAGTAATTCATATTATTTCCACTTATTTTTATTCAACCACAACCTTTCGAGTCAACCTAATGAAGTGAGTTATTCCAGCCAATCTCATGAAGCATATGGAAATTGCATGAACAAAGGACTAAGAAAGAAGACATACTGAATTATCTCAATCGTGTCGAAAATAATGTGGGAACCATTTTGAAAGACGGGAAGTTTAGCACTTGGGTTGATCTTGAAGAATGAGGAGTCCATGTTCTTGGCCGTGATGGGATTGACATGATACGATGTGTAATCAATGCTTTGCTCTTCCAAGGCAAGTCTCACCTTCTGGCTATCCAAAGAGTATGGATGATGATATAACTGCATAGCTCAGTTACTAACATCAGCTTTATTTGTGAAATTTCAAGACAGTACTTGGATACTGCCTCTTGGTTTATGGCTTAACAAATCACGCCGAATCTACAGGAAAAGGTTAAGCTAAAATCCTACAATGACCGTAACAGAATATAATCAGCATCAACCACGATTTTCAAAAAGAAAACTCGATTTGCCAAAAAAGAAAACAATGAAAATCAGATGAGGAATTCATGGAGTCATGGATCAACGAAGTTCCAATCCATAGACAAAAAGGAAACTGATACACTGAGAAGCAAGAAAAACCAAAGCCTGATATCAATTTTGATCAATGTGTGATATTCCGAATCCTCATTACTAGACTCTGGATGTCAATTTTTGTAAAATATTCGACACCAGAGCTGTTCAATAAGAATAACATATTACTCTTTCAGTTTTAATTGTGCAATGGGAACAGAAACAACCATTTCTTAGTCACACTCAAAACTACCCTGAAGAAAGTTAAGTTTCAGTAATAATATAATCCTATTTACTTTGGTAAATTAAGTATGAAAACTCAAATCAAGTAATCCATTAAAAAATAGTTATACTTTTAGGGAGCTCCATCCACTAAGTGTAATCTACAACTATAGGATTATACAAAATACACAAATAGAGAGAACCCCAAAAAGGTATTAAGAAGATATCCATTATATTATTAACTGAAAGCACCAAAGGTTGACAAAATTTTCTTCAAGTATGTTAATTGTTAACAACAAAATTTGAAGCAATGACTAGGATGTGGAACAAATACTTAAAATAAAAGCTTTCTGCTAAATCGGCAATAAACCCAAAGGCTTGAGCCGATAAGTTACTATAAATTAGATTATATCAACTACACTTTACTCTTCCCTCACCTGCAGAAAATTTTGTAGAAGAAGCTTACAAGTGGAAATCAATATTAATTTGGGACTTGGGAGTAAGTGACATTGCAGGAGTTCGAACATAAAATCTCCTAGTATATATCATGCTAAATCACCCATCAACTTTAGTAAAGAATTAAAGACTCAAAGAGTGTTAGGCAAATGTCACAATCACAAGAATCACATATTTGCATTTAACTTTTCCCAAAGGTCATTACCTCATTGTACAAGCTTCAATTCCACAGCATTTAAAGCCATTACAGAAAGTTGCACCAATTCAGAGGGAATTGAACTCAAACATTCTACTCAATTTCAACAATTAGAAAAGAAAATTCGCATTATGTAGTGTGAGAGAAGAGGAGAGAGAGGCAAAAGTCACACGTAAGTTCCAAAACAAAAAAATAAAAATAAAAAATAAATTAAAGAACAACAACAAAAAAAAAACATTTTAAGAACACCCCAAAACCAGGCAAATCAAGACCCAGATAAGAACTTCTCAATAGTCAGATTCCAACAGTTAATCAAACAACAATCATAAAAACTATGAATTAAGGAGAAAAGAAAAAAAAACCCACAGACAAAATCCAAACAGAAACACCAAAACAAAATGCGAACAATTGACACATACCCTCGAGCCAGAGACCCAGAGACCATCCAGCTGAAGGAACTAACAACAAAGAAGAAAAGGCAAAAAAGAAATAATAAAAAAAATCAATAAATTTACATAAATAAACCTTTTAAGATTCGTGGGTTGCACGTGAAGAAGAAGAAGAAGAAGAAGAAGGAAAATAGAAGCTGTTCTACACTATAGTCGAGGCAGAAAGAGCTTAAAACCCACCATTAAAGGCCGAACGAGGATAAAAAAGAGAAACGAAAAGGGAAAGAGAAAGGGAAAAAGGAAAAAAAGACAAATAATTACCATTGAAGACCTCAAATTCGCAACTGGGTTACTGTTTTGCACTCGGATAAAGCACAGAAAAAGGGTCGAGAGGAATCGATGGGGTCCTTTTGAAGCGCAAAAGTGAGAAATTTTTGTTGGAAAGGCCGTTCTCTCGTTATGGAGTGGATACTCATTGTTCATATCATAAGCTTAGTGACAGCGAAATATTAATTTATTATTAATTTGTTTAAAATAATAATGAGGCTTCGATTGTTCAATGATAATTAATTGCAAAAGAAAATTTAAAAAAAAAATTGCAAAAGAATTGTAAATATTTATTGTTTATGGAGATTCTTTTGACATTGGAATTGGAGGTTGAGAAAGGAATCAAAAGAAGTAAATATGCATTTTCTTAAAAAAATATATATAAGTAAATAGGTAAATTGATAGGACTTGACTATTAGGACCTTTCCAAATACATACATACATATATACATACATATATATATATGATTTTTCTTTTTGAAATTTCAAAACTAATTATACTATACCTAATATTTGAAAAGTAAATTTATAGAGAAGAGATTCATTTTCGTAAAAAAAAAAAAAAAAAAAACTAAAAATGTCTAATTATTTAAAATAATAATAAAAAAAAACTACTTGAAGGACCTTCCAAACATAATTTTACAAACTAAAGGGATAAAATATATATTTTGAAAACCTAAAGACTAAAGACACATATTTTTAAAAATTATGTGATTAAAAAATAATTAAAAAAAACCAAAGCGGTTATTTTAAAAAGTTTTGAAATAAAACTAAACATTACAAAAGTTTATAGATCCAAAATTAGCCATTTGAAAGTTTAGGGACTAAAATGAAAATTAGTGATTTTTACGGAATTAGCCTGTAAAAACAAATTTAAATAAGAATATATTCAATCAGCAAAATAAATTTTCATTTATTTATTGACATAAAAAAAAAGTGTCCATTCATGATTTAAAATAACATTAATCATTAACAGAATTTTTTATCCAAACAAAAGGATTTGTCTTTATAGGAATAAAAGTATTCCTAGAATCCTATAAGTACTAATCATCAACTAATGCATTATGTAAGGTAGAGGCACAACTGGTTCAAGAGTGGAATAAAAAAGAGTTGTAACCTATAATCCAACTCTGCAAAGTTAATAATAATTTTTAAGCTATAATTGTTTGAATCTAAAAAGTACACTCGACCCAACTTTGACTAGAAATCTGGTGGCCTCACTTAAGGATGAGCTTCGAAAGGTCGGTGTTGGCTTTTCGACTAAACCGACTATAATCAATTTAGTAAATGTTCAAATCGACTCTGACCATGAAGAAATACAAATCGATCGTTGGTCAATCGTTCAGTCGGTTTAAGCTTTTTAAACTTTAATAAAATGTTGTCAGTTTTAATTTTTTCCCAAACGACCGCCTTCAATTCGATTGATTCAATTTTTCAATCTATCATACTCACTCCTACCTTCACTCATAGAAATAGAAAAAATCAGAACTTTCAAAAATACATAGTAGGATAGGTAGGGATATTAGAGTTACATGGCGTCCAATGTTTGTGCACCTATAGAAAGGATTAAAACCATTCAATTTTTGTGTACAAACATGAAACACTACCAAGTAAACACTAATATCCCTGCTACTATGCATGTTTTTTAAAGTTGTCTACCCAATTTTTTTCATTTCTATGAGTGGGGCCCCAAGATTGCTTTTTGTACATTTCCATAGTAACCTTCTTTTCCCTGTTCTAACTCTCAACATTTTTGGGTAGTTTATACATTATAGCAACAAAACCAATCTACCACTTACAATATCTTATCGCATATTTCTGCTCGACAAAAGTGATTGCCCTATCAAAGGAGGCCAGTCCAATCTTTCAACCATAGGAAAGGGCTGAAAAGGAAATACACTTGATATAATATCATTGCTCTATTCTATTTGGACCTCTGAGATAGCTTATTATTCAGCAAAAGTATGTTAGGCGTTAGCAGTACAAGGAACAGGTAGACTAGTGAATCATGTAAACCCATTGGAAAATTACAACATTGGTAACTTTTAAGAGATGAAGGTTTTTTAATCAAAACCTCACTTATGTTGAGGCCACCCTTTTGAAAAAGTTGAACTGTGAACTTTACATAAAAAATCCCATCAGAAGTTTGGTCTAATCTACAGATTTAGGTGATGAAGCGGACCCTGAGAAAATGTGTCCTATTTGATAGGCAAACTTGTTAGTCAATGCATCTTTGTGAATAAGTGGCTCGGAGGACCTGGTTGAATGCGGTAGCAAAACCGTAGTCGCTTGTCGTTCCCTATGTGACGCCCAAGTAACCAAATAAAGACCAGCAATTATGAGAGATCCCCCCAAAACACTGATAACAAAACAAACATATTAACATCAAATTTATGAAGTAAATGTATAAAATGTAATTAGGATTGAGGCAAACCTTCCAAGATAAATAGGGCTTCCTATGAAAACTCTTGATAGCAGAGCAGATGCTGCAGGTTGAAGTGGATTGTACAGAGCGACCAATGCAGGTCCCAATATTTTATTGCACCATGTCAAGAGTCCATAATTTATGGCAGATGCGAAAATCCCCTGTGAAAAGAAAATTGATTCTCGTAACCTTTTCTTCCGATGTTAAGGGTGAAGCAAATGTTTCGAGTCACTCTTCTTGTTAAAATTTCAAATACTTAACATATTGGTACCTATTTGCACGAAAATCTCTATTTCAAATACTTAAAAAGGTTTCAGCCCATTTGACTTCTTTTTTTAAGTTTTCAACTCTAGTGATCAAAAGCACATGCCAGGTGTAACGAGGAAAATCAAACACCAAACCTAGAATTTGTTGAAAATAATTGTACTAAGGGTATTTGTGTAATTGTTATACCCTTATTTATTTCCTTTTTTGTCAAGGCCCAT
>JBBPDJ010000017.1:12571786-12630730 GCA_037974625.1 Cucumis cinereus
ATTAAACAAAAGATGAGCCAGATTCAAACTCTCCAAACACAGCCCAGATTAGCATATATAAATGTCATTACAAACTTCAATAAGAAAATTTTCAAATCATTATTACGTCATTCAATTAAAATCAATTCCATTCTACTTAGTACTGAACTATTCTTTTCTCAAATTAGGCCACAATTCATCATACCATTAGAATCACTTTTAATTCCCAGTCTAGACACGTTTTTTTTTTCATATTCTCAGCAACTACACTGACTGAATGCAATCAAATGAAAAATTGGTCACTTACAGAGACGGAGAATGGGAAAAAGTGAGGGATTCTGGAAGAGGAAAAAGAATTTGAAGACGATTCCAGTTTGAATCTTCGTTTTCGTTGATGGCGACAACAGATGTTGGCTTGAAAAGATGAAAACGTCACAAATCAAAGGAGAATGACAAGGGAATCCCTTCATCTTCGCCTTAAAAGTTCGCCAAATTCTCTTCACACAGCGCCAATGGAGCTTCTCTCGCTGATCGTTGGTCTTTGACAATTTCTCAGCCTCAAATTTTATTTATATTAGTTATTCAAAATGTTTGGAATTTATTTAGCTTTAAAGTAAATTACCTTCTTACCTCTAAGGAGTTTTTTTCTATGTTTATTTTATTTTTATTTGCAACTTGAGTTTTAACTAAAAAAATTATTATAATAAGTATCAATTTTAAAAATAATATTAAGTGTATAGCAACATTTTAAAAAAAAATTACGAATACCAATATTCAATATGGTCTATTAGTAATAGACTTATGTTATTGATATATTATGACATATTTTGTTATATTTGAAATCTTTAAAATGTTGTTATATATTTTAATATTTTTGTTATATTCGCAACTGTAAAAAAAAAGACAAGAATTAATGTGAAAAACCTTAGAAAAATTTCAACGTGTGAAAATTATTACAATCACATTTAAATCTCTTTTGGACCTAAGATCCATTACAATAGCATTATTACACTACTCACACAACCGACATAGGTATAGTGCTTTGAATCTATCACTTTATAGAATTTTTTCAATGTATGATAAACAATTGTTCTAATGTTTGGTTAAAATCCAACGAAACCTTGGAACAAAAAGATATTTTTTTATTATAGTTTTAACGGTTTGAGTTGTTATTTTGTGGACGATATTTGATACGTTAATATGTATTGAAAAGTACAACTTTTGATGACTTTTTGAGCACTTTGTTATTGATTTGTAGGATAGCTAATTAACTAAGTTTTTTTGGTCCAATAACCCTACTTTTGTAACTATTTTATGTACAAAATTGTTTTCTTTGGATTAGTTTTAGAAATATGAGAATTGATTCAAATTATTTGGCATGTTTCTTGTTTTGCTAAATGAAAGTATTTGTATTGTTTTGAATATTTTTCCAGAAATTTTTGATTCATTCTTTGAAAATAGAGGTGTTCAAATAACTCAACAATTCGAACAATTCGGACTATTCAACCCAAATTGTAAGGGTTGGATTCGAGTTTCGTTTCTAAAAAAGGAATTTATATAATTGAAACTTTAGAACAAAGTTTGTGTGTTTTTGTTTCATTCACATGGTTTTATATTTAAGTAATTGTTTGAGTAGGCTGAATGGTTTCAAAGTTTGACATTTTGTATCATCTATTTAATTGGATTTAATTGCTTATGGATGTAGGAATGTTTACAAACCTAAGTCAAGTTTTTAAAATTAAAACAATTATTCTTTACTTTTGTTTCCTTTTCAAAAATAATAATAATAATAATAAAATACTATTTAAACAGAAAAAAGCTACAAAAAAGACAAAAGTTAATGTGAATAAATATTTTGTCCATTTTGTGACAATTTTCCATTAAAAAAAATCCATCTTAATCGTTTTTTAATAATTAATCTCTTTTATTTAGACCATCTATATTCGTAGAAATGGGTCAAGAAATTAATTCAAAATAAATAATTAGTAGATATAGAATCAATAAAAATTCAAGAGGTATGTGGTTGTTCTAAAATATTAATTTTTTTTTAAAGAAAACTGACATTTGAAATCCATGATAACATCCAAAGACTTAATAAGAACAGACCTAAAAATGTAGAGAGTAAACTAAAAACGTAACCAAGAGAAATGGAGACGAATGAAGTAAAAAAATTGATTAAAACAAAAGTGCTTTCTCAAAGTGTAACAACAGAAAGACCAAAATGTTTTCCAAACATGTACATCTCATTGAGACAGACATCATCACTACATTTACAATGTAAGTCTTTTCTATTACAACCTTTGAACCTTCTTCAAATTCAAAACCCTTTTTCCTTGAGCCTCTCTCCTCCCAAAAATAAATAAAAATGAAAAAAAAAAAAAAAAAAAAAGGCTGTTTGGAACCACAAAACTCCCTATAAAGCAGAGCAACACCCTTTCTTTGGAACCAAAAACAGTTGGGATGGGAGATTTGGAACTTCAGATAGCATAAAAATATTTGGGTCTTCTTTTAATAGTTTCCAAAATATAATGAGAGACAGCATATGGCATCAAAAAGGCTATATAACTAACCCTCCATTCACTAGCACTACTGACTGACCCCCTTTTCCCTTTCAAGAAGAAGTGACCTTAAGGGACGATATGATATTATTTATCACTCTGATCCTCCCTTACCTTGTTCATCTTGTGGGATCATGCCTTCCTCGTCTTCTTCTCGAGGATAGGACGAGCGAGAAGTGGGTGATCTTCTTGAATCCTTGTTATCTGGGTTGCCGTGTGTGCCTCCACAGTTTCCCTTGTCCAACATTGTTTTATGGAAACTCAAAACTGGAGAACGTTCTCGTGTTGGAGGAGCCCGGTTAAAACGGTTAGGACTCCGGCTTCGACTACGGCTCCGACTTCGGACTTGGTTCCAGCTTCCAGAACCATTCTTACTAGAATTTTCAATTCCTCGAAGTGGAATGTTGCTACGTTCCATCATCGTTTGGTGAAAACTCCTGACTGGGGAGCGGTCGCGTGCTGGTGCAGACCTGTCGGGGCTCCAGCTTGGAGGACTGTGGTCATGGTTCCAACTTTTAGTTCGGTCACCTCCCGCACCACCCCTTGGAGGACTCCGACTGCGACCACGATTATATCCAGAATCATACCTGTCAAAAAGGGAACATAAAAAAGCATCAAAACACCAACACAATCTTTAAAACTGCCAGACGTAATTGGACCTGTCAGTTAACAGAAAGAAATCTTTCAGGAACCCTAGAAATGATTAAAAACAATTTAGTACCTCTCTCGTGAGTCAAAGTCATACCCTCGGCCACCACCTCGTTCTGGCTTGGAGGAAGAAAAGGAAGACATTCCCCGTCCACCCCTCCCACCAGAGTTTGAATCATTGCGCCCACCTCGACCACCATCAGAGCCAGAACCCCAACGTCTAAACTTGGCCATTCCGTAACTTCGAGAAGCCATATCACGAAGTTCTGGCGGGACTCGCTGATTAGCTCCCTCCAAAATTTTAATCAGATCTGAAGCATACTTTGCATCCTGCTCACCAAAGAATGTATAAGCAATGCCGGTAGCACCTGCTCTTCCAGTTCGACCAATCCTATGGACATAATCCTCCACTCCAGATGGGAAATCATAGTTGATAACAACCCTGTAAAGAAGTAGAGATTGTAAGATTACCATGCTCAATGTGACTGATAAAAAAACCTGTATACTAGTTTTTGCATCTCTCATCCCCACCGCAAACACAGAACAGGCCAAGTTTACAAATTTTAAACCACGAGTAAATACATGCTCTCAATTCCTTTGTTTTTTCTGTTGTTCCTTGTTAAATCCATTTCATCATGAATCTCTCCTATTTTGTTCAGTAGGGAAGATGACTTGCCCTCTCTGCATACAATAAAGAATAGAATTTTGTTTAAAAATGAAATATATATGGCGATGCAAACCTGATGTCTTTAATATCCAATCCTCGAGCTGCAACATCAGTAGCTACAAGCACAGGAGTCCTTCCCGTTCGAAATTGACCAAGAACGTGATCTCTCTCACCCTGGGATTTGTCTCCATGAATTGCAGCAGCTCCAAATTGGCGTGTAAGATTGCGAGCAAGCTGATCACACATTTTCTTTGTAGAACAGAAAATTATCACTTTTGATCCTGGTTCTTGAGATCTCAATATCTGCTCCAATCGCCTGTGCTTCTCCAATGGTGCTAATGCTTCAATATGCTGCAATGCAAATCAATGAAATACAAAATCCAAAATTGAGACTTTAAGCCAATTCAAACAATGAAATACCTACAGCTAAAAAAAGAAATCATAAAATCGACCAAATGAAGTACACTGACAGAAAAATGATCCCATATATTGAGACAACATATGGTTAAGTTCATACCTGAGTGATGGACTTGTTGGCAACAAGCTCGTCGACATTGCCAATATTGACTTGAATAGGATTAACAAGCAGATCTGATGCAATTTTCCGAACTTCTTTTGGCCAAGTAGCTGTATACATTAAAGTCTGCCGACGAGCAGGTACCTCCTTTACGATCTTTCTAATCTGGGGTTCGAAACCCATGTCCAGCATGCGGTCAGCCTCATCTAGTACAAGATAAGAAACCTGATGCAGACTGATTCTCCTCATCTCAAGAATATCATTCAAACGACCAGGAGTTGCAACTACAATATCTACTCCACGGTCTATATCCCTCAATTGTGGGCCCTTTGGTGCTCCTCCATATAGACACTACAATATCACAAATAAGAGTTGTGAGTGATTTGCACCAAAAATTGGATAGAACATTAATACAATTACAGCATGCTTAGAAGGCGCAAGAAGTTACAAAGTGATCGGAAAATGAAAAGAAGCTAAAGGTACACAAGATAATGGGGTACTACTAAAAGTAATGCCTCACCAAACTAGATAATGAGACCAGGACGCCACATGACATGCAGGAAAATAAATTACACCATGTTCAAATTCTCAAGTATCCTCCAAATTTTAAACATTTTGAGGGGCGTTTTGGAGGGGAGACGGGGAGGAAGGAGTGGATTTTCCCAAAGTGTTCCACTGTGAGAAGGACTTATTAAATCCTTACACTGTTTCCAAGACTAAACAGCTCCACTCTTTGCCCCAAACAGGATGTTTGTCATCAAAGAGATAACAAAATCATGTCATTACCATAAAATTTTCTGAGCAAGCAGTTGCTAAACCTAAAACTCCAATGCAAAGAAATATGTAAAACACATTTTAGAAATGATGAAATTTAGTGAGTATTCACCATAACAAATTGGACAAACTAGCAACAACTTGGAGGTGGAATTGCAAAACTCCAAACAAACTGAAAAAATAATAATGAAGAATGAAATATATATTAGAACAAGCATACCGCACAAGAGATTCTCGATGACTTCCCAAACTTCACAGCTTCATCTTGAATCTGTGTTGCCAATTCCCTTGTGGGTGATAACACCAAAACAGTCGGACCAAGCTTAGGATCATTTCGAATGCGCTTGAGATGAATAAAACCTGGTATTAAGTACCCAAGAGTTTTCCCTGAGCCTGTTTTAGCAATAGCCACAATATCTCTACTTTGAAGAGCAATTGGCCATGACTGCGCCTGAATTGGAGTTGGAGCAGAGAACCCTGCATTATGTACCTGGAAAAGTCACCCCTATTAAGCAGAGGAGGCTTCAAAATATCTGGTTGGTTTTCATTTTTCGATTTTTAGAAGAATACGCTAAGTCCAGAAGAAGCATCATCCCCCACATGCATGCGGCCATTGCTTGCTGATTGCAAGCTGCAGAAGGAGGAGGCCTCTTCTTTCGTACAAACTTAGTGGGAGACTGAATCATCACCAACGGCAGTCCCGGCTGCAAATATGGGTGATTCGGAAAGCCCCTCCCAGAAATTGGTCCACCATAAAAGGGCACTCCAAATTAAACCAAGCCCCCAAACAAAGAGGGCACCACAGCGTACGACATTAGCTCCTCCCAGGAGCAAATATCGCACCTGCGACAAAAAAGTACAGGTGACAAAAAGAATTAACATGACCCCAGTAACCACTTAACTTTCAGCAGAAAATTTTGTTTTATATAGCTGAGCATGCCTAAAGAATTGTCAGCCACGTCTAATCTACAAAGATTGAAATCAACAAAGGCAAAGAAAAAAGTGGAAATTAATACCTCCCTAAGAATCTCAGGTGGGAAACCAGTGGCTTCAAATGATGAAAATGGTGCCGGCACATTATCTCCCTAGAAATGAATTAACAAAACAGTTAATTCTACTAGAAGAAAAAAAATGAACATCAAGAAATTTGTATTCAGAAAAAAGAGGTAAATTTCAAAAGAATAGCAATCAAGATAATACCAAGAAGCAGCACAGAAAACCCAATTACCTCTAAAGAAAGTTAGAAATAAATTATAGCAGGACTACATTCTAATAACCCAAAAATAACAGTGCACTCACCGAAAAAGTTATTTCATGTCGTTGACGATAAGACTCGGCAGATAAACCACTTCCTGCATCTGATGGTCTGTGTCCTTTCAACGGTGCTCCTCCATGCCCAGTACTAGGTGTTCCATTTGAGGTATCATGTGATTGAAAGGTTTCACCCCTTGCAACCTGACGTATCATGTGAACAAGGAAATGAGTTAACAAAACTTTTCATTTAATTTATAAACTTCAGTTGAGATTTTAGATAATAATACTAAACCATCCATAATATTACAATGGAGCGTGCAAGCAAGATGGAATCAGAATACACAAGTAAAACCAAAAATTGTAATTCTCTCTCATTCTAAAGAAAGGGGAAAAAACATTAATGTAAGAAGAGTTGATGCTAGAGGCCATAAAAATTTCAGCAGCAAAAGGATCGTGGAAAAACAATCTAAAAAGTTAAAATTTCAACATTCCATAGGGTAGACAGTGAATAAAAGGGGTTACTCTTTGTAATTGAAAAAAGAAATCTACGATTTGTATACTTCACTCTACCTCTTGTTTGGGTGCATGGGAACCTCTTCCGTACTTATCGTTATTTTCATTCAAATTATTATTATAAGAGTGGCCCGTGGATGGCTTTTGAATTTGAACGGAAGAACTTATGGACACTATTGATGAATTAAGAGGAGCAGCAGCCACAGGTCTTTCGTATTGAGTGACATTAGTTTCCGGATTCCAAAAGTAAAGATACCCTGTTTTCCCATCAACTAAACCTCGCCATGGTTTGGGAAGGGTTGGATCTTCTGGTGCATATCGTGGACCAACAGACACAGCAGTAGCAGTAGCCGCCATAACGAGGAACAGAAGATATATAACTCGACGACTGAGAAAAAAAATACAGAGAACAAGATGAGATTACCATGGAAATCTCATATAAACAACTAAGAAAAATTACTTTTCTTCAAAAATATGCAAAGCAATAACCAAACCACAACAATGTGAAAAAACTATTAGCAAACCAAGATGAAACATTTTTAACTAAGTGTAAGATTACAAGACCATAATTATCCCCACTGCCCGCTTAACCAATAATTACTAGGTTTCCAGGAGATAGAACAATCAAGTTTGCAAAATCAGCCAACATCTTTTTAAAAAGTTTGCTCTCTCGATGGCCATTTAAACAGATAAACATAAACCTAAGAAAAATCTAGAAAATACTCAAGCCGCCAAAATCCCAATCCTTATTTCAAACTAATGCACGAACAAAAAACACTGAAACAACCAAAAAGATTCAAAATCAACCTGTCTCAAAGCCTCCACCAAGCGCAAAACAGTTTGAGGCCTTGAAAAGAGAGATCCAATCAACGAAAACCAATAGCATATGCCGAATTCTTGAAAATGAAAGACACTAAACGCAAACGGATACAAAACCTAAAATTCTCCAGAACCCATTACGAGCAAACAACAAAAAAGCACATGCAACATAAATTCATGCATTAGTCCAAAGTTGTTGAACAAATAAACAATCCAAACAAGAACCCCAGAGAAAACGCAACCCTAAACCAAGAAAACAGCACCAAAAATGAAAGGTAAACCGCTAGATCTGCAAATCCAGGAATGAAATTCGAGAAAATAGGATCGTTACCTTAGAAAAACGAGGCTGCGTGGATGAAACCAATCGAAAATCGAGACGACAGCGATGTGTTATCTCTCTACCACGCTTCCGAAGGCAGAGAAGCGTAGAGAGAGATGGTGAAGCGAAAAATGAGGAATCGGAATGCCATTTATAGAAACTGGACGTTTAGCTGCGGCCAACCACGTTCACCCTAACCAGGGTTAGGTAATCCCAACTCTAGTTACCTAATCAAAATTTTGATTTCTTTTTTCTTTTCTTTTTCACACCTCATATCATTTAGACTACGATAGTCAACAGTTTTACCATTAGTAATTGATATTCATATTATTTTAATTTTTTTATATATATTATAAAAAAACATAAATTTTAGAGGTTCGAATCTCCAGAGTCTATACTAAATTCGTCGGTGTTACAGATAAACACATATAATAGTTTGTTTTATTATATTTGAAAATAGCCGTCTTATTTTAGTTCTTAGAATTTACAAATGTGTATTTTAATTTCTAAACATCTAAAAACTATCAATTTTGACACTTACATTTCAATATTAACCAATTAACTTTAAATTAGATATTATAACATGTGAAGATAATTATGTAATTATGGCTTTATTCACGTATCAACAAGCTTTTAAGATTCTTCAACTCTCTTAGAAAATTATTTGTGATTGAAAAAAAGCTTTTTTTCTTTGGTGCAAAGAAGTTTATTCAATTCAACCAGATTTTTGAAATGGTGAGTTAATATAACACTATGAATCAACTCTTCGACTATAAGTTCATCGTAAGTAAATTAAGATGAACATAAAATTAATTAGAATCTACAAAAATTAAGATTTAATAAAATAGATGTCGAGTGAGGATCTTTCGTCGCAAATACAAAGACGATGAAAACTTGAGAGATAGATCAAAAAGGAATTTAAGAAAAATTTTATGATGTTCAATTAAAAGCATTGCAAAAAAGGATTAACATACAGTGAGTTAAAACTTTTCACCAGAGACTTTGTTTTAAAAAATTTTTTTAAGTTGATTGGTGTTAATGAGACTTTTAACTTTAAAACAAAGTATAAAACATTTTCATCCAAAACATAACAATAAAGTATTTTGAACTTTTTCTTAAATTTTGAGAATTAAACACAATTTCAAAAGAATCGAACCTTTAACGTTTAAATCTACAAGATGCTCATGTTGATTAATATTTTAGAATTGTTTCAACAATCACAATCTCAAACTAATAATTATATCAATTTAAAAAAAAATTAACCCTCAACTCATTGACATTCACAACTATTTTGCCACTTGATTCCACTTAAGAACTCACTCAAACTCACCTAATAAAATTATTCTATCCCACAATCTTAAATTATTGTTTTAATTTTTTCCTTTTAAATTTTCAAATTGAAAATTTTAGATATATTTAGAAGTACATAACAGTCAATTGGAGTCAGTTTTCTAACCAAACTGCAACTGAACGTCTATGATCAATTTAGTAAATGCTCAAACCGACCTCAACCATCGAGGAGTACAAACGGTAGGCTTAAAAAATTGTTGGTTTAGGTTTCTTTCAAACCAATATCGACCACCCGCCTTCGGTTCAGTCATCAATCTATCATCCTCACTTCTTCGCAAAACGGATCAGGGTAATAACCATAAACAACACAAAAACAACCATACAAAAAAAGAAAAAAAAATGCATCAGCTCTTCTCTAAAAGCAAAAATAATATATAAACTTCTTTGCTGCTTTACTTTGGCAGTTTTGTTGATTAATCCAATGATTGAAACATAGTGTACAACATAGACTAAAGAACAACAAAGGCCTGAAGGGCCAAATAATGATAGAATTAAAAGCCTCATCTTCCAACAGTGTAATTATTGACAAATAACAAGGTTACCTTTGTTCTATGGAATGACATGTTTTTTCTTTCTTTTTTTACTGCAGAAAGATGGGGCTTCTCACTTGCTTTACAATCAAATCATCATTCAGTTTTGGTGGCTATACACTTGACCAAGTCTAAGATTCTAAAATAGTCATAAAATAAGATGGACTCTTTTCCCTCAAGTCCGTCTCGAGTGTACCTATTGCTACCCGTAAGGTTATTACAAGGGCTCCCTCCGACTACAAGATCGAAACCTCCAAATAAGTTCATATAGTATTGTAATCTATCTGCATCTAGCTCTTGTACATCAACAAGATCAATCAAAGTTCCTTTCTGGTTCGTTTGCTCCCACCAACTTCGCACAATGTTTCGGTTCACTTCCGAAATGTCGACAGATACAACGTTTTTAAGAGGGATACCTAAGCGATGGAGTGCCACTTCTGCACCTCCGATACCAGAAAAGAGAGAGAGAAGATTGATTCCTCCTGGGAACATGTCCTTCAAGACCGAAAGGTGGTATGCGACAGTGTCAACCTGAAACCACGAAAAGTTGTAGGCAAATATGTCGTTAAGATATCACAACCGTTGAAGACTCGATTGGTTGAAATCCTTGTTGTTTGGTTAAACTAGCCTTTGGCTGGTCATGGCAAAGCCACCTAGGATTAATGAGAAGTGAATGGGCGTGAGTATAATGGAACCCCAGAACTGGACTCTGATGTCCAATTATAAAATTATGCAATTCGAGCAGCGAGCAATCTGTTAAGTTACCGCCTAACAAGAATACGCAAGAACCACAAAGAACCTAAAAATACTAAAAGATAGAAATATATATTGCAATATGTTGGGTACTAGATATTTAGTATGATGTTAGTTTAGGGGATATAAGGGTAGTTAGATAGATAGGAAGTTGCTAGCAGTAATTGTATAGGGGTAGTTACTAGGGTGGTTACAACTTGTTATAAATAGAGGGAGGGTAAGTGAGAGTAAAGGAGGTTATTACGTGGAGTGATCTAGGGCTTGAGTGAAGAGGGAGGTTCGAAGTACCTTATACTTGGTTTATCTTTGTATTTCCTTATACCTAAATGATAATAAATTCAGATCTTGTTCTTGTTAGGAAGTATCTTAACACAATACCGATGGCAAAACGACCACATATTCATACCCTTATGAGAGCTACTCTCTCCTAAATTCTCCCAAAGAAATCCCACAAAATTCTTCATACCTCTAGCCTCACTTTCACCTGCTATTATAACTCAAAAGACGCAACAAACTTGGTGATTATTTACTAATATCCCCCTCCTAAATTCTAATAACCATATTAACCAAATTAATATCCTAACTAGGGGTCTTACACAATCATATTCAAAAGAAAATTTAGAGTAATCTAAATATAAGACAAAGAAAAGAACGAAGAGATTGGTACCTGAAATGAATTACCAAGAGACTTGTATCTGTCTGTCCTACTGATTCCACCTCCTCTAGTATGGTTCTTAGGGAATCCCAAAAGCATTTCTACTTCATCGGGCTCAAGAGGGGCGACCTTATTTTTTCCAACCCAAACTAAATTCCATTTCCGACATTGCTCTACGACAAATTTTTGTACATGTAATGGTGGATCACGTACACCGTCATAATCTTCAAGAGCTTTGCGAATCCTATCAGTCAGCCGAGCACTTCCAATGCAAGTTTGTAAACAATTTAATTGCGTTCTAGTATCCCATGAGGGCCACCACTTCCTTGTTAAAGGAAATGCTTCATGTACGGTGAAGGGAGGCAAAGGAAGAAGAGGAAATCTGTTATGTATAGGGAGATTATGAACATAGCCTCTTTTTCTTGCAGCAGCACAGAAATATTTGGAATCAACAAATTCCGGTTCAACATCATATAAGAAGCGGGAAATCGTATTCCATACTCCTTTAGGAGCGAGGGCCACGTTTTCATAGTAAAAGTAAGGAGGTCCCATGGCCGCCTCTGGAATTTTTCTGTGAACTAGAGGGCACAGTTCATTCGGAACCCCAAACCCAATCATTGGGTTTGGCAAACGAATTGTTTCGTCGTCATCATCTTCAATACACCTTGGTTTCTTCTTTTTCCATGCGCCATAATCATAATGTCTTCTCTTATTGAGCTTACTACACCCATTGAGATTCTTCGGCTTTGGCTGTTCAAATAATCAAAGCAAAAATATTTTCTATTGAAATGAAATTATCAATGAGATAAAGCCTCTATAATGTCAGCAGAGACATTGAAGTCCGTGTTTTTTCAGTAGTAATGCCAAAATCAAGAATTTCGCAAGACAGGAAAATTACCCTATCCGGGAGATCTCCAAGAAGAACATCAGCAGCCTTTGAAATTTGAGCAGCAGAAATAAAGTCTGTCAGCTCTGCAATTGAGGAATGCACACCTGCAATGTTAAAAAAGGCACTGTTATTTCAAGTGACCCAAAATTAGAAGATAATCAACTATCATGAGTCCTACTAAAAAGCCCACCAAATAAATTAATGAAGTTGATACAACTTTTTAAGCATTAAATAATACGTTTAGGGTTTAGGGTTTAGAGTTTAGCTTCCATTTAAGACAGTCCTCCTCCCTACTTGGAGCCCACGAATGAAGGACTTCCAAAATGGAGACAGCACTGTTTAATTCACTATCTGAAATGTTCTTTCTAAGCCCCAAATTCCACAAACAAGTTTCAGAGCACCAACAATCCGCAACGTTCATATCCTTATTCAAAGATAAGGCATAAATCTCAAGAAATCTCCGAGCAAGGGATTGACTACCGCACCGTTCATCTGTCCAGAATTTAATATTCCTTCCATCACCTAGGATGAACTCAACAAAGTTAAAGAAAACTTCTTTGTGCTTTAGGATATCCGCCCAAAGTCAATATGAATTTCCCCTAATTGGCATCTCAGTACACCAACCACTCCGGTCTATGCCATAGATAGCCACCATCACACGTCTTTATAAAGCCTCTTTCTCTACAATAAATCTCCATAACAATTTCATTAGAAGAGCGTTATTCTTCTGCCTTAACGAGCCAATACCGAGACCACCATAACAAATGGGGGAGGAGGCAGCCTGCCAATTAACTAGGTGGGCTATAGGTTTGAAATCCCCCCATTCCAAACAAAATCCCTGATTTTCTTTTTCATTCTTTTGATGACCCCCTTAGGCGCTTGCAAAAGAGAGAAACAATACCCAAGGAGGCTGGACAAAACAGCTTGAGCTAAGGTAAGTCTTCCTCCTTTTGAGAGAGAAACACATCTCCACTTATCTATCTTGTGACTGAACCGATCGTCAATAGTATTCCACCCTTCATTAAACTTTTAAGCTTCACCAATAGACAAGCCTACGTAGGAGAAAGGAAGGGAGTCCACTTTACACCCTATCTGAGCTACAGAATAAGTCAACTCCGAACGCTCTATATTTATGCCTATGATAGAAGTCTTTTCCACATTAATAGACAAACCAGCTCTCAAAAGAAAGAGATTAATCATAGTCCACCAGGTATCAAGATTACCATTTACCCAATCAACAAACAACAGTGTGTCATCTGCGTACTGAATATGCGAGGTTCCTATTGGTGGAAGAGGAAGAGGAAGAGCTCCGTGAACCTCCCAAAAACCACTCCCATTCAAATTCTTCACGCATTTTTGCTCTTTCATTATGGCCTCCGTCAACTAAATTTTCAAAATCATCCCTTTGTAAGGTGAATAGTGCTCCCAAATCCTCAATATTCCAAGTCTTAAAGTGCGTTTGGTAGTGATTTTGCCATAGCCAAAATCACTTTTGTAAAAAAATATGGTGTTTGGCAACCTAAATAAAGTGATTTTAGAAAAATAAGAAATCACTCCAAATTGATTTTTAAAGTGTTAGCTCTCTAGTGATTCTTGAAAAATGATTAACCGGGAATCACCACATAATTTTATATAGTTTTTGAAATACCCAAAATACCATTCTTTTAGTAATTTGATAGTTTTAAAACTACTTTTGGTATCAAACACGATGATTGAGTATCAATTTAAGATATAAAAATCACTTTTAAGAGTTTGTTACCAAACAAAAATTTGATTGTTTAGAAATCAATTTTACGAAATCAATTGTATCTAAATATTTTTTTTTTTCTAAAACCACTATTTAAACTATCACTCCCAAACACACCCTTAGAGTATCATTCAAATATCAAATAAACTAGGAATAAGAACTAGGTCATCCCACCACCACCCTACTTCAAGGAAAGACCAAAGAGAAGAATTTTCCAACTATGAAATCTTAAACTTGTAAGGCAGGGGCCCAGTCAAAGGAGACTGTCTCCAACGCTATATACATATGATGTAATCTGCATCCTCATCTTCCTCGGAACTCTAGACTTGTGGGAGTTTCCATCCATTTGGTGCTTGATTCAAAATCTACCAATCAAGGTACAAATCAAAGCTTCCATGAAAATCATGCCAGTCATCTTGGACATATGGTCCAGTAACAACCATGTTTCCTCCCACCAAATCTTAAACATGTCCTAAGGATTAAAATATCCACCAATATATTCATAACCAGAATCAAAGGGTTCAACATCAATATTAAGGATTAATAAATATCTTTGATATCTTTTATAAATACCCACAAAACATATAAATAATAATAAAAATACATAAAATATCATCTATAAATTTCAATATGAATATACACACTAATTAACAATAACAAAAACAAGATCAATAACTTAGTTTGACGTGAAAATAACTTAATGTTAAATTTAAAAAAAAATTGTAATCATTTATCTACAAAAATATCCAAACATATACCGATATATCTATAAAATTAAAATACCGATAGCAATATGACATCTATATTTTAATCCATGACATCCCTAACAATAACATACCCTGAAGAAGAAAATCTTCTTATCCCATAGCAATCGTTCCAGACTACATTAGGGAAAAAATTCGTAAACAATGCATTGCTGGAAGAATGCAACGAATTTGTTAACAATCTAGATAAGTCATGCTTAGATATAATAAATTTATAAGTACTACAAGGAGGTACAAACCACATCTCTCTATTGCTGCATAAGCTTCATCTTCAGAATACCCCATGTCCACCAAGAACGTCATTTTGTTGTCAACATCAGATACAGGTTTTGCAGTCACCTACACCATGAATCAAACTATCATGACGAAACATTGAGTGGCCAGGAGAAGCATTGTCAAAAACTTGTCAAAACATTCCAAGACACAGAATGATAAGAAAGCGAACTGTTACATGAAACCAAAGAAAATCAAACAACCTCATTTTCATAATCACTGTCTAGATCAGAAAAATCATCCAGAAAACTTCCTTCGTAATCCGAAAAAGAGTCGTCGGTATCAACGTGTTGCTGCTTTGGAGGAGAGTTTTCAAGAGCCTGCCAGAAGAAAATAAATGGTCAGTGATAGAAGTACAAGAATCTCTTGAACATTGAAAATCCAGTTCATTAGGTAAAGAAAATATGAATTGTTAATTTGTTATTTAGATAACTGATAAATACAATAGTTTCTATGTTCCCAATCCGTGATACGCATGTGAGACCATTCACGTACATAACATTGACTTGACTGCAATCTTTTGATGGGGAGAGACCCATTTCATCTACACAAAATAATAACAAAAACTAACTTTGACAACCTAGTATGTAATCATCGGAGAAACTCACCGACAATGTGAGTAGAGTCTCAAGTATAGAATCGGTATTCTCCTCTCCTGGATAGTCCATCAAAACAAAGTTATCCAGGTGCTTATCGAAGTTGTAAGACAGAAAAAGGAGTCGCTAAAGTTTTCTTCAATAAAGAAAAATCATGATTTGTTTCTCATAAAGTTTATTAGATAAAATATAAGTTACCATTTTCCTCGATAGCTTTGGCAACCATTTTTGCAGAAAATCCCATTCCAATAAAATGATCAACAGTCTTAGAGTTGGATGGACCTGCAGATGAGCTTGCCTTCGTGAGGAAGAAAAGATACATTAGAGTTAGTTATGCAAAAAAATCCTACACATCCGTCTAAGCTTAATATTGTCAAAATAATATTATCTTGCTTCTATTAACAATCAGAAAACTTAAACCAATTCATTTTAGCTTCATTTTTCTTATTGTCTATCACACACACATATTAACTTCATTATCATTACTACATAAAAGATAACACATACCACAATTACTTTTCTTATAGTTCAATATCATCAAACACTTGATGTTTGCTACCCTACTCGATAACAACTTCCCCAACAATGAGATTTTTAAGTAAACTGCCACTAAACAGTCAAGGAAAGACAACGCAGACAAACTTTACCAAATGTAGACATAACATACCATATTTGCCTCCACACCAGGAAATGCCAAACTAGCGTGAGAGCCTAAAGGTATATTCTCAATTTCTAGCTCATCTTCAGTGTCCCAATCAATGTTGTCAACTTCAACACCAAAATCATCACCAGCCTACAGAAAATAAAGTACGAGGAAAGTTAAACCAAACAGCAAAGAAGAATGGGAGAAAAGAAAAAACTAATTGCCTAGATATTTAAAAGGAAAAATACAAAATAGTTTATGAATTATTCAATTTTGCCCCTGACGTTTTAAAATTTCTCATTATGTTCTTTGTTAATAAAATTGTACAAATTTGATAAGAATTTTTTTTATTGATTATTATATTACTGTTTAATTAGAATATATGAACACATTAAAATATGAACATTTATCTTATGAACGTTTATCCCTTCTGGGAGGTTCTACACATATCTCTCAAGAAATATCTAGGAGATTGTATATGTTGGATGCATATGATTCCTTGGGCTCCAGGAAACTTGCCTTAGATTAGACTTCACCAAAAAAAAAAAATTGGGATATTTTAGATTGAAGCCTAGAAAATATCTTTGATTGACCCCAAATATCTCTTGCCAGTAAATTGGGGGTGTGTCCCCACGTATGAGGTAAGTGAACAAAGCTAGAAAACGTAAGAAAATTGAGTGAGAACTAAGAGAGTGATGAAAAAGTTTCTTTGTTCCAAGTGTTTGTCTATTTCCTTCTGTGCTAATTCCTTAGACAAAAACTTCGCCATTTTGGTGCTATTATGACAAATGAAATCCTGATCCGCTCATCAACAAAATCCTTTGTTTTTCTAAGTAGGATACCACGTGTTTAAGTAACCTTGGTTCATCCTCTTCAAAAAGCAAAATAAAATTTTCTTTTAGGATAAACAAAACTTCCATCGAGGAAAAAAATATGAAAGAATTTCCCAAAAAAGTAGCTCAACTTAATCATTTTCAAAGTTTGACCCCCTCATCAACAAAATCCATTTTTTTTCTAATAACATGACCAAGTGTTTAACTAACCTCGGTTCATCCTCTTCAAAAAGCAATATCAATTTTTTTTTTACAATAAACAAAACTTTTATCGAGGAAAAAAAGATGAAAGAATTCCCCAAAAAAGTAGCTCAACTAAAGAAAGGACTCCAACCAATTGTGCAAACAAGTGCCTAATAATAGCTACAAAAGATCTTCAAAATTGATGCTCAAAAAGAAACACAAAACCTAAGAAGGGACCAACACATCAATAGGATCCTTCTCTAAACCTCTAAATACTCTATCATTCCTCTCTCCCCAAATATCTCACAAAATAGCACACACCCCAACAAGCCATAAGAACTGGCTCTTCTCACATATTCCAAACAGATCTTGCGATCTCACGTTTCCAAAGAATGTGATTCAACTTTTCTTTTTGACAATGCAACAAAACGGCTCAACTACCAAGGGAAACTTTCTTGAAAGCCGATCCAAAGGGTTAACTCATTCATGTCAGACTTGTCAGGTCAAGAACTTGACTTTCTTTGGGATCTTTTTACTCCAAAAAGTAAAAAAGACAAACTCGCCAGCAAGAGACGTGTCCATCAAACAACAAAAGAAGAAGTGATAAGAGAATCCCTCCAAAGCCTCCAAACACGAACATCCTTTATCCCATGCCTAAAAACAAACTTCTCAATCAAAGACAAAAGAGAGACAATATTTGTCAGTCTCCTATCAAACAATGAGGGACTGAACCCAAAAGAGATGGAAAGCTAGCTCCCCGACTAGTTAAAAAAGGTCACCAAACGACCCCATCGTGATCTTCTCAAAAATATGCTTCCTCCTTCCCACTACACAATGGAAAAAGTAGGAGAAAGAAGGGGGCTCACTAGAATATCCCCATGTCCACTCAAAAGGTTGAGGATCATAGTTGTGAGCAATAGTCCTATGCCAAAAAGTATTGGACTCAAGGGGGAAACACAAAAGAGTAATTGTTTTCCAAAGTAAAGAGAGAAATATTACTGCATATATATACTCATACAAACCATGTCTCTCACACACTGTGTTTGAGGATGTAAACTTCTACAAAGTAAAGAAAAATCATACCATCCTTGTGTTCTGGTGGACTACGATTTGGTGGTAGATAGGGCCTTCAAGCTGCAAATAAATGCAACTAGAAACTGAGAAGTGAGAGATACAAGCATCAAACAAGCTGTATTTGAGACTACACTAGAAAAACTGTTTGTTCGTTGGAATTGATTAAAATATATGTGTGTGTGTGTTCCCTTTCAATTCCCCTAAAAGTTGCATCAATTTTCACCCTAAACTTCAATTTTCATCGATTTGGACCCAAAACTTACATAACTGTTGTAAATTTTACCACCTATCAAATTCTACAAATTCGCCCACTAATTTTAACAACAATAATATCCAAAAACTCCCTAATTAAACAAAATCAAGTTTTGCATAAAATAAAATTTGATAAATGTGCAAAACCAACTACTAAGACCCTGTTTGGTAACTATTTCGTTTTTGCTGTTTGGTTTTTAAAAATTAAGCCTATAAAAACCTCTTCCACTTCTAAATCTCTCACTTTGGTATCTACTTTTGACCCATGTTTTTAAAAACCAAATCAAAATTTGAAAACAAAAAAAGAAGTCGTTTTTCAAAAATCGTTTTTGTTTTAAATTTGATTAAGAATACAGCTCTTCTACTTAAGATTGATTTTTTTAAAGAAGACTCTTCTACTTAAGATTGATACAAGTCACGATAAGAAGACGAAAGAAAATAGACTTAATTTTCAAAAACCAAAAACAAAAAATGAAATGATTACCAAACCAGACCTAAATAACTCCACCAAAAATAACAAATTCCCCTGTGTCGCATACATCTCAATCCGATCAATTGTTTCCCAAATATACGTTTTATAATTCATTGGAAGTACATATTTTTCCAAAGATTTCTACTACAAAACACATGCCTACCTTGCAATACTTTTTAAAGTTTACGAGAAAATTACACCTTATCCAAGCTTAGGGTAAAAAAAAAAAAGGAACCACCTTGCAAAGTTAGGGTTAAAATGTCTAATATTTCCCTTATTTTAATTAAACTTATTTGTGTAAATATAAACAATAATAAAATAATAACAACTCCCTTCATTTTCCCCTTTTTTATTTCCACTTTCTTCTCCCCCTAGAAAAGACTCCATCTTCCCAACCCCAACCCCAACAAATCAAACGTCTAATCTTCCAGCAGAAATGATAGGGAAAAAAAAACGAGTATGAGCCTCATTTCTCAATCATCACATAATTCTAAACACTTGAAAATCTCACATGCAAAACGAATCCAACCCTCGTTCCCACTTCTTACGAGCAATCAAAACGCACAAATTACAAGAGAGTCAAAAGGCAAAAAGAGACACAAATTACAAAATTAAAATTAAAATTACTAGATCTAGAAAATTCAGAAACGAACATTAGAGAGACAATAAAAGAAGAAAAAAAGAAAAAGAAAAATCATATCATACCTAAGAAAAAATGAGGTTAGATGAAATTAACACAGAGAAATGTGGAGTTACAATGCGAGAAATCTCTCTATTACGCTTCAGGAAGTGGAGAAGCGAAGAGAGATGGTCGCCGGAGAGAATCAGAGAATCATTTATAGAACCGTCGAAGAAGAAGAAGAAGAAGGAGAAATTGGCGTCTTCCGGCGGAGAATCTCCGGATTGGCTATTTTCACTTCTCACTCTAACTAAAGTACATGCTCGTTGATCTACGACTTTGGTTCAGTTGAGTTAAGTTAGGGTTCGTTTGATAATTATTTTATTTCGTAAAATAAAAATTTTAATATATAATATAACCAAATAGGGCCTACTTTATCAGTTCTTGTCAGAATATACTTAAATAATAATTTTATTTAATGTCACGGACTATATTTTACAAATTTCACTTTTTATAAAAGATAAAAGTTCCATTTTATCTTCGCGATGGAATGGAATTTTTTATATCTTATACTTTATGTTGACGTTATTGTTGAATGAGAAATTTCGGCCAATTAAATGTTGTCCTGTGATAATTAAATTTTTTACCCAATTCGATTCAAGCCCATGGTAGAAACTTGAGTCAAAAAGGGTAGTGGAGCCAGTTTAAGCCCAATAAATAAAATAGGCTTAAGTCCAAGCCCAAGCCCAAGTCTATAAGCTTAAATCCAATAAACAAAATAGGCTTAAGTCCAAGCCCAAGTCCAATAGACAAATGGGCCCAAGTCCACATAAAGCTAATGAAAATTCTCTATAAATAGAGACTTTCTCATTGAGGGGACTTTTGGGGGGAAGAAAAAATGGTTGAAGCTCTGAAGAATTGAAAATGGGCCCAATCCCACATAAAGCCCATGAAAATTCTCTATAAATAGAGACTTTCTCATTCATTTGAGGGGGCTTTTGGGGAGAAGAAAAAAGGGCTGAACCTCTGAAGAATTGAAGACTCAACTTAGTTCTGAAGCTCTCCAAACGTGAAAGTTCATATCACCTCGGGATTACCACCTTCTGAAAATTGAACACTTGGAAGATTAAACCTTCCTTGAATTCCAGAAGACTGAAGCTCGAATTGATTTATATTTGTGAGGTCAAAGATTTCAAACTCCAGAAAGTCTAAAGAGAATTCTGCCAACAACTAGAAGACTCCCTAACTCTTGAAGTTGACCACACTTGACGATACAAGCTTTCTTCCAATTTCAATTTCAAGAACAAGTCGTCTCTTAAATCAAGATCAACAAGCCCAAAGGCCGATCATCCAAGAAGATCAACAAGCCAAAAGGCCGATCATCCAAGAAGATCAACAAGCCAAAAGGTCGATCATACAAGAAGATCAACAAGCTCAAAGATCGATCATCCAAAAGGTCGATTAACTAGTATAGAAATTTAAAATTTATATTTGAGAGAAAACATCAAAGGAGAAAATATTAGAGATTGTACTCACAATATTGAAATCAAATACAAAGTTTAAATTTCACAAATTAAATTTCCTCTGTCGAAATCTCGCGTGAACAGTTATTTTTAACTCTAATAAAATAAATCAAAATATTTATAAATTATAGTAAAATA
Organism: Cucumis cinereus; assembly: GCA_037974625.1. Lineage (NCBI taxonomy): Eukaryota > Viridiplantae > Streptophyta > Magnoliopsida > Cucurbitales > Cucurbitaceae > Cucumis > Cucumis cinereus. The sequence continues at coordinate 12,593,129 of JBBPDJ010000017.1, forward strand.
TTTAATCTATGCGACAAATTATGTCTATATGAATTTATCATCACTCAAAACATTATGTCTATATGAATTTATCATCACTCATCATAAATAAATTATGCTATTTTATTGTAAATATTTTAAAAAATTTATGATTTAAATTAAATTTTTATATTAAATATTGTATCTTCGTTGTGTTATATTTATTTTGATAATTATTTGTTATATTTTGTTTTTGTTTTTGTTTGTTTACATATGGATTGTGATAATTATTGCATTAATGGTTTTTTTTATGACTTTAATTCATTCTTCTTTTAAGAAAAAAAATTCATTATAATATTTATTTTCATATCTTTTAAAGAAAACAATATTTGTTTTAATATATTAGTATAACGTTTTAAATCCATCATTTATATCCATTGTAAACGTTGGTAGTAAATATACTATTGTCCCATGTTATATTTATTGTAAATTCGGAGTGAACTATAATATTTATTACAAAAATTTATAAACTATTGTAGAAATATCTCGAAAAAGCTACACCATTACGTAAAAATTTCGGGGTTGTTTGGATAAGGATTATGCATGACTATAGTAATCACCTCTAGCGATCGAAAATATTATTTGAAAATTTTTAATTAACTTTAATAAACACTATTTTAAAACCTACAATGTGCTACAATTTTTACTATTTGCTACAGTTTTTACTATTTGACATTCATTGTTGTTTTTTATTATTTGCTATAGTGTTTACTATTTTATTCTCAAACTAAAATAATTTACATCACAAACTCATACTATTATAACTCAAACTAAAATAAAATACATCTCAAACACAAATTATTATAACTTAACTATGATAACCTAGGAATATAATAATACACTTCTTACCTCAAACACCCTCGAATGACGTTTTTCTTTACTGAGAATCGAACCTCTATCATCGAAGTTGATAACACAAGCTTTATATCGATTTAATGATGTGATTTTGTGTACTGTCTAACTAACCCAACTATGCAGTTTTGTGTTACATTACACGAATAACTTGATGCGTGTATACAATGATTATTCATCTACATGTATTTGTATATATATTTATATGTTGTTTTCAAAGGCCTAAGAGGATAAGTTTTAAATTTTATATTTGTTTATTTAATGTTTAAATACTACTTTAGTCTCTATACTTGTGGGTTTAGTTCATTTTGAGTCACCTGCTTTTAAAAATTAATTTTGACCATATATTTTTACATTTAGTTTATTTTTATCTAATTTAGTACAGTTTTATTTTTATTTTTGTACTTTCAAAATATACTTTAAAATATGGTTTATTTTGTACTTTCAAATATCGCTCGTTTAAAAGTGTAAGAACCAATTGTTTGGTATAAAAAAATGTATTAGTGTTAATATGTTTTGTTATAAATACACAATTCAAGTAAATTTTATTTGGTTCAAATACCCTTTAATTTAGTCAGTGCACTTTGCCATCTCTTTGTCTTTTATATATATACATTGACTATTATTATATTCAAATTTAGTTCTTGCAACGTTCGATAAATCTTAAAATTAATTTTTATAAATAGTTTGAAGCCAGATTTAGGGTAGCAACTAATATAGCAATCATATTCAAAGTATCAGTAGATATATTAAAATGAAAACGATTTTGCACATATAGTAAAATTTATATCACCTCTTAAATTTTATCAATGATAAATAGTGTACCAACGATAAAGTTCATCGTCGATAGGTTTTGTTATCGACAGTAACAAACTGTTATCATGGATAAATTCATATCAATTGTAAACTTCTATCAACAACAACTAGGATTGGCAAAAATTTCCATGAAGACCCGTCCCGACCAAGGTGGGAATATCTGGTTTGACCGACATCCTCGACCCCCACCCCAAATAATTTTTTATTACTTTCGAACACGCGCACACACACATACACGCCCGCGTATATATATATTATTTATAAAATAGTAGCTTAAAAGAACTGTTTTGTTAATTTATTTATTTTATTTAATTTCATTTTATAATTAAATTAGGAAAGTATTTTAACTTTCTTACAGTCGATTTGTGGATAGATTGAGATAAATCTAAATGTTTTTTACATGACGAGTTTCTTCATCTTGAATAGTGAAGATTTATGTCAGTCATGTCATCCGTCGTATAATAGTGAGTGGTTGTTACTTCTAACTGAGATTACTCTATTTTATTCTCCTCTATTTGTCAAATTTTATTAATATTAAGATATCAATTTTGCATGTCTCTAGTTGTAACGAGAGCAAACTCTTTGTACCCCATTGTTGATTACATGAGAGATTTGGACCTTGGTCAATGGTTTTTTGCTCCTCACCTTTAAAAGAATTTTCCATTTTAAAATTATTTGTCACGTACTTCATCATTATTCTCGTATCACAAAAGAAGGATAGTTGATTCTATAAACATAAGGAGTCGTTTGGGTTCCCTAACTTTAATTAAGTTAGTTCACTCAATGTTAAAGCTTCCAATTATAATGGTTAGTGTTTTCAACTATTATAAACTTACAAATAACTACAATACTATTATTTTAAATTCATCTTTGCTACCGTGTTTATTATTTGCTATATATTCTTCCTCATCCTCGTTAACTTAGACTAAAATAATCTATAATCGAAACACAACCAACAACGTCCCATGGTGTTTATCCCAACATGATTGACCAACCACATACGTTGTTCCAAGTATTACCCTTCACATTTAAAAACGAGTCATCTGCCCGCAACAGCCACTAAAGGAAGCAATATTATAACTCAAATAAAGACAGAGAAGCAGTCAAAAAGTACTTTTACGAGAGAGAGAGAGCGAGAGAAGTAATAATCGTAGTGAATCAGTTATTTCAATAGCAACATTCCTTCAACCCACATCAACAACCAGCGTTAATCTCCCATAATATTATTTTTCAATTAAAATAGATTACAACTGATGATAATACATAAAATTACATTTTCAAGGATGTTCATACCTGCCTGAATCTGACGAGGAAAATAACATTGACTTTGTGTTTTGATCTAAAAATCAAGGAAAGAACACTGCTTCCGAGCATGTTCTGGGATGAGTTTGGAGAGAAGCTCCAAAGTTGCACCCTTTAACTCTGCATATTTCATGCCAACATTTACTAATTTCAGCAACTTTTACACCAAATCGTATGCATGCTCATAAATAATAATAGGTTAAACTTTTTTATTTCTGCAATTTAGTTTCAGTCACATTTTCACCATCAAGCTTCTTATTCTAGGCGGGCATGTATGGTAATCATTTTGACTTTTTGTTTTTTGAAAATTAAATGAATACGACTTCCGTCTATGAGTTTTTGTTTTCTAATTAACTTTCTACAGAAGAAAAAAGCTATACTGACATACGATGGTAACTTATACAGCAAGTCATCATCAAGATATGCTCATAATAGAGGTGATAGTACCATCGAAGAAAAAAGCACGATTTTCAAAAACAAAATATAGACATAGCAATTCAATCCATCAAGTGACTTAGGACATAGAAAACCAACAAATAATTAAACTTCCATTGATTTTAGATTCAAAGAGTTAACTTAATTTCATTCGCTTAACATAGGCGGACAAGTTTATTGAAAAAATGGCCATATTTCCAGGAGGTTCAAAGGACTGAATGCAAACAGTTAGGTTTAAAGTACTGTAAAACCAATAGTGAAATGGGGAAGAAACAGAACCTTGGGGTTTGAAGTTGAAGAGAGGAGGCAGGGGGCGCCCATTCGGAAGACGAGTATTGGGATCCCGGAGTTCATCAAAGAAAGGATGGATGCATGCCTCTAACTGTTGTGTTTGTAAAAGACATATCAAGAGCAGGTAATAATATACATTGATATTAGAACGGTGAGAAATGAATAGTATGGAGATTTACTGCCATTTGCAGTTGCAGTGAATGAAATTAAGTAAATCAGCAACAAAATTTCAATCAAGACATGCTTTGGTATTTTTCTTACAAATTATCTTTACCATTCAAATCAATGAACTTGCGAATGGTGATTTCAAGTGTACAATTACCTCAAACCTCGAAAAGTCACCAGATACTAGTTTCAGAAGGAATACACATATATATTCTTTTAAATTTATCTTTGAAACCAACCCTAGAATTTTAAGAGCATTAACCTACCAGACGTACTTATAGTGAAGAAACACTGGAGAGAACAATGCCTCTGAAAAATTCACAAAAAGAGATACTATGGAAACAAATACTAACCAGCCAAAATTTCATAGCAGAAATTTTGAGTTAAGAATACCACTCCAATAAAATTTAATCAAGTTTTAACTGGCTTTAATATAGTTTATTTTTAAGAAAAACTTCATTTATATTCTAAACTTTCCTAGTTGAATCAATTAAAATCTTAAACTAAAAATAGTTTCAATTAAAACAAAAAATTTTAAAACGTACATCAATTTAGACATAGCTCAACACGAATATAATATTAGAGATAAATACTAGAATCGAGTGGATAGTAGCAGTTTCCATAGTATAAGTGTAAAATCTTAAACTGAAAATTGTTTCAATTAAAAAAAATTAAAACGTACACCAATTAAGACATAGCTCTGTGGTAAATGAAAAGGCAATCTATTCCTTGAGAATTAATATCTAGTGGTCATCTCCTCTTCTTCCTCCTCAGGAGAAGAAGAATATTGTTTAGGTAGTTTTAAGTTGATTTTAAATGGAACCAACCAAAAATAATTATAAATCGCTCCTAAATAGTTTAAATAGTCACCTATGAAAGTAAATATTAGTTAGGACTTTCATTGATACAATCTGTAGGTTCAAGGGGTATAAAAATTTTCTTCTTTAAATCTTTTAATCATGATGATCCGTGAGGAGGTAGTGCATGGGGAAAGGAAAACACTTACAGCAGTGCATCTAAGATTTGGAGAATACTGGAGGAGTCTTGAGACAAGATCCACTGCTTCTGGTGGCATGCGCTTGTGAAATATCTGCAGGGAAAAGGAAAATTAGCAAACCGCAAACACAAAGAGTAAGTGTTGCAAGTTTGAAAACAAACGTAAGTACCTTGTGCCAGGGATGTGCCTTGATTTGTGGGAATTTAAACTCAGTATAATTTGGGTTCATACACTTGATTTCTTCACGGGTAGGAGTCCCAAGTACCTAATCAAAGAGAGACCAGTTCAACAAAACAGGAATAAAACAGGAAGTTCAGTTTGTAAATAGCAACTTATTTTCCTTCAGAAAAGAGTCAGGTAACTGACCTTGATTATCTCAACAAGCTGATCCACGCCACTCTCACCAGGAAAGAGAGGCTACAAAATTGAGCAAGCCAGTAAGAGAAAGAGAGAGAGAAGAGATAGGCTTTCCTAGCTTTGCATAGAACGAGAAAAGAGGAGACTGTAAATTTCGTAGGAAACCTGTCCAAGAAGTAACTCAGCAAGAACGCAGCCTGCAGACCATATATCAATTGCGGTAGTGTATTCAGTAGCCCCAAATATTAGTTCAGGCGCTCGATAATAACGAGAACAAATATATGATATATTTGGCTCGCCTTTCACCTGTTAAAAACGAATGATAAGCCAAAAAGATAGTGTATTCACCTACTATATAAGCATCATGCAAAAATGAGAAATAAAGGCAACATAATAGATTTACTTCTAAAAATACTTTTGCAATATCAAGAGATAAGACACGAAAAGAAAGCCCTACCAGAACTTTTGCACTTCCAAAATCGCAGAGCTTCACCTGATGAGTATGGGGATTGACCTGAACAACAATTCTATGAGCAAGTAGCTTTCAAGTAACCACTAGAACAAAAAACTACAAAGTTTTTAAAGCAAACCAGTAGATTTTGCGGCTTGATATCCCTGTGGCATACTCCTATTCCTCCATGAATGTAGGCTAGAGCTCTACATATCTGTCGAGATACCAGGAAAAACTTAGAAACATATGCTGTACACATTTACTTTATAATTTCTAGATAGAATTACTTGAAAGGAGTCTCCCCAATTAAAACTAAATAGTTACACGAAAAGCATTGGATAGAGCTGAAATTTAATTGACAAATATCAAACCGACGGAGAACACTCTTAAATAATAATAGATTATACAGCAGGCAGACTAAAAAATCCCTCCAGCAATCCCAGTTAGATGAATTCTATAGTTGATAGATACCAGGAATTCCTTCACCTGGTAAAATTTTTTGTAGAATATCTCAAGTACTATTTCCCTATCCTAAATCTCTATACAGATTGATGTGGTATAATTATCTGTAATGGGGATAAACTAGCATCAATGAACCCACTCTCTGTTTTCAGTTCAATACCGCGCAGTTGCTCAGTTCTCTATCATTTTGGCTGGAGACGAAGCTAGTTGGTACGCCAAAATGAAAGGAAATGCATAAGTCATCTAAACCTTACAAAGAGTTAGATAGCCACCTGATAGGCATAAAGCTTGACATATATGAGAGGCATCCGCTGATTTGCCTTTGTGTAGTGTTTTATTACCCGGTAAACTGTCTCAGGTACATACTCAAGCACCAGATTAAGATAAAGCTCGTCCTTTTCCGTTGTGGAAAAAAAACAGTGTTTCAAAGAAACAACATTGGGATGATCGAGAAGGCGCATCGTTTGCAACTCACGATTCTTATATCTCTTATCCTGAAGAACCTTCTTAATAGCAACAGTTTCTCCAGTCTCAAGACACTTGGCCTGCAAAACAAAGTCATAAAAGCCACAAACTAGTACACTTCAACCTCCAAAAGTTGTTAATTTATATTTGTAAGATTTATTATTAATTCTGTTATGAGCAAAAATTACCACCCACTATCATCCAGAAATGTAACTTTGTTACAGTAACTTCAAAATTAGCAATTGAATGCATTACCTGAAATACAATACCGAAGGATCCCTGCCCAACTGTACGCTCTGCCATGTAACTTATTGTCTGTTACAAAGGTCACGGAAAAATAAATTGCAAAAACAAGTCTAACATAACTTAAACGGAAATACTCCTAAAACAAAGTAGTCTCAAAAGATTGCAAATGGTTAGAGTATGAGATTCTCGCAGCAAGTTGTAGAATGTTTACCTGTTTGGATTGACCATTTCGACCACCAATGGTAGTTACAATTATATGTCCAGTTTCTGTACCATTTCCATCAACCACTGTCGCTTCCATCTCCTGAAGATGAATATGTAGCAGAAAAATGACAAAAAGTAGCGAGAATTAATTTACTAGAACAGCTATTTGCTTTCAGAGCCCAACCTTTTCAACCTTCTCATCTCTAATCTTCATTTCGTTAATCCCCTCCGGAAGTTTATCAGCAAACAATGCGATGCCACTACCGGGTTTTCCAACTGGAGCCATACCAGAAGAGGCCATAATATGTTAAATTGATACAAATCACACTATGATCCTTACTATGCACAGTCTGTGCAAATCCTAACCTGCAATTTAGGAAACAGGGGATGTCAGGAAAACAGATACTTGGAATATACACATGCAAAACATCTAAATATAAATTATCTATGATAGCCAGATTAAAAATCGGATGCTGTGACTTGAGATATTCAATATCTAAAACTGCTGGTTCCTAATGATTATAAAATTAGGACTTCTCAGCTGAATCCAAATAACTTTACTACTGTACCTAACTCTACCCTTGGAAGCTTTGGAAAATTTTAAAAATTCGACATTCAAATCAGAGTGACCATTTCAAATAGTATCACTTGCAAAATATCATTTTTCTCAACCTTACTGTTAAATGTAGAACTAACTTCCACAAACAAATAACTTCAAACTTTTGGGCTCCTATTGCTGCTGCTCAAGAGAATGACTCTTCGAACACCAGTGATCCAGATATGTCTTTTGTAGCTTGTGAAAGAACCATTGTCGCAATGCCCTGGTACAGATGAAGCTAGATCCCTGAAAAAATGCTGGTATACACTTAAAAATCCCCCTTTGTAATTTGAAGCATGAATCTGAAGTTCCATGTTCAAATAAATCCTGCTTGGGGGCCAGATAAGGTTGAGGGACTTGCACTTAAATATGTTAAGAGGACATTCTTGATGCTATTGATCATAAAATGGGGGGAGTTGGGGTTGAAGATTATGGTGTACTAAAGTGGATGAAGGCACACCAGTTGACATAAAGAAACGAAAAGACCGAAGAGCTACACCGCACAAGTGGTATTGTTCGAATATTTGGGACTCTTGATACGAGAAATTGGTCTGGAGGTCTCTCCAGGACTGCTGCAATAAATTTTTACGCATGCCCAAACGAACGGTGACAAGTGGATATAGCAAAAATCAGGGTTCCCTAGTGATTTTCAGGAACTATGTATTTAAGCCAAGCCTTTCTCTGGGAAAGAAAAGCTTCCCTTGGAAAGCTCCATATTTGATGTTAGGTAAGGTGGAACAGCCTAACAAAGTGTTCCAAGACGCTACTATGTGTTGGGTTGTAGGTTGTTTTCATAAACCATTCTAGTTGCTTTTGTTATAAGTTACAACCTCGTACCTGTTCCAAAAGGATGAGTTTTTAACGTATCTAATCTAGTTTTAGAATTTATTAACAGAAAAAACGGCCGATGTGTAAAATTTGAAAGCATAGGTATACTTTAACCTAAAAATTAAAAAACAATTACAAATTAATCATTAAAGCGACCAAAAAACGACAAAACTTGTTTTACGAAAAAGGACTCATTCTTAAATTTAGCCTGATAACAAATTAGAAGAAGAAAATCTTAATAGAAGAGAATTTACAGCTAAAGATAGGCTAAATTTGTAAGTTGTTATTAAATATCAACAAATTAGTCAATATTTACTATATATAGGACATTTATAACAACATCAGTTCCCATCGTCATAAAAGAGACAAGTTTGTTAAGTTTGTTGTGGAAACTCCAACGGGGCAAATTTGGCCAGTATGTGGCATCAATCCATGTGATTCTCTCTAATAAAACATCCAGCTGTTATATGAAAATGCTTTGTTCTCCACCCTCGTCAAAACAAGGAAGGCGCCTTTTGTGGCGGGTAACCTGCTCTGCTGACCATCATCATCTAGTTTAATTGGATCTAGGGGAACAGAAGAATCTTCCAGAGTGATGAAAGTTCTTCAGAGGAAGAACTTCTTTATTATCTTTGCTAAGAAACTAAGTAGTAATTTCATTATCAAAAGAGAAAAAATACCACATGCTCTTCAGAGTGAGATTAAAGTGTGATTCACTTCAATACATTTCTTAGGGTAATTTTTAGAACATTTTATGGGATTATCAGTTCCTTTGTACAAGGACAGTTGGAGTTGGTTTACTGTAACTTTGATTTGTTTCCTGTGCCTCCATTCTGCAGGCTCTTACTATTGGCTCAGTTGCAGCAAATCATGTTACTGGAGCAATGCTCCAGTATTTCAACACCAAGAGGAGTAAAATCCAAGACAAACGATCGACTAGTAAAAGAGATGATATGAAGGAATCAAAAGAACTATATAGTTTACTTCTTTAGAAAAACTGCAAGGTTGTAATGTGAATCTTGAATTGGAATGTTAAAGATGGTGGGCAAGGAGAAAAAGTAGAGTGTGATCAAGGAAGCCTTTAGTATTATCATCCAGCCTTTTCATATTTTACACGAATCGGACCTCTGTTCCATCAAAGATGGAGTGGTTCAAATCTCGGCGGGTTGTCCCAAGTTCAAACTTGAAAACTTAATAACTTCAAAACATTATTGCCACTCCAAGATAGTCTTCAGATGGATGAAACCTCTTAAAATTAGTTGGGTGGACCATAAACATGATGCAACAAGCAAGCCCTCGACGTTCTGAATACACATACACAGTGTTATCTAACCTGAGTTCCATCCCAAAATCAATTGACACCAAGAGGAGTAACTCATCTATCAAGAGTGTGTGGAACCTAAATTTTTCCAACGTGGGATTTTTTTTTTTTTTCAAACAAGAAACAAACTCTATTATTCATTACGAAAGATTAACAAAACAGTAACGATGGATCACCAGGCACACCCGGACATCTCAACTAGGTTGACACTCCCTTAGCGCCCTCATAACTCAAAAACTACCATATCCATAACTCTTCCAAGTCTTCCCCTAAGCCAGCTACCAACATACTACCATTCCAAAAGCCAAAGAACAAAACCCCGGGAAATGTCGGCACAAACTTCCCCTAATGGCGAAAACCAAATCTCAGTCCCAAGCATTCAAGCCACTCAAAATGCAATACAAACACGATCTAAAACCATTACAACACTAAAAAAATTCCTATCAATTTCTTTCAGTTTCTCAACAACAAACCAAAAAAAAAAAAAAAATTAAAATCCATCAAAACAGTAGAAGTTCAAAATCAAAATACCTGAAGCAGCAAGTAGATCATTTCGCCAAAAAGAAAATTCAAATCAAAGCAGAAACAAGCAACCTACAAATCTGCCGCGAGGGCTGAAAAAGGATTTTTGAGTTTTTTTTTTTTTGGACCAATGAAGACTCCGTCTTCGTTTCTGCTTCTTCTCTCTCTTCTCTTCTTCGTTATTTCTTCATTTGTTTTTCTCTTTCTTTCACAACTGACAGAGCGGACGCTACCAGTTTGGTCAAATGAAGTTAACGGTCAGTTTTGACGTCCGGAGTTATCGACAGGTTGACACGTGGCGATATTATGGTGGATGGTGGCGTCACGTCCGACTTCCTTCTGTGACCAATGAATAATTGAGTGCCACTGCCACTTCAGAACGTTCACTTTCACGCCCAAACGACGCCGTTTATTTTGGAATATTAGAGTCTATTATAAATGTCAATTTCAGTGAAAAATCGATTTGCCTATTCTTAGGTGCGTTTATTTCCCATAGTTTTATGACACACATTAAATATCACGTTTATTTTTTTATATCATTTCACTTTTTAAAATTCTATGTAAAAAAAAAATAATAATAATAAGAAAATATTGTACCTTTTTTAATATAATAAATATTTATATTTAGTAGTTATGAAATTTTAAAATATATTCTATACATAGCTTATACTTTTCATAAGGATTGAATTTTTCTACATACACATTAAAAATATAATCCAAAACATGAATTAAAAAGTCAAAATGAGCTTTTACTTTATCGTAATGACATGTGCTTCGTTCCTACATGTCAAAGGTTCCATAAAACAAATGTTAATTATCCAGATATTTAAAATGCATATCCACATAACAATACATGTGGATGGTGAGGTAGAGAGATGTATAGTGTTTGACGCGCAAAAAAAAGGACCTAAAACCTATGAGTGATTGTTCAGTTTTTGTTCCTTCTAGATTTTGAGATCAACATATACTAAAACGAAATACAATTATGTATTTTGGTTTTTAGTTGGTTTAACTTATGGTTTTGAGCTCAATTAGTCATTTTTTTTCAAGCCTTCGTGTTTATAGGAAAATTAGCTAAACATCCACGACAAACTAAATTGGTTTGAGGAGGAAAATAAAATTTCTAAACAAAATTTTATTTTGGAAGATGTCTAATTTCTAAAATTTGAATTAGTCTACACACACTCTACGCACAAAAATACTCATAAATCATGTACCATTGACCAAAATGTTAAAAATCCCCGCTCACGTGTTGTTTGAGGAAAAAAAAAGTTAAACAAATATTCTCGATTAAAAGATCAAATGTCCAGTAGACCTAATTAACTAAATATGTGCAATACATATACAATACATTTGATACACTGCATATACTAACTTAAGTAGTTGAACTCAGTACACATCTATATAGTTTATATTGAAGGACAATAATTAGATGCAGCCTTAATTCATACTTTCCATTTCAACCCGCCAAAAAAAAAAAAAAAATAGTATCGTTTTTTATAAACCCACAAAATTGTCATGTGATAACTTTACACACTGAACACGGGTGCACACGTACAAAGAGATACAGAGTCCTAGTGGCAGATCCAGAAATTTTATTGAAAAAAAATGTAACGAGTAGGACTTGAACTTAAGTTTAAAAAAGGATTGAAAAACACTTGTACAATTCGGCTATCTTTTAATATTTGTATTATATATATATATATATAAAAAGAGCATACAAGCACCTGAACATTTGGATAGAAAGCATTCCATATCTAATCAGAATGGAAGGGCCCATTGTTATGTTCCTATTGGGCTTGCTGAAGGCCCAAATCTAGTATTTGCAATTTCCTCCCATTGCAAGTGTATATTTACATATTTACCCTCCCCGCCCTTTTTTAATTGAACGAATGAAATAACTCAATCTTCACAACCACTATTGTACTCCAAAAAATGACCGTGTTATTTTGTGAGATAAAATCTTTGCGTGGGCATGAAAGGAAGCAAAAATATATATATACAAATTTATGAAAGGGTAAAAGAGTAATTTCGAGAGAGTTGTTAGCAAAAGCCTAGAGGTGCCATATTTTGAAGAACTTTTTTGGAATAATTGTTTAAACTATTTTAACTTGAAAATTATTTCTTACGAAAAAATGTAAACAGTGAGACTTAAACCTAGTTCCAAAGGGAGCTGAAAGATAATTTTACCGTTAAACTATATTCTAATATTTGTATTATTTTAGTTTATATATATATATATATAAAGATCATAAAGTTAAGAGAGACTTAAGCCCCTTGAACCTGTAATAAATTCATTGAAGTTTAAAGTAATTGCAAAATTTACATCTTAATCTTAAAGAAGTAACAGTCTAGTTGCTATTTTGTTAAATTTAAGATAAACGTTACACATTTATGAAATTACTTTTAATGTGTTCAATCCATAAAACTCCATGAAAAATTACATTTTGCATTTAAATAAATGATTAGTACTCTTTTGCCCCTAGACTAACCATAACAAATATTTTACAAAGCTACCCCTGCCTCACTTGAATGATAAAGAAGCATGTGAGATACGAAGCTGGTTATTATAGTTATAGGCTATCGTAGCTAAATTTTAATAATTTGTATTTTTATCGTAGATTATTTAAAAACATAAAATTATAATACTAATTACTATTAGACATAAAATTCAAATTATATCTAATAAATAAACTTTTTTTTAAGAATTTCGATTTTGTTAAAGGACAAAAAAAAATAGACAGCTTATTAATTTATAGAACACAAAACTGAAAGTTTAGGACAACTTACTAACTTAACCACTTTTGAAGGTTCGAGAATGGAATAAGACAGACGCCAATAAAATTGAAAGTTTTGAATCATATGAAGCCACTTTTAAACGTTTCAGGACAAAATAGACACCCACGTAAAAAAATTATTCAAAATTAAAAAATTTCAATCATAATAAAAAAAATACACCGCACCTACACACCAATTACAATAAATAGAATTTATCAATAATATTCAAAGTTTAGAAACTTCAATCATAATTCAGAATATAAAAAGAATAACTGACAAATGGTCGATTATTATTGTGTTCAATATTATATTTAATTTATAAATATTTAATTTGAAAATACAACATTAGAATGCTTCAATAATAATTCATAATTATACATATATCACACGAATGCACAAATTGTTATTTAAAAAGAAAAAAGAATTGAATAATTATTATTAAGAGTATTGTCCATAATAATCACATCTGTCAAAATCACGAGAATAAATTATTGGGCTCAAAAATTCAAAATTCACATGTCTAACAATAGAATGATGAAAGAACAAGAAACATTGTATTATATATATATACATACATATACATACATATACATATATATACATACATATACATACATATACATATATATATACATATACACACATATATATATATATATAACATGTATATATAATTAATTAATTAATAAAATCTGGCTTTTTCTAGAGTGTCCAATCTCAATTTTCCACCTTGCAATTGTCGGTTTTTTTAATTTTTAAAAATTAATGAACAATTAAAATCATCTCATAGGCCACAAAGTATTAAAAATAATTTTTTTAATTAATTAATCTACTAGCATGAATTAAACTTTTAAACTCTCATCATTGTGACGAGTTAATCCATGAATGTTTAAAAACCCGATACTTCGAGAAGTAAATTGTTAATTTTGAAAGTTCAAGGATCAACTAATCATGTATTTTAATAGGGATTGAATCTGTAATTACAAATATCTTATTATTTTATTTATTTATTTAATGGTTAAAATACATATTTAGTTATTGTACTTTTAAGGGCCGTGTAAAATAGGTCTATGAACATGAAAATGTATCCGAATTAATTTTTTATTTGATATCTAATATGTTCATATTGAATGTTCGAAAACCTGATAGATACGATTAAAGTTGATGGAACTATTAAATAATTGACTGAGTATGTTGTAATTATAAAATTTAATGTATAGGTATTTTGGGTCGTATCAATTTATTTACTTGCAAAATTGGATGAATTTATAGTTAGGACATAAAAAGAGTATTCATAATTGTAATGAGTTTTGATTTTGAACAAATTTTGTTATAGCAATATGTTTGGTTCCATATTGCTTCAAGCAATTGTTTACCTATCACTCATGTTTTTATTTTCTTGCGCGAGAGTTAAATTATAAATTTAGTTATTATAGTTCGACTAATAATAGCTAAACGAATTAAAATATTTACAAAATATAGCAAAATATCATATTTTATATACGATCGATCGCGATAGATCTTGATAGACTTCTATCTGTATCATGATCGACACAAATAAATAGTCTATCGTAATATATTACAGATAGATTTTTGATGTTTTGATATATTTGTTATAGCAATATTTTTTATGTTTAGAAATATTTATCATTTAAAATATTTTATTTCGTTTCATCATATTATTGATTTTATGATAAATTGTTTATCTTGTAGTCACGCTATATCTCATCATTTTCAAATGCTAAATATTAATCCATATCTAGTACCCTACAATGATTTGAAGATCCAACTAAAGTTTTTAAAATATTAGAATGAGTTCTATATTGCTTGAAGTAATAGTTTACATATATTAGCTTTCTATAAACAATTTTGAAACTCAAACTTGCAACCACTTTGTTATGTTTTTTCCATTGCAACGAGTAGGGTTTAGGGTTTAGGGTTATACGATATATAATAGATTGATAATAATTTAATAATTTGTTCGTAATTTAATTTGCATCTATGTTTTCACTTGGTTTCGTTTAAAATCAACTCATAGCAACTATAAACTAATTATTCTAATAAAATCTCCCTAAAGTAGAAAAACTTTTATAATATAACTATTTCTAAACAAGTCAAGAAAGATTTGGTTAATTAAAAATAATTCAACTTAAATGAAAAATCACTTTTCGTTAATTTTTCGCGAATTTAAACTAATTCTTGAGTTTAAAGAAGTCTTATGCATGGTATCTATTAACAAACTTTAAACAAAACTGTAATATTAGAGTCTTTAAATTAATTTATTTACGAAAATCTGAGGTGTAAATTAATACAATCACTACGTTTGGAGTTTCAATAGATATTGATCCAAACAGATGATATAATTAAAATTTAATGCACCCAAAAATTATGTAGTTAATGTTGTTGCTGAATTTAACCCAACAATGAGATATTAACAATAACATTTTTTTTAAAAAAAAATTATACCTATTATGCCTCTCTTTTTTTTTTTTTAAGTTTATATATTCCCATAACTCAAATAAGCCTCTCATAAATTTTCTCAAAATAAAAAAAATAAAAAAGGTATTCTCAGACTCTTAAAGCCTAATTTTGGTTAATTTCTAAAAGATGTTTTTATAGAAATTAAATCATAATACCAATAACTATAATTGGATAATAAAAGCACTAATTACCTTTTCTATAGGTTGAAAGTTTCAACTTACAATCCATCTAATTAGAGTTTAGGTCAAATGAAATCCCACTTAATTATAAACTCACAAAAGAAATAAAAAATAATCAAACATATCTTTTTTCTTTTTTAAAAAATATAAAGTTTGCATGAAAAAGTTAGTAAAATCCAAAAACGACAACATGAACATAGTTTAGCTCGTTAACATTAATGGTTTTTTTTAAAAAGTCAAATATTTAAATTTCATATTTGGCAAAGAATTAAGTTTAAAACCAAGTACAAAATCGAGCATACAAGAAAATTTGGACTCCTTTTGACAACCATTTTGTTTTAAAAATTAAACCTATTTCATCTAATTTTTTCTTATAGTTGTCGCATCTTTCTTAAATATAAGAATTGAATTCTTAACCAAATTAAAAAAAAATAAAACACATTTTTTAAAAAGCTATTTTTTAGTTTTCAAATTTCGATTTGATTTTTTAAAATACTAGTCGATGAATTTTGCAACATACTAAAGAAAAATGTGTGAATGAATATTATATCGAGCTCTATAGTCATGTTGCCTCTCTTCAATTTTCGAAAACAAATGTCTTAATAGTCTGATCCGAACATGATTTTTAAATTTTTTTATTATAAGTGAATAAATAAGTAAGTAATTTTGAAAAACAAAATCCTTAAAATAAAAATGAATGAATGAATTAATTACTTACTTGAGAGAGAAACTCATTCCATATAGTTTGAACAAATAATTCATAAAATAATAATACTAATAAAATAATAAAAAATAAAAAAATAATTGGATTAATTAATTAATTAATTGAGAGAGAAGGAGGGAACCCATTCCATGAGAAAATGCATGAGATCCGGGATGAACCGAATTTAACGGTTTTTCGTGGCTTCGGACATTGACAACACATCACAAAATTCACATGCATTTTTTTAAAAAAATATATAATTATATTTTCCGATTCCATGTCATACGGCGCCGTTTTCGGGTGCCTTATTATTATTATTATTATTTTATTTTTTTCTAGTAAATTCCATATCATTTTCAACTCATTTGAAATTTGATCCTCCCTATATAATCTTTGAATTTTTGTTCAATACTTCCATGTTGTAACTTGTACGCTTGTTTTTCTTTTTCTATTTCGATTTCGGTTTAGTTTGGGATTGTCGTTGATATTAAATTAATTGTCGTTACACATATATATTGTTTTACAAAGGCATAATTCAGACTTGTTGTATCAACTTAGACTTTAAACTTTCAATTTCATTGAAAGTGGATTCGAAGAGTTGTAATTGTTGCGTTTGAACAATAAACAACGACAAAATCTTCACGAACTCATGAATTTCAATAAAATAAAAAATTACACAAAAAAACAACTTTATCTAAAGTACAAATTATCTAAACCCTAAAAATAGCTATTTTAAATATATCAAAATTGACAAAAATATTTACAAAATATCACAATATATCTAAAATGGATCGCAATTGACTACTATTCATGTTTGTCTCTATCATGATAGACACCAATAACAGTCTATCTTGATCTATTATAATATATTTCATATAAGATATTTTAATATATTAAAAAAATATTATAAAAAGTTTTGCTATTTAAAATAAATTTTCATTAAAAAAATTGAATTTTAATTTTTCTCTAAAATTTTAACAAAACTATATGTTTTATAATTCATTAAACATAAGATATGTTTTTGTTTGGTGTGGAAAGGGAGAGGAGGGGACAATAAATGGTAACTAATAATATGAGATATTACAAGAACCTTCAACTTGCTACCATTATAGCTAATATCTATTTGTTTGCACGTCTTGCCTTTACCTCCATCACATCATCTTAATTAACCGTTAAATCCGATTTGATTGGTGGAATTGTTTAAGTATGTGAAGCAGAAGGAGAAGAATCGAACTCTCTGACTTTATAAGCTGCTGTAAAATTAATAATTAAAAATTGAATAAATCAGATAACAAAAAAATAGACATATAAATTTGTATGGTTCATGAATAATAGTGTGTTAACTATGTCTACACGCAAAAGATCAAATAGACACAAGATATTACAAATTCAGAGGCGCCAAAAAAATTAGACAGTTTATATCTGACACCTCTAAATCTTTAAGGTCAAAATAGATCCCGTGCTTGGTCTATATATTATTTTCAAACCTTATTGTATTTTTATCTTCATACATCCAACTATCCTGTTATAGTTTTTATATACTTTATAAGTATTAAATTAAATATCTACACTTTCAATAAATTTTAGATTTAATCATTCAAAGTTTTTTTTAATATCAACAATAATTAAATAATAATAATAATAATTTTCGTGTAAGAAAAAGATCATTGTGAATATTTTTTTAGAATTCGTAAAGAAGATGATCATGGAGGTAATAAAAGAAAACTCATAGTTCATCAATAGTTAACCTTATTTACTTTAATTAACGATCTATACGATTTTTAAATATTTTTTATAATTACATTTTCTCACGATTTACAAATATTTCGGATAATTTAGTATACAATCCCTCTTCCCAAATTAAAACGGTTTGTTTCCCATTTCATTGAAAAAAAGTCTACTCCATATATCAAATTATCACATGCCAACTTAAAAGATTGAATAAAATCAACCATGACAATACACAAGGTTAATTTTATAACTTAACCTAAATCAAACAATCATGTGGCTAAATATTTTATAAATTGCATGAGCCACCCACAACACTTGGAACTTTTCATTCATACTTTAGGGTTTTTTCTCTCTCCGTCGCGGTGTCACGTCTATATTGGTCCCAGATAAAAAAAATATATCAATTTAAAATAATGCTTTAATTTCAGCAAATATATTATAAAGTTTGTACCTTATAATAGTACTATACACACATGCACACGTGTCAATCCATATTTGTATAAAGGATAAACTTAGCTGTCCAATGATATCATTTTACTTGCAAATCTTGTTTTAAAATTGTTAGTTTATAACTATAATTGAATCTAAGATTTGCCCTTATAATTTTAACCTTTTTTTTTTTGCCTTATTAATGTCCATGCATGTTTGTTTTTATTAATGTTTGGATTATATATAGAAAAAAAAAAGAAGACAAGGTGTCCATTGTTTTATCATGTTTAGTTTCTTTTCATTTTCTTATTATTAAAGTCATTGAAAAACAATAAATTTTGAGAAAGAGAATTTCAATGTTTATTGCAAAATGCTTTTTCTACCTGTTTAATATTAGTAGTTTAAAGAAGAACTAAAACTGTTAGAATGAACTAAATTTTTCGACTTTGAGGTCAGAAGTTCAATTCTTCCTCCCATGTATTATCATGAAAAGAATAAATCAGACTAATTAAAGAGCAAGTTAGACGAAGATTTTTATTAAAGTTTTTGGTTGACTATTGAAAAAGATTTTAGTGATGCAAGCATTTGTTAATTCAATCCATTACTATTAATGGAAAAAAACGTAAAAACATATAATATATACTAGCCCTCGTATAAAAATACACCAAAATTTGGTTGAAAAAATACACGGGAAGATGAAAACCGAGCTAAATCAAAATTTTATATTCATATCTAATACGTAGGTGTGAGCATGACATAGTTCTTCATTCTTACCCCTTTAATACTATAGACAATAATAGATCTAGAAATAAATTTTAGAGTAATTAATCATAGATTGATTTGACTTTAAAATGGTTTAAAGAGCTCCCTCACATGCAACTTGAACATTAAACTTGACTCACAAAGCCTATTATAGTCTATGACATGAAAAATAAGAGAGACATCCACAGCTTTCAAATTAATCATCTCAACCTCTACTATAACACAAATTAAATCAATACTTAGAACTAAAAACCTCATCTCATATAGTATATGGAAAGCGTCAATTTGCAAGCATTTAAGTATAACTTAATGGATAAGTCACTAATTATGACGTACCAAATTATCTCGTAGCATCGATGGTTCAATCCTTCTCCTTGCAATAATTGAAGTAAAACTAACAACGAAAAAAAAGGAAATATTAAGAGAAAATGCCATTACAAATAGTGAAGTCAAGATCTCAAGCTCTAACACCAATTGAATTATTGTAGGAACCGAAAACTTAAACTAATATTCTTTAATATATTTATAAAAGAGAAGTTACTGTCAAGAGGGGGATAACTGCCATTCACGTGCAACCAATCAACAATTCCAAATTGTCAAAATTCATCAAATAGTGCAAAAGGATATCCTTTTCATTGATTTGGCTCCATTAATTTGTAGTGTATCAACGTCCTTAATGGTATGGCTATAGTGTATTTTTCTCTGTTGGCATGTTCTTGCCACAAATCTTAGCTTGGTTTTTTAAGGAAGAAGGCGGCTGCCGAAATCAATCAATCCAAATGAGAGAGAGAGAGAGAGAGAATAAAAAATGGATCCCTTGATAAGAAAATATATAAATATATATATAAGAACATGAAAAGAGTGTTTTGTCATAACTCAAGTTATCTTTTGAACTGTGGAGCTCATGTGTGAATAGTATATCTAATATAGAACTAGTTTTCAGTCTATAAATACAAGCCAAAAATCTTACTTTGTTTGTCAATCATACTTGTAGAATTCTCTCTCTATCTCTATCTATTTGACATGGAGATGGGTGGGAAGAATTTGAAACATCTTGCCACTATTGCTTTCATTTGTGTTTCTGTTTGGTCTTTTAGTTTGCACAATTGTCATGCTAGAAAAACTGTAGGCTACCGCCACTGGCGCGTTCATCGTCATCTTCAAGGTAGCGGCTCTTTGAGGTTGACAGGCAGTGGACATGTTGGAAATGAGGGTGTTGTAGGAACATCACTAGCAAGTAAAGGGAGTGCTAGTAATGGTAGTTCAGGAAATTTTAATGTGTTGGACTTTGGAGCTAAAGGTGATGGAGAGACAGATGACACTAAGGTGAATTTAGTTTTTGTTGAATGATATAAATTATAATATTCTTCATCCATAAGCTTAAGCTTTTAGGTTAATCGGTGATTTAACGTATTAGAGTAGGTGGTCTAGGAAGCTACTTTGTTTGAACCCTTGCAATGCTATTTCCTCCCCAATTACTATCGATTTCCACTTTTGTAATTCTTTTTCAAACCCACAAGGGAAGGGAAGTGTTAGATAATATAATATTAAACTTACCTTCACCCACTAGCTTAAGCTTATGGAGATGATTTAAGAGTTTTACTTAATCATTTTCATTACCTAGAAATTTTGTAAGGTTTTATACTTTACAGAATTGAAAACTCACAGAAGTTCTCGACAATGTATACATACCAGGCATTTCAGTCAGCTTGGGAATCGGCTTGCAATGTAGAGGGATCAATTGTGGAGGTTCCCTCAGGTTCCGAATTCCTCGTTGGCCCAATTTCGTTCTCTGGTCCCAATTGTCAACCAAACATTGTGTTTCAGGTCAACATCAATACATTGAATCCATTTTGGAAGTTGATTTGGTAAACTGTTTTAAGTGCAAAGGAATCTAATCAACTTAATGAGCGATTTTCAAAAACAGTTTACAAAGAACTTTCCATAAAGCTCCTTTGTGGTACAGAGGAATTTTTTTCTTGATGACACATTTTAAAGTACATCTCCCATATTGACATGCAGTTGGATGGAAAAATCATTGCTCCTACAAGCCCTAGTGCTTGGGGTTCAGGAATCTTACAATGGATTGAATTCACTAAACTTAAAGGGATTACAGTCAAAGGTACAGGCACAATTGATGGACAAGGCTCGGTTTGGTGGAATGACTCACCGACTTCCAATCCTACTGACGAAAATTTGGTAATTTTGTACGGGCGTGTTTGTATTAACTTTCTAAGTGTTTATAAGTTAAACTCTTAGAAAAAATATTTATAAAATACCTAGAAAGTCAATCCAAACGGGATGAAAATTAAAAGTATTTCATATTTCAAGTCAAACAGCTTCCTAATCACAGGTTTAATCTCATGGAACAGGACAAGGCAAGCAGTAGTGGAAAACTTCCAAGCACCAAACCAACTGTACAACTCTTGGCCTAAACTTGTTAATAGTAGAACAAATGGATTAAAGAGAGTTTTTTGTTTGCGACTCTAACATTCTTGTGCAGGCACTTAGGTTCTATGGAAGTGATGGAGTGACAGTCTCTGGAATAACCATCCAAAACAGCCAACAAGCTCACCTAAAATTTGATAGTTGCACAGCAGTTCAAGTTTCTTCGTTAACAATTTCATCACCAGGTGACAGCCCAAACACAGATGGAATTCACTTGCAGAACTCTCAGAATGTGATCATTTCAAACAGCAATCTAGCTTGTGGTAATTCCCAACTTTGAGTACTAACTGCAAAGACAACTTCCTTTAGCATTAGAGTTTTTACTTTAAAAAAGAAGTCCAACTTTTCATAAGCAGATGAATATAAGGTAATCCAATTGGTAAGCCATTTAAAGATGGTTTTAAATTTGTTTGTTGCCTAACAGTTTCTAAGAATTATTTTATTGATCTGTTTTTAGAAGTTGAATAAAGTACTAAAATATGGTGTTACTGTATACTCAGACATCCTTGTGCCAGGTTGTACTTTTGAATGAAGATCAATTTCAGTTGTTTTGAAAAAGCAACTCATCTAGGAAACATTTAACTGACCATGTATTCACTAGCTAAAAAACAAATAACAGCCTTAAAACTCAACTGCCAAGTAGTACCTTATTCCCTAAAAAAACTGTTCTGATATGATCACAACTTTACTGTTGTGACAGGAAAAAAAATCTTCCAGAAATGGAATTTAAATAATCAGTACCATTATGAAACTGATATAAATAAAAAATTTGAACAACAGGAGATGATTGTATATCCATACAAACTGGAAGCTCAGGTGTATACATACACAATGTCAACTGTGGACCAGGGCATGGAATTAGCATAGGCGGACTAGGACGTGATGAAACAAAAGCATGTGTGTCCAATGTCACAGTCCGTGATGTTAAACTGCAGAATACAATGAATGGGGTCAGAATAAAAACATGGCAGGTATATAAAACCTCTCTCCTCTAATTTTGCACTGCAACATAGTAATAAATACGCACTTACCCACCCGTAAACTAATAAATCAATGGTAATTTGAGGAGTGGATCCCATTTCATTACGCTTATTGTTGACACTTATATTCCATAATCGTAATGAAACGTCGAATCTGTAACCAAATAACGTAATCTAATTGAGGAATTGAGGTTGTTTGAAATATACGTGGGACCCACTAGCTGTTACCAATTATCATCACTGTTAATATTATATATGTTGTTAATGTTATAACATTAGAATTATGAATCTTTCGTATTTTATTTTTACTGTTCACATTCCTGTTACCATTACTGCTAGAGTCTATCGTTAAATGTAACAACTTCATAATTCTAAGTAAACAAAAATTTCTTCAAAAAAGAAAGTAAACAAGATCAAAAGCAAATCCAATTACGTTTGCGATTAAAATTTATCATAATTGATCCATCAATAAAATTTCATTAAAGTTATGCCACTTTTCATTACAGTTTGCCAAACATGTCCTAAATGCATGAGAGTAAAAGCAGGGGAAAAACATCAACAGACCCATCTTTAATTATATGAACATACTTTTCTCAGTTGTTTGTCAAAAACTCCCTTTCTTAAATCAAACATAATTTAGAGTCATTTGATTTTCCCATTGCAGGGGGGTTCAGGCTCAGTACAGGGAATACTATTTTCAAACATTCAAGTTACCGACGTTCAAACTCCAATAATGATAGACCAATACTACTGTGATGGGGGTAGATGCCATAATGGATCTTCTGCAGTAGCAATTTCAGGAGTAAACTATGTAAACATTAGAGGAACATACACTTCAACGCCAGTCCATTTTGCCTGCAGTGACAGTCTTCCATGCACAGGTGTGACATTAGACACCATTCAGCTTGAGGGGAGCGGTCGCTTGAATGAACCATTCTGTTGGAAGGCATATGGTGAACTGAAAACCTCCACCGTCCCTCCCGTCGACTGCTTGCAATCTGGAAATCCAATGAAAGCTCAAGCTCATGATTCTTGCTAAGCTTTGCAGCTAAACATTAATTACATTAAAGAAAGAAAAAAAATCACATCCTAAACTACTTAGAAACATAAGAGTTATATGTTACAAAAAGGGGTTCTATAGAAAGATATATGCATCCATTAATGAATAGTTGGGAAAGAAATTACACGGTAGATTGCTTAGAAATAGAAGTGGTATATGCTACAAAAAGGGTCCTATAGATAGAGATATGCAGTCACTGATGGAGATTTAGGAGAAAATTTACATGATAGACTGCTTAGAAATAGAAATGTTATATGCTTAAAAACCTGTTTGCTACAACAATGGCCCTCACTCAAAATTTATCATTCGTGCATAGTAAGATGAATTTACACTTCTACAAACCACCTGAGGCAGAGCAAATTCAATTTATGACAGATTATTGAACAACACAACATTCGGATTAAGTCTCGCGAACTCAAAATTTCTTCGTAAAATGATTAGCAAATAAATCGCGTAAATTACCAGATAATCATCAAATAAATACCGTAAGAAAATTGACAATAACAACTTAATAAAAAAATTTAACAACTTAATAAAAAAATTTACTTACGTATTACATCAAACATCTTGTCCATGAGTTGTGAATATCATTAAATGAATCGATTCGCTAATATCAAAATCAACAGCTTAAAATTACACTAATGTTATACAATCAATATGAGCTATAGTTTATAAAAAAATAGAAAGAAGAAGACAAGAAACAGTATTACAAGTTGCAATATGAAACTCGAAGATTGAGTTTACAAGAAGCTACGTCGTCTAGAAATAGTTTGACAAAAGAAGAGGCAGAAAACCTGCTTGTGGAGTAAATATAGCTCAGCCGGGAAAAATGAAGTGGGAATGGGAAGGAGACTCCATGGCCAAGAAATTTGGAAGTGGAATTAAAAAGTCTATGATGGGGAATGGCATATATGGCCTAAGATAAGAGGCCAAATATTTTCTTTTCATAACCAAGCTAGTAGAATTACCACTTTAACCTCAAATGCATTTATTTCGGTTTACTTTTTTGGGAGTTTAATTCTTTCACTCTCTTTTTTTTGCATTTTTTTTCCACCTTTTCTCATTTCTTCTGTGTTTCTATTTTTTCATTTTTTTCGACATTTCTTTGCATCAAGCATTGAGCATAGAGTATATAACACCTTTTACGTATCGAGTATCAAGTTGCAAGCATGTAACATAAATAAAGCATCAAGCATCAAACATCAAGTAGAGAGTATATAGCACAAAGCATAGAGCATCTCTAGTATCTAGTATCATGCATTTGTGCATCGAGTGTCATTTTTCAATTGCAAGCTTGCTCCTCAAAAGTGAATGAATTTTGGCTCAATCCTTGTATCGTGTATCACGTTGCGATCGTGCATCCTATGTCCTTTCATTGCGTTTAGGGAACAAATGATGTTGTGCATCGTGTAGCCTACATCGAGTAGTTGGTAGCCCTCATCAAGTAACTCATTCAACGAGCAGGCATGTAGGAGAACTTCAAGAACGATCCCAGAAAATCACATAATGACGACAACGACACAAGGCTAAGTTTTGAGGATTGGGCCACTTTTCGTTTGGAAAAAAGGAAAACATGGTTGAAATGATCATGAATGGACTTGATACTTTTCTCATTTTGTTATATAATTTTGAAATAATAAAAAAATATCAACACTTCCAAATTTGTATACGTTTTTTTTTTTTTTTAGTTTAAAGAGGCGAGGTTGGATCCCCATCCTAAAAATTACTGTATTTTAAAAAGAAACTAAATTCTATTTTTTTTAAATAGAAAACTTATTTGTAAACGACAAAATTGCTAAAAATATTTACAAAATATAACAAATTTTCAGATTTTATCAATGATAGATACGAACTAAATTTGCAATTTAAGCTCTAAAATAAAATGCAAAATTATGAATAGAAACGATGTCGTTTCTCCGCTCCTTTCGTTCCCTCCACGTTTGAACATCTTTTCGCTCCACATGCAAAATAAAATAAATAAATAAATCCAAAGCCATTAGAAAAAAGAAACTTCGGAACCGGAACGCTCTCTCTCTATCGCATCCATATTCACATTCAGATTTCTCACGAATTCGAGCGGTAATCAATTTTCATATTCATCGCTTTTCATCATCCATTTCTCAAATTTGATATCTGGAAGATCTTTTCTTGATCTGAAGTTGTAGATTTACGGATTCATTTTATCCATTTTTTCTGGTAGATTTTGAATTGTTTTCGTAACATTGGAATGATTGTTTGATTTTTTGGATTTTCGATTTAATTTTTAATTATACGTGGAGATCTTTTATACTTCTCGATGTTTGGATACGTTCTGTTGGTTGCCGAATCGATTTGGTCATGTTTGTCGTAGTATTGGAAATCAAAATAGTTTGAAATTCTCATTGCATGGTTTAGATGTCGTTAGAGGATCGGGAGGGATAAGTATTTCTGGAAATTTTAATTTATTTGGTTGTTCATTGCGGTTTTACTTTTGAATTCTTCTTTTTAGGATGTTTTTTAGATTCATGTTAATTCACTGGGTGCTCGTAGTTGTAGACCTATTTGTTTAATATCTAAACTATTCTAAATGTTTAATTTCCGATTTCAAGTGATCTTGCTGTGAATCTGTGATAGAAGGAAGCGGAAATGGGTTTGACCTTTACGAAGCTCTTCGGTAGGCTTTTTTCTAAGAAAGAGATGCGCATTTTGATGGTTGGTCTTGATGCTGCCGGTAAGACCACGATCTTGTACAAGCTGAAGCTTGGAGAAATTGTGACCACCATTCCCACTATCGGTGAGTCTTTATCCATATAATACAGTTTTTGTGGAACTTTGGAAAATGAGAACTCGGATAATAGAATCACCTGCCTCAGTGGTTTATTGACTCCTAAGAGAACGAGATCTATGTTAATTTTCACCCTCTATAACGGCAGTCTTTTCAAACCTGCAGCATTAATATTACCCTGAGGGTTCTAAATTACTGTCTCATCTTTAATAACAATAACAAAACTATTGCCAATAGTGGACATGATATCACAAATCCAGTGTTTTCTCTGCCTGTTATTAACAAAATTAAAGCCAAAGACTTTAAATCGACCAACCATCTACAACTAATCTTAGAGAATGAACAGGAAAATGGAAGGCTAAGATACACATACACCCTACATCAAGTTTAAAAGACAGTGTTATATAACTTGACGTAACCATCTCTAAGGTTGATGATTTAATCCTCATCCCACAATTGTTGACTCAAAATAATAACTTGATATAGTTCTGTGGCCAAGTGAAATTGTTTCTCAGTCAAGAAACCTAATCAAGAGTTTTAATTAGAGTTTTCCAGTTCAGGTAAACTGGAGGATGAAGGTTCAAAGCTAGGTTCATCCTTTTGGGAAAAATATCTCACGGATCTTGTACCCTTAACATTCCTGACTATCAAATGTTTAGGGTTGATTACTGGTCTGCAATTTCAAGCTAATTGTGGTTTGAGGGTTTTACAAGAGACAAGCTAGCAAACGAACAATGAATGAAATAAAATACTCTGGTTTTACATAGTTGCTGCCGCTCATAGTATCTTTTGGATTCTCACTTTTGGGTTTCCTAAGCATATATAAATTTTTTAGGCAATGAAATAATGGTGTGATTTCTGAAACAGTTAAGCCTCTGCCCAAACTAATTTTAGGTCAACCGATGGTCTCCTTCAGAGCATTACAATTGTTGCAAAATGTTTAATAATTGCTGTCATGTTGAATTTTATTAAAATCCATTTTAGGGAAGTCATAGATGTAAGAATCAATTCTTTTCTGCAGGATTTAATGTGGAAACTGTAGAATACAAGAACATCAGCTTTACCGTTTGGGATGTTGGTGGTCAGGACAAGGTATGCATCTCCTTTTTCCATTAGAGAAAGAAGAGAGACAAGTTCTGCTTTTAACCATATTTAAGAGACAACCAGTTCATTTTGAATTTAATATCAAAATAGAATTTCACTCTTCTAATCTTTTTTTTTTCCTTAAATGGGCATAATGTGGTTGATGCTTTAGTCAGTTGCTATTTGGAGTTTCTTGTTCTAATGTTAATTTTTTTTTTTTTTCCTTGTTCTAATGTTAATTAAAGCAACAAATGCCATTTTCAATATTTGAGGGTTGATGCATTTCATTTATTATGTTTTGATATGTGAAACTCTGTAACATTTAGAAACATAATAAATTTGAATTGGCAGTAACCAAATATTGGTTCTAATTTGGTATGTTGCTGCATGTTTTTCTTATATTCTTAATTTGATCGTATAATATAATTTTGTATTACCACGACCACAATACTTACATTTTCTTGAATGACGATTAATTATGCATGAATATTACTGGATTATCACTAAGGGCTTTTAGGTTTTTGCTTATGTTTTATATGTTCACATGTTCTTTAAATTAAAAAAATTCTATGAAATCATTCTGAACTATTATGTTTACTCGAAGTTTGACTGAAGTGGTTTCCTTTTGAAAGATCCGTCCACTTTGGAGGCATTACTTTCAGAATACACAGGGCCTTATTTTTGTTGTGGATAGCAATGATAGGGACCGAGTGGTAGAGGCAAGAGATGAGTTGCACAGGATGTTGAATGAGGTATGTTCGTAGATGCTTTTATCTTTTCATTCTGCATCCTGATGAACTTATATGTCAGTTCCCCTACTTGATGGACTATAGCCGTGTATAGCTTGCTTTTGTTCCTACTGTGTCCATATGTCATGCCTAATGCCTCTACTTCCTTGTTGCATTGTTATTTCTTTTTAATGCTTTTTGAATTCCACTATTTGTCACCATTTCTCTTGTGATATAGTTTTGCAAAATTCAATTTTTAGAAACTATTTTGTTGCGACTTGCCACTAAGAACCAGGATTTTACTTGAGTTTGTTACAAGGCAGTTAGTTCTGTTACGTTGTTGCTGCTTAGGAAGACGATTTGGTAAATCTGGCTACCTACTTTGTTGTTTGGTTTTGATCTTCTTCCTCTCCGTGCATTCATCATCAATGGCCAGAATGCCACCTATTTGACAATAACTTTTTTTAGCTTGTTTCCTGTGGTTTGAAAGTATGATCGATTAAGATCTCTTGTATTGCTATATATATATATACAATCTTTATATAATCTTCTTCTTCTTCTTCTTTTTTGGTTTAGTAGTATTACCTAATTCAGACGCTTTGTGGTGTCTCATAAAATGTTGAATCTTCTCCCAGGATGAGCTTAGAGATGCTGTTTTGCTCGTATTTGCTAACAAGCAAGATCTTCCTAATGCCATGAATGCTGCAGAAATAACTGACAAACTTGGTCTTCACTCCCTTCGCCAGCGCCACTGGTAAATATGCTTACGCTGTCCATTATGGTTGCCTTGTCGATTTGATGCAGCATTGCACAGTCATTTTCTTGTTTCACCTATTATAGTAATTGGAAGCAACTGTAGAATGATGATCTAATTATACTCTTTCCTATGACAATTAAGTGGATTTGTTTACTGAACTTCCGAATTAGCAAGAGTGAGTTGCATTCTGATAGAAGAAAATTGGAACAATATTTTCAAGTTTTTCGGAAGTTGCTGGCAAGATGAAAAAGTAATATCGAGCAACTTATTTTATACGGTGTTCCATACCAGGTACATCCAGAGCACATGCGCGACATCCGGGGAGGGCCTGTATGAAGGTTTGGATTGGCTTTCCAACAACATTGTTAACAAGGTAAATGCACCTTCCATGTGATCCCAATTTTAATTCATTGCTTTTAAGTTTTCATGGATCAATTAATAGAAATCTTGATTCAGTTTTGAAATCTGATGCCTATACTATACATACACAGTATGAAATACTTGTCGTAGTAAGATTTGAACTTTGAACTTTGAATTAATAGCTTTCTAAGATAATTGGAAATTTAGGGATTACCACCGAATGAACTTGAAAGTTTATATGCAAAAAGTAAGATTTGAACTTTGATATCGAGCCATTCGCCCTCACTTTCTTTTCAGGCTTGATGAGAGGTGGTTGATGGTTTGGTTGGTCAGGACTATGGTCAGAGGCCATTCTTGAAAGGATAGTGTTTTGTTTTTCCTTTCAGTGATTATTGTTATAATTAGGGAAAGAAAGTTCTATTTTTACACATTATATGTACTCAGGATACTCTAAGCTACACTCTTAGCTTTTAAAGCTTTATTCTTTTATTACTTTTCATTTAATCCCAAATTCAATATTTTCGTCTGATCAATATGCTTATTTCACAAAAAAAAAAAAAAAAAAGAAAGAAAGAAGGTTTTTGAGTCCAAAGATTATGAAGTCGAGGTTTAAATTTTCACATACTCCAAGAAATATGCTTGTGCCATGGCAAGCATATTGATCTGACCTGACGTTGGATTAAGTCTAAGTTCCAATAAAGATTGTTGTTCGACTCGAGGTTGGAATATGTTTTAAGTTTTCTCCCAGGGATGTTATTTTGTGAAAGGTTAGCTATGTTTTTCACATTCATATATAGAAGTGTTAGGTATACAGCCTGCGAGGAGGGAAGAGGGTTTTGAGGTTTATTAATAATTTGGTACTTTTATTGAATTTTGAGGTTTCAAAAGTTGTTTGTTTGATCTTTGAGATGCATATCAACAAAGTTTTAACTACAAATTTAACTGCGTCATTGGAGAGTGGTTAACTGCTTGTTGGATTTCATTGAGGTGAAAGAATGCAGCTAATGCGATTGGGTCTTTGACTGGACAGTTGGATGATACCTCTTTCTTTTTGTCCCATGTTTAAAATCGGGTTATTGCTTGTTTTGTTTTTGTTGTCTCCTCTTAGTTAATACCTCATTTAAATCCGATCAAATATTGGTTTATCACTTAAATCCGATCAAATATAGTTAATAGACTATGTTATATTTGCAATTTTTTTAAAATATTACTATACACTTACCATTATCCTTAAAATTGTTATCTATTATAATTACCGAAACAAAATAAAAAAAAATTAAGTAGCCAACTTATGATGTAACTTAAATCGTATGGTTGAAAAATAAGAAAAGCATCAACGTATGAAAAGTCAAAATTGTTTATATCATACAATTTAGTATCATTCATAATCATAATCGACAATCACGATTTTCCAAAACCAGCACCAACCTTCCTTGTTCTAAACTTCTCTATTCTTTCGGGACTTGGTACTCCAGTTTTTTCTTCGTACTTCTTTTCTAAGGCCTACATCAACAGTAAATAAAGAACACATCTTTAGCTTAAATTCATTTTCGATCTCGAAATTTCACTTTTCCAACACTAGTTTTTTTTTAAAAAAAATTGTCATCGAGTGATTGTAAAGAAACTAGTAAGATATTAAATTTTATCTAGGTCATGATCATGACTTGAACTCATTCCAATTAAGCTTTTGCTATTTAGATAAACTCTAATTTAACACTAAATTCATCCTATTAAGATCACCTCCCTCCTATTGTTCAAGGAGATTTCTTTGGATCAGAAAGAAGATGAAAACAATGGGCAGAGGGTCACTCACCTGCAGCTGAGGCCGAATCGTCTCAAGTACTTCATCTGTCATTCTTTCGAAGAACAAAATTCCCTGCAAATTTATGACCTCTTAGAAAAAAAATGAGCTAATCCAATTGCTTAGTGAATATTATCAGAGGATCCAGACCAACATGATCATGCACTGCTAGAATGCCACATGAGGAATGTTGCTGAAAACAGAGTTTGAGGGAAGAATGCGAGTAGACACGGTTAAGCCACGTTTGGAAGTGATTCTAAAATTATTAAAATCACTTTCGTCATTTTTAAAATCATCTTGATACATATTTTTAATCATCAAAAATCAATTTTCACGATAACTTGTGAAATTAAATTTGAATGGTTAATTACATGTTTCGAAGTGATTTTTGAAAATGACAAAAGTGATTTTAACAATTTTAAGATCATTCTTAAACATGCATTAATTAATTAAATGTTCTAAAAGGGAATGTCGTGTATGATAACTTAAATCTTGTACTAATCAAAAGACCTGCAAATGGTCAAATTCATGCTGGAAGACTCTTGCAGGAAGGTCTGACAAGTTGACCATAAACCTTGTACCATTGATGTCTCGAGCATCGATCTTAATTGATTCCGGTCTCTGCAGTTTCAAAAGAATGAAAGTATTAGTTTAGTCCCTAAAGTTTTAGGGTTGTGTCTAATAAGTTCTCAAACTTTAGATAGTATTGAATAGATTCTTAAATTTTCAATTGTGTGTGGTAAGTCCTTAAAATTTTTAGTTTTTCTCTAATACGTTTTTGAACCTTAAATCATGCGAAAAAAGGAAAAAAAGTCCATGATCTAGTAGACAATTCTAAAACACCTAAGCATATTAGCCACCCAAATGAATTTCCTTTGACTTTTAATTTTATGAGGTATGTGAATTATTAAAATGTCTACAGAATCTATTAGACACGTTTAAAAGTTCAAAGCCATAAACAACACTTCCAAAGTTTTATGAAGTAAGAAACATAAAGTTAAAGTTTGGGGACATAAAAAACTTTTAATAATTTAGAGACCTATAAGATAAAATGAAAGAGTCATCTCTTGTAAATTAACTTAAAAATAGCATCAGTTGCATTTGACTTACTGTAGGCACTCAAGGAGAAGGTGTAGTAAGCTTTAGAAGGAGGCAGCAGTCAAAATAGAATGTAAACCAACATGACAAACTAACAACATCCTATATATTAGAACAAACTTATCTTTAGTTTTGGCTGAAAACATACCAAATACTTAGCCAATTGGAATCTAAAGACTAAATTAGCCAAGAAAACATATATCAAGTTCAGAAAAAGATACTCAGCGCCATCCTCAGGAATATTAAACTAGAAAGAGTAGGCACCATGCAGCGAAAGATAAGAGACAGTATACAACAATACCTCTACATCAGCATATATCCTCGGGAATGATAAGCAACCTTCATTAAAGAGTACAGTTTTCTTGGAATATCTGTAAACTTTAGGGTTCACAAGAACAATTTCCTCCCCTTCACCACGTTCACCGACTGGATTAAATACCATAAGTTGAACATTAACTCCCACTTGAGGTGCTGAGAGCCCAATACCATCAGTTCTGTGGACAATGAAGCCAACAAGTATTGTTCACTTTCCTGTAAATAACAAGGTAATAATGGCTCTAACTTAGAAATCATCATTCACGCACGGTAAAAGCTTTTCATAGGTCACCTAGTAAGAACAGATTCAGCCAACTATAAAAGATCGAGAATACAAAACTTCATGGCTAGATAACATGTTCTTGAATCTTATTACATGTTTGAGAGTGATTTTTTTAATATATTTGTGAGTGTTCAAACGTTGCGTGCAGCTCGATCAATCTCACGAGACAACTCGCTCAACCCTACAAAACTTGGGTGTAAATCCTAGGTAGTTGGCCACCATCTGAGATTTTGAGTCATTCAAAACCAAATTTAATTGTATGAAAATAGTGTTTAAAGTGTAAAAACAAACACTCAAACGAATATATGAAATCACTTGTCATAAATTAATCATAAACAAATCATTTTAACTAAAACTAGTACTGATCAAATCACCTGTCATAAATTTAGTAGTAGTTTATGTTCATATCTTGTGAGTGGCTCGGTAGTCTACAGGTTAGATCTCGTGTTCATTTCGAAACTCAAAAGAGAAGGAGAAGAGTGGTAGAAATAGAAACATTATCAAAGTTTAAAAATATTGAATGGAAGTGTTTTAAACTAAGGATTTGCATCCTTCTTTCATGAAATGATAAAAATACAGCCACTCAATTATCAGAGGCAATGAGAAGAAATTAAAACAAAAAAATAATTCAGAAACTTACTTATACATTACATCAAACATTTCCTGCACCAACTTCTTCAGATTATCATCAAATGAATTAATACGCTTATTCTTCGCTCTAAGTATTGGGTCCGGATATTCCACAATTTTGAGCGGTGCCTCAAATTCAAGATCAACAGCTAAAAAACCAAAATCTTATCAGCTATTAAAAAAATGACAATAGAAAAGAGATAGCACTACAAGTTGCCAAAACGAAATTTGAGGTTCGAACTTACACGTAGCTACATCGTCTTCTTTAGCAGAAAAGCCTCGCTTGGCCTGTGCGTAAACGAGAGTCGACGGAGCCCTAAACTTACTCGAATGAGAGAATAACTTGCCGGTTGAGGAAAAACCGCTCCGCCTGAGGAAAACGACGGGAAGAGACAACCGGCAGGATGCAGTAGGAAGAAGAGCGTGTGGGAGAGAAATGTCCAACCGAGTAGCGTAGGCCATGGCGGAGGGAAATTGGCCGGAACGGCCGCCGACGGTGGACCGGTGAGGAGCAAACCTGAGCCAAGGGACGCGTGCTGTTGAATAACGAGCTCACAACATTTTGCGAAGGAGAAAGTCTGTGGCTAAAAGTTGTGCCGTAGTGTGTAATTTTGCTGAAGATTAGAGAAACAATTGAAAATTTCTTAGGGGTTTAATTGCAAAATAAAGAAAAAAAGAGACAAAAATGGAAGATCAAGATAAAAGAAGGGGCGCCAATTTGCATATGCATAAACATGATGAAAGTAGAACAACGTTAATAATGTATTTTTTTTTATTTGCTAAATTGTACACTTTTGTTATGTATAAAATATTTCAAAATTTTCAAAAATAACCTTAAAATTTTAAAATTAATTCAAATACCCCCTTCGTCGTAGTTTAAAAAAAGAAAAACGTTAATAATGTTTCAAAAATACTCTTGAACTTTCAAAAAATTTCAAAAATATCAATACAAATTGTTAATATTCGTTTCAAATACTCTTGAAATTTTAAAAGATGCATTAATACTTGTAGCTTTGAATACAAAAATCAAATATCTCTATTAGTAATATTCAGTTTATCAAAAATCTTTTAGACAACTTTCATTTTTCGTCACTAAACACTTAAAATTATTAATTTTAATCTCAATATATTGAAAATGGCCAATTTAAGTCCTTTCATTACTACATTGTATAAAAATAATACATATATGGTATGTTAGTAAATTTGTATTTTATAACCATTTTCTAACATGTTCTTCAAATAATTTGTGAGATTAGAGTAATTCAAACGTCCAATTCTTCAAGTTGAATGTATATGTCTAAACTAGTTGAACTATACTTAAATTGAGAAGTCAAACTCTGCAAAACTAGGTTACGTAAACAGAAATTTAAAAGAATTAGGCCGAATGGAAGATTTTAGAATTTGATTATAAAAATAGGAAAAAGGCAAACAATTACGACAAATCAGGCTCCCTTCTCTCATCTAAATCCACAGTTGAACTCAAAATATCTAACCTAACTATAAACAAGCTTCTTGGATTGAATTGAGGTGCCTCATGTCCTTCGGATCCCTTGCTAATGCCAACCACAGAACAAGTCACTCTACCCATCATCAATCATGAGAGAATTTTTTAAAGAAATGTGAATGGCAGAAGAAAATTCGCAATGGAGGAATCACCCACAACGGATAAGCGAAGAGCGATGGACACTCCAGCAGTGAAGAAGCAGAAATTCAAGAGATATCATAAGATAGACCAGAAAAAGATAATTCGATGAACAAATCGTTCAAAAGATGAAAATTTATAATTTGTGCTATTCAGACTCTAAACTTTTTTATTTTAGATTCCAATAAACTCCTTAACTTTTAAAACTTTTAAAAAGTGTCTAAATGACTTTTTTAAGACTTAAACTTCCATTTTGTATCTAATAAGTCTCTAAAATTTCAATTATTTAAATATGTAATGAATGTTAAATATTTTAAAAAATTCACATACCCACCAAACAAAATATTCAAAATAAAGGTTCTCTTACAAAATTCAATATCAAATATAGTATATGATTCTTTTTTTTAGATTAAAAAAAAATGTATTATGTCAGTTGACTTTATTGAAAATATTAAAAACTACACAAAATTAAGCAGAAAATAATCAAAAGTTGTTAGTGAAGTTTAGATACCCATCGTAACATAAAATTAAAAAATTAAAGACCTATTTGAAACTATGGTACAAAGTTCATAGACGATGGTCTTCAATAATTAAGGTACCCAATAAGGCTAAAAGTTTATTTGAAATGACTTCGTAAGTGCTTAAAAAGGATTTTTAAGTATTTAGAAAGTTACTCAAAACCGGTCCTCATTATACTCAGTTGCCTGACGGTTTGAAAGCAATTTCCACAGATTGTTCTCCACTAGTCCATTCCCTTTCTTTTACCTGCAAGGGTTATCGAATACTATTAATTTTCTGCATCATTTCAAGAAATGGGATGTCCAGAAAATAATAATAATAATAACATACTTGTCACCACCCTCCAAAAGTCAATTAGAAATGTCTCAGCAAGAAAATTTTCCATCAATCTGAAATCCGTAATTTGGTATTTTCTAAGACAAATGAAATGGAGATAAAGGGGTTCCCAAAACCTAGAGGTAACTTACAAAAGATCAAGCCAATTAGAAATCAAAGATGAAAGACTATAATCTCGAATATGATGTTTATGATTTGACACCAGCCAATCCATGAAATAAAATCAAATCCAAAAAAAAAAAAAAAACATTGAAGGTCAAGAAAACATCCCTGAATCGTTTCTCTACTTCTTCCTGAGTGCTGGATAACCCAAGGGGTTGCAGGTTTTTTCCTACTAAATGAGGCCCTTCCTTCACCACCTTCCTGGAGGAGGAGGAGGAGGCGGAGGAATTCCACAAATCCTGTCAAAGAGAAGCTGGTACAGATGATCAAGAGAAAGGATACCAACTTCTGGAGGTAGTATATGCAATAACGACCTTACTTGAACACCGTTTGTATCTTTGAGTTCTATGGAGGTGCCCAAGGTAATGAGAGGAGGAGAAGGGACAAAAAAGAAAAAAAATCAATGAACACTGCAATTCTTTTACACAATATCATAAAACTCAGAATGGAATGCACAATATCATAAATTATGAACGACAGAGCTAGCACTAAAATAACGTATAATTTTACACATATCATACAAACAACTCAGAATGGAATGCAAAAGAGTAATGGATAATCATTACCTTGAGCTTTTTGTTTTTTAGTCTCCGAACACATTTGAATCTCAATAACATTGTACCTCCATAGAACTGAAATACACAATGGTGTAACCTATAGAACAGATCTCGGTTCAAATACGGTCGTAAATGCATATACCTCCAGAAGTTAGATTTCCTTGATCATCTGTGCCAGCTTCTCGTTGACAGGACCTGTGAGTTCCTTCAAAATCTAGAGGTGAAAATGAATTTATTTGATCACCTGACAAGCAAATAAATATAAAACACTTAATTTTATTTCTTTCAGGAAAAAAAACAAAGTTGACTCAATCATGCGACCAAACTCACCAATCTCAACCCAAATCTTGCAGAGCTTTAAAATAGTTTTGAACCAAAGCCACTACACCACAAGAGAGCAACAGAACACAAGGCTACTTGATTAAAGAATGCATGAAATAGTAAAAGTAGAACGTTTTCTTACCCCATTATCTGCCTCTTCAAGGGCTTTCAAAGTGATTTAATAGAATTATTGCAAGAGGCCAAAGCTCTGACTTGCTGATACAAATACAAAATCCATAAAATTTTCACAGGTCATCACAGCTGACTTTGTGTGTGTACATCACACGATAGGAGGGGGGGGGGGGGGGGGGGGGGGGGGGGGGGGGGGGGGGGGGGGGGGGGGGGGGGGGGGGGGGGGGGGGGGG
>JBBPDJ010000017.1:12630830-12676866 GCA_037974625.1 Cucumis cinereus
CCAAAGCTCTGACTTGCTGAGACAAAGACAAAATCCAGAAAATTTTCACAGGTTATCACAGTTGATTTTGTGTGTGTACATCACACGGGACGACTCCCCCCCCCCCCCCCCCGATCGGAGTGAGAAAAATTAATTTCAAATAAGTGAAGGCGAATGTAACATCTCAAGGATATCAAAGAAAAGAGCAACTAACGAGTTCTGGTTGAGTTAAGAAAAAGTCTGGAGGGCACACATAATATATTATGAAGAATCCCGGCCGGCCATGTTGGAGCAAGATCAACAATAGACATTAGGTTTCCTTTGATCCAAGCCGTCCATTAAAGTTTATATAAACCTGTTCCTTGAGAAGCTAAACTACAAGCTTGATGTAAGAATTAAACTTAACCTGATAGCACCCGACTACTTTAAGAACTTATAAAAAAGTACTCATTCTCCAAAAAAATAGTGAAAACTTGCATTCGCTGAGCATTAATCCAATAAACAGGCCCAGTCAAAAACTAAAAGTTCGTAGGAAACAAAACAGTTCCACTTTCTGTTGCATAACAGGGAGCAATTCATTATACAGGAAGGATCTGAGGAAGCACTGCCTGATTTTGCAGGAAGGAAATTTGCAATAATGTCAAGTGATATCCGTCTGATAACAAGCTGCAAAAACTCACGTCTCAATTCGTGAAGGTTTTATCTTTCCGGAACAAAGAATATTTTGCAGACGATATGCTTGTGGCACCCGTTCACAATTGGTTCACAGCACAGAACAATAGACCCTGTTTCTAATTGGCTCTGATAAAAAACATCGCAAAGAAAAATTACAGGTAAAGCTGTTCCACCTGTGCATACACTAATAATCCGAAGCTTAAAAGCACCCACGCCTTCTCTGACCATTGTACGATAAATAGAAGGGACCAATCATTTCTGGCAGGATTAGTGATAATAAGGTGGTACAAGTGGGAAAAAACCAGTGTATGTTATGTCTGATCAATTACGTTACTTTCCAAAGAGGCAAATGCACATTACGACCATATTTTGTCACTGTTGCCACCCATATTGTTGGTTTCGGTTTCCACCCATCACATTGGAGCCACGGCCAGTACTAGAACTACCAGCATATGGACCATTCTGTGGGTAACTTGAAGCTCCCACACCATAACCACCACCTCCGGCCCCACCTCGAGGACCAGGACCAGACATGTTACCAGATCCATAGGGTGCACCTCGCCCTTGAGCATATTGTGTGTTGCCATAACCACCCCCACCTTGACTACCACGACTTGGGTGGTTGTATCCAGAAGGAGGATTTCCACCTGAGGAATATCTACCAGGACCTGGGGGTCCACGAGGCTTCCCCGCAAAATGATGGCTTGGCCCTGCAGCGATTGGAGGTTGAGACCCATGAATAGGCTGGTTAGCTACCGGTCGCATCTGTGCGTGAGCTTGCCCCGACTGCTGGATAGGTGGAAGACGTCCATGCTGTGCATGTTGCAACTTCTGTCGCTTTGCAGTTTCTTCATGCTGTCGTTGCTGTTGACGCTTCTTCTTAGTCTGGAACTCGTGTGATGCTTCATACTTCGGTAAACTGGATATGAATAGAAAATTTTCAAAATAAATAGAAAATTAAACGGAAATGATGTGACATCAAATAGGGCAGTCAAATAAATAAATGTTTACCTCTTAGGGTCACAAGGTAATGGGTCAGTCCAAAAATACTCTGCATCAAGGGCATCCTTGGCAGCAATCCTCTATATTTAAAGTGAAAAATAAAAACATGAGTCTGAATACAAATTAATCAATCCAAAATATGGGTTTAAGCCAATAACAGATACGAGGGTATACTTGAAATACCATTTCCAAACGCCCAAATTGGAACATATTGGAAATTTTCAGTTGAATATAATGTAATCTGTGAATCCTTACCCAAATACATATTTTTAACCCCCCATGAAAATAAATAGTTTTTGGATACAAGTAAATCGATTACCACTGCTAAAAACATAAAAATCATAGTTACGTTTTAATGTTTCATGTTATATTTTCCATTCAATCTAAAAATGCCTATAGTGTTTTTTTTTTACTTCTCCTTCCTCTAAATGATAAGGTTCAATGGACAATCTAAAAATGCATATTCCTACCCACTTGGTGTCGGAGAGTGAGTTACAAGAAAATATCTCCGGTGGTGGGGGTGAGGCATCCACATAGCCAAGGGGCCACAAGTTAGTGGTGCCTCAGCCCCCAACCCAACAATTTGCCTTGCACCTAGGAATGTTCTTTTTCTTTTTTTTTTTAAGTTTTCACACGTTAAAATTTTCCTCTCCCCGACCCGCCCCTGTCCGAATTTCTTTTACATTTTTTAATATATAAACGAAACCCTATATTTAAATTTTGATGAAATATTTTGATTTTAGTAGGAAGGTCAATAATTTTCTATTTAAATGCATATTAGAAATTAATAATTAACCATATATTTAAAAAGCATCTATTTATTTAATACAGATTAAAAATAATAATAATAATAATAAAACAAAAAACAATTCCCTATGGGATATCAGATTCCACAAAATTAAACAGAAAATTTTGAGGGGCGAAGAATTGAATGAGGGAAGAGACGAGGACGGGGATGGAAAATTCATCCCAATTCCCATGAACATCCCTACAAGCAGTGGTCGCCAGGTTGATCCTAGCTACACCCCCACAGCCGAAGGATGCAACCATCAATGGCAATGCAGGACATCATACTAAATTGTAAGAGCATGTTTTGCATTTTGATTTATTCCAGACATATAATGAACCGAAATCCAGTCAATATCTAGACAAAAAGAAAGATTTTATTTGACAGGTCATGCAGATAGATCAAAGTGATACCTGAGAGGGATCAAGAGTGAGCATCTTTTCCAACAGTTCTAAAGCATGACGATCAAAACTACAAACAAAATATATATTAAAGACAAATGAAAAAATAAGGTTGACGATAAGAACTGCAGTGGACAAAAAGAAGGTAAAGCACCGGCGAAACTTACTGCCTGAAAACTTCTCTGAGACGTCTCTTCATAGGCCTTGTGGGTTTGAAATTGTTGTACCAAGGGATTTTCGAAACCCCAGGCCAATTGACCTCATCCGGAGCACCACATAGCTCAAAGATCTTATTTAATTGCTCCGGCTACAATAATTAATGAAAAGGCTTAAGGATGCCTGTTTAACAAACTCAGAACAGAAGGCTTTCAAATTATATATATTTTCTCTATTATATTTTTATGCACAAAATATTCATAATTCTGACCAGGGAAAAAAAGGCTGCAAATAAAAATTGCCACGCAAGAAATTTTCACAACTTATTAGTCACGTTAATCGATGAACATAAAATCAAGAAACAAATTACTTATGACAAACAAAAATAGAAATCTAACTAATTAAATATACTTGACAGTACAGATATTTGCAGTCTGATTAAAAAACATGAACAACTAAAAATGACTTCCGAAATATTTGTTTCTCGTTCAAGAATTGAAGAGGTAAGGGGTCAAACAATAGACCTCTGGAGTGATCATAGCTCTCTTATCATTAAGCAAAGCTCAGATTGGTAAATAACCTTATACATATTGACGATGTACATGATTGAATTTGAGTTGGTGAGGATCAAGATGCTTCTTATTTTGTTTTTCAGTGACAAAGTTCGGCAATCAAGAATACAATCATGAGAAAATAACAAATTTATTAGGATTACAACTCGGGCATATTATACAGACACCACATAAATTAACAGAAGAACACAAAAATCTAAAAACTAAAGAATCTAGTCAATTGAAGATGACTTTTGCCCAATACAAAATGAAGAAGGATAATTCATAAAATATAGCATCTTAAGACAATATTTTGCTCCCTTAATTTCATCAAGCATAAAAGCAAGAAAACCCCTACCTCATCCTTGCCAGGGAATATTGGCTTCCCATGTAGAAGCTCTGCAAAAATACAACCAACAGACCACATGTCTACTGCTGGACCATATTTTGTTGACCCAAGCAGCAATTCAGGTGGTCTGCAAACTGACAATAGTCAAAACTATGTGCGCACCAAGATCCTTTAATATTCATTTCAAACTCTAATAATCAAAAGAAGAGTTACATACATACAAAAAGAAATGAGGATAACTGTACTGTAACTGTACTGAGCAATTTACCTGTACCATAAGGTAATGACACGATTTGTTAGATTTGCATTGTGATCATTAGAAAATGATCTGGCAAGCCCAAAATCTGCAAGCTTCAGATTTCCATCGTTGTCAATTAACAGATTTGAGCCTGCAGAACAAACATAAAACAATAAACCAAACAGCAAAAAGAAATAAGAAAAAAGGGATATGCATGAATAATGATTTTTTAATTACCTTTTATATCCCTATGCAGCACTTGATTTACATGACAATAGTGAAGCCCTGTGAGAAGCTGCCTCATGTAGCACTGCCAAGAAAAGACATGTCACCACAATTCTCATAGACCAAAATACCTATCGAACAATCAAAAACGGAAGCATGCATCTTTTTTGCAAATACCTTGATTTGGGGAACTGAAAACCTCATTCCTGGACGATCAGCAAGACCTGTCAAATCATGGTCCATGTACTCGAAAACCATGTAGATGCCTCCTTTATACTTGTTACCATCTGCACATCCAGATGAGCTATATAATAAGAAAGAATCACTCCATGCATCTAAACTACAATTTAAAAAGGAAAGCTTGCAGTGATGCAACTAAGTTCTACTAAAATGAAAAGGACAATTATCTAGCATTGAATGCTAATGCTGCAAATGAAGACAAAACATGCCTGGCTTCCCTTGTTCATCCTGCTCAGGACCTGAAAAACAAACCAGAACTTATAAAATTGTACAAAACAGGGCAAAAACCAAATAGTGACAACAAAACCGATGTAATGTTAAAATGATACCTGGAGATGTCACAATCTCTTTCAACTTGATCACATTTTCATGATGGAGCTTCTTTAGAATTTTGATTTCTCGTATAGCAGTAATAGGGAACTACATGGACAAATGAATTGACTGATTGACATAACAACTTAACAAGCCTTTAGCTTAAATAGAAGTATTACACGAAAAACATAATTTCCATGGCAGGTACTCTTATACTGTAACAGAGCATGTTAAGGCTCCAACTTAAATGTGAGCTATCATACAAACTTTTAGAACTTCACGTCTATAGCCAGTTATGGCTACTATGGTATTCCCAAATAATGGTAGGGTAAACTACAATGCTTACAAACAAATACAAACTGCCCAAGTAAGTTAGATGGTGAAAAGATTGAGTGAGA
The DNA here is from genome assembly GCA_037974625.1 of Cucumis cinereus. Classification (NCBI taxonomy): domain Eukaryota; kingdom Viridiplantae; phylum Streptophyta; class Magnoliopsida; order Cucurbitales; family Cucurbitaceae; genus Cucumis; species Cucumis cinereus. The sequence continues at coordinate 12,636,144 of JBBPDJ010000017.1, forward strand.
AGCATACCCCCTCCCTCTCATTATCCATTCGTATTTTCTTCAGTGCAACAATTTCACCTGTTTTTAATTCTCTGGCCATGTAAACTTGACTGCAAGTACAAAAGCATGTAGATACAAATAACTCCATATATTATAGCAACTAAATTATCATTTAACTACCAACAAGAAATATACTATAATCAACCTTGATCAGAAGAGTGACTAAAATCTGACTTTTGGTATGGGAAGTTCTCGTATTATAAGTAAAACTAGTCAGAAGCATGCATATAAACCATATCAAAGTGAACAAACTAACTTAGTGCCAACTGCAGCATGCATAGAGCATGAGCTATATCTAAAATAATAAAGGACGTGGACATGGATGGGGACTAAAAGGAACAACATTAACATTGATTTTCAAGTCCATGTTACCTCGGTTCATTGGTGGAAAGAAACTCTTTTTTAAGAGGAAAAAAGAAAAGTTTGACCACACTTTCAGTGGTCAGTGCTCAATAAAGGTGCAGTACAGTTTAGTGATTTTTAAAATGATCTTAAATATTCTCACATCACTGCCGTTATATACCTGTCTATGTCTTATCGGTTTCCCAACTAAGAAATAGACGCTAATTCACCAGAGTACATAAACAGAATGATGTGAGGTATCTTTGTTCACATATGTCACAGCATCTTTCCCAATCCTGACAAATGTTCTTCTCATCTTCTTCGATCAGAAACATTAATTCATTGAAAATGGAATTAATGTGGAAAGCAGAAAATTTGCTGTGGGGCATAGAAAAACAGGTGCTACAAGCTTGAGTTTGGTTCTATTTTTATTTGATAACTCAAATTCTGGTACACGTGAATTCCAATAAATTCTTGTCCACGTAAAAGATAGAGGAACATATCAGTGAATACATATTTTATAACTGAATCCCAGCAAACAATAACTACCACATGAATTCTTATCCACGTAAATGTTTGAAGATAAGTTTGGTTCCTTAGATTCTTTTTAGGCTTTTGTTCAACATATAGCCTCTTGGTGGTGCACAAATTACATCAAATTTGTTTGTAATTATAGCCTTCTCATGATTATTAACAATTAGAGGAAGGAGGTTTCCTCTATCCCTGCCCTTAGGTTGTTGTTCTATTGGCTCTTTTGATGAATATACATCTCTGTTCTTAAAATAATAATAATATCATCCGGAAGGGTATACTTAAAGGCACAATAACATACCCATAAGTGCCTTCACCAATCTGCTCCAGTTTTTCAAAGCAATCAACGCTTCTAGATCCCCACGAAGGGGATTCATTAACATTGAGCTGCCCTGGGGCTGTTAATGCCATAGTCTTCCCTTGCACACGTCTCCTTTCCCCTAAGACACTACTGCAAGGTCAAATAACCAGCCATTGTAACATTAAAGCATTAGACAACAACTGATAACACAAATCTTTTGAACTAGAAATTTAAAACGGCCAACTTCAAACCAAACTTTATGAATAAAAGAAAGGAGAAATCACCTGAATTGGGAATTGGGGTGACGAGTGGAGGGAGTATATGGAGAGCTGTAGATTAAAGATGATACGGACAGTTCCAATTTTATCCAAGGCGCGCTGATATTCACAACTTTCCTGTCAAAACATAAAAGTCCTTTGAACTCTTTTCTCGTAGTCTCACCAGAATGCACAAATCCTGCATCATACTTTTATACATCATACTTTTAGCAATCAGTCTCAACATACAACATGCCGTCACAAAATCATGATAAACACCTCAGCATGTTCAAGAAGTAAAAACACATAACGACTCAAAACTAGCAATCGTATCAATTAAAATTACACACAAATAAGGCATACAACATGGTATCATATTCAGCAAGAAGAACGAGATAGAGGTTAGAACTCAGATTGGAATCCTTAACCGAAACTGAAATGTTTTCCATGGTTTCAATAGGGGTCATCAACTAATTCTTTACCCAAGGCCAACCATAAACGCCTTTACAACTTGGCTCAACAGTCCAATACTACAAACAAAGGAGTTAGAGGGCGGTAGAAACCAATTCAACACACTTAAAATTTTCGAAAAACAAAGGAGTTAGGTCTTGCTGAGCCAATTCACCCTAAACCCTAAATCAAGTCACCACACTTAACCGAATGGCTACAGCCCCAATCTAACTGGAAAGTGTTCGAAGAAATTCAAACTTGCAGATCTGACGTCGTCGGGTCGTTGGTATTAATACCTGAGACCGATCAGAGTGTCGCCCACAACAAAAAAACGCCAAAGATGAAAAATCCCACTGCTACTCAACTTTTTCAGTCACCGTCAAGCCGCTGGGAGTCTAAACGTGCCGCCGTGTAAGGAATTGCGCCGGCTAGGGCCGAAACAAGCTGTCGCCCCGTGATAGATAAGGAGATGGGTCGCAAATCACCGTCGTGGGTACTGCTGTACAGCCGCGGCTCATGCAGGGTTACGAGGGAGAAAGACTACGCGCCGTTTACCGTCGCAAATCGTCGGACACTGCTGTTCGCGGGTGATGAGACCGCGCCGGATAAGAAACAAGAGAGAGGGTGAGAGGGAGAGCAAAATTATCTCTTCCCGGTAAAAGAATGTCCACCACTGTTATTTTGGAATTTTAACCAATACAACCCTAGAGAAATTTCCCTTTTAATTTTTAGTTTTTACCGTATTGAAAAAATAAAATTCATATGTTTTCTCAAAGAGAAAAGTAAATTATTATGGGTCTGTATTAGGGTGAGTATTGGATTTTTCGATAATCAATTAGGGTCATGTACAAATCGATTGATCAAATCAGTTGGGTTTATGTTAGTTTAGATTTTTTGAACTTTTTTTAAATATTGTCGGTTCGAAGTTTTTCAAACCAACACCAATCGAACATCTCTTTATCTCCGACCTACCGCGTTTTAATTTGATTGGTTTAAGTCAATCGACTCGGTTTTCGATTTATCGTGCTCAATTTTATAAAAGCATACAACGAATAAGATTTGAACCATCAACTAAAAACTTTGTTTTTTTTTTTTTTTAATATCCATGAGTGTCCGGACCAGCTTACACGCACCTTGACAAATCTTACGAAACAATCCTACAACATTTTGGTGTAAAAAAAACTTGTAGAAAATTAATCTTTAGGTAAGTGACCATTGTGGATTGAAGCACTGTACACTACTTTGTCGTCAATGTACGTTATCAATGTAGTTAAAATAAATTGAAGAATAAGGTCATATTATATTATGTTAAAACAAACATTTGGTTCATATAAACTAAAAGACAATATACTACGAGACGATATATGTGGTCCTACAACTTCAAAGGACACTTTGAATACTAAACCTTTCAAAAGACAATTTCTATAATTACACACCTAGGGGATTTTGAAACAATAAGTGACATTGCTTAAATTATATGGTTGTTAAGTAATGTGACCCGCACGGTAAGATTTTTTTATTTTTTTAAAATAAAAATAGAGCAATTGTTTTTCAGTATAATCTAGGTAGAAAATTTTGAACCACATACCTTGTGGTTACCATCACACTCGTATGTTAGTTCAGTTATATTCATTTTGATTAGTATGTATAGTTAATAAGTCACATAATTTATGTTTTGTATTTGTGGGATCACATTTGAGAACATCGTTGCTTTCGCTTTTATTATGTATACCAAACACGTCACAAATGGTTTACAAGCCAATTGTTCGGTAATTAACTAAACATTACGTGATAGTTGTTGAGTTCTTGCCTAAGAAAATTATTATTAAATTATAGTTTACACATGAGTTGTCAATTTCTTCTCTCCTTTTGTTTTCTATATAGCTCTCTCATATCTCGTATAATTTTCCTATCTTATTGCCATCCTTCGTCAAACTTGAATGTTAAGCTCACTCGCTCATATGTATTCAATCTATCGTTTGCTCACTGACTCACTCACTTGTCAAATTTGTATTCATCGTCGTTAGTCCTGCATTTCAACGATGTTTCATCAACTTAACCACCTTTCCATCACGACTCCGCATTCAACAATATTACTCTAAATGAGTACAGGTAATTATAGCACTTTAATAATAATAAGAACGAACCATCGTGAGTTGACTTAGTAAAAATATCAATAAACTTGAGTTTGACCTAGTAAAAATATCAATAACTAACTAAGAGGTCATGAGTTCTCGATGGTGACCACCAACCTAAGAATTAATTTGATTTTTAAACTGAAGAGAGGAATGCAATTGTTTATCCATCCCATCGCAGTTAAGTTTATTTTAATTATTTTAAAAGAACTGTAATTTTTAAACTTCAATATAAACTAAAATACTACTCCAAACTTATATATACTAGTTTTCTTAATTAATTATTTTAAATTGAACAAAAATATAGATTTAACCCAAGTTCTTAAATTCATAATTACAAAAAAAAAAAAGAAAAAGAAAAGAGGAAACCAAAAATTTAGGCGGCCATTATAAGAAAGGAAAAAGGGTTGCGGTAAGATCTTGTGATCTCCTTTCCCTTCAGATCTGTCTCCTGAAGCCCCCAAATTCGAGAGGTAACCTAATTTGGCTCCATTTTTCTTCAATTTTCATCTTTCGAATTCGATTCTGTATAACATTTTTAATGCAGATCTCAATCGATCTTTTAATGTACGATTCCACCTTTTCATTTGCTGGTACATTGTTAAATATTTGTGATCTTCTTCGTTTGTTGGTGAAGTAAAATTTGAATTTCATATCTGCTGTAATGGAAATTACACTGGTTCAGTTTGAATTTCTATCTCATTGCGTGATTTGAGTGTCATTAGGAGGAACAAAGTGTTATGGGAAAATGAATTTTTGACGATGGTTATTTATGTCGTAGTTTTCAATCGATGATAATCACTATAGGAGTTTGTCTTGGACGATCTTTTAAATCCATGTGAAGACGCACTGGAAATTATTTTCAAATGTTTGATTTTCTAATTTTGAATGTTTTTGCTTGCCAGTCCTGTGATTGTTGCTCATAGAGGGAAGAAGAAATGGGGTTGACCTTCACGAAGCTCTTTAGCAAGCTCTTTTCTAAAAAAGAGATGCGTATTTTGATGGTGGGGCTCGATGCTGCTGGTAAGACGACGATCCTGTACAAGTTAAAGCTCGGAGAAATTGTTACCACCATTCCGACTATCGGTAAGTTTATGTATCAAGAGCATGTTTAGTTGTATTTTTTTGAATTTCTTCTCTAAGTCTTTGTCATTGTAGTTGAAAATTTTAAACAGAAAGGATTTAAGTGGAAAAGTGAGGTAAAACGAATTGCATCAATGGTTAACAACCTCTTTTAGAGAACAGAACACATTCTTGAATTTCTTTATCTCCACCTCTCTTTACCGAGGAGCTAATAAGGTCTGTTTATTTTTATGAGGTACCCCCACCATGCTTCATCAATTTGTTGTTTGTCAGAAAATAATATTTTAGTCAGAGCTCGGAGTCCTTCAGACCTTTTTGGTCAGTCCTTGGGGGAGGGGAGCTATAAGACTATCCTTTCTCCGCTGCTTAGCTCCTCATTGATCTCTTCCATTCCATTTTTTCCTGAAAACTTTGAAATTTCCAAGATTGAGCTGCAGTTCGAGAATGTGCCTTGTATCCAGCCAATGACCCAATGGAAGTTCAAGTTTTTTGAAAATGATAACGTTGATCCGTATCTTTTTCTACTCCTGAGAAGAGCTTCTGTTCAATTCCACTGTTGAAACAGTAAACATCATCAGAAATAACTCCAATAACTTTCTAACTGCAATAGTTTAAATCACAGAGAGCTAGGGAGAGAATGTGGCCATTTTTTTTTGCATAGTTGCACTTTGCAGTAGTTAATAGGGATGAGTGACATTTTTCTTCAAAGCTTTACAACTGTTTCATTAAGATTCCAACAAACCATTTTGTCAATTTCACCAATATGCACATTGATCGATTCTTTTCTTTTAGGATTTAATGTGGAGACTGTAGAGTACAAGAACATCAGCTTTACTGTTTGGGATGTTGGTGGTCAGGACAAGGTATGAATCTCGCTCTCTCTCCCTTGCCTTCCCTTCCAAGTGTGAGGCTTAAAAGAGAAATAATTAATTTATTTTGAAATTATCTTCCCTGCTTTTATATTCTAAAATCTAAGTAAGTGGTTTATTTAATTGCTAAGTTGGAAGTTTCATGTTTTTCTACTAGTCTAGAGTGTGAAGCAGAAAAACTTTAGTTTGGGTGGTATGTTACATGTCTGTCTTGTTTCAGACACTCACACTTCAACACTTGTTAGACATGTTATAACTTGTTTAAGGACAATAAATATATGTTTACGCTAGTTGAACAAATCAAATACAAGCTTGACATTGATGAGCACTTGTACAATAAGCACAATAAAAGCATTTGGAACACTCTTTTGACAGTTTTACAATTTGACAACCAATTATTAGATTTATGAACTAAAGTGCTCAAATTTTTCTTTTTCATTATTTTTATTATAGTTTTTTTGGGTAAGATTTTAAATCATTTAGATTATTGAAGTTTGTTTGGATGTATCTTCAATATTTTGACATGAGATATTAAAACATGTATGTGTATTTATCATAAACTAAAACAAAATTTTAGCGTCAGAATTATTGAAATGCTGAAAAATACTATATATTTCGAAAAACACATACTATAATAACTGAGTGCTTGCCATGTGTCTGTGTCTTGGATTCTTTGAAATAATGTATATATATATATATGTATATATATATAATTTATTTCTGATATATATATATTTTTTAAAATATCAGTTAAAAAGAAAAGATAGTTGAGAACTGACTTCGAGTTTATACTTTAAAGGGCTAATACATTTTGATTATGAAATTTGGACATCGATAAAATTTCTTGGATGAATTTTTAGGAGACATTCCACACAATATTGTTTGTAGTTTATTTTATTTGATTTGGGTACATCTCATTTTTTTTTTTTACTTTAATTGAAATAAATGGATTTTATTGAGAAAAAAATGAAAGAATACACGGGGCACAAAAAATCAAGCCCATCTCATTCTTTTGAATGGGAGAGGAGGATTGGTATTCATGTAACGTCCTAGAGTTTGCACTCTCTGTTGATTGATCAAATTAAAAAAATGATCGACATTTTTTACAATTTCTTTATCCTTTTATTACACGAGTTTGTTATTATATTAATTGAAAGTAAAATTCGTTTTTCCTCCCTTCGCTAAATGGATACACAGTATGCTTAATGTTTTATTTTATTAGACGTCAAATGATACACTTTTAGCATTCTCGGGAACAAGATACATATATATGTGCAGTATATAAACAATTTTGCATCAAGATAAATAAGTGCCAACTTTAATTATGCGTCGCTTTAGGTCTTTGCTTCTGCTTTATAAATTTGTGAGAAAAGAAATTGTCCAAAGTTGTTATGATTCTATATGTTTGACTATGGTTTTTTTTTTTTTTTTTTTTTTTTGTAAAGATCCGTCCACTTTGGAGGCACTATTTCCAGAATACACAGGGCCTTATTTTTGTTGTGGATAGCAACGATAGGGACCGAGTTGTTGAGGCAAGAGATGAGTTGCACAGGATGTTGAATGAGGTATATATCCTGTTTATACCACTCTACACTTTAATACTGCATTAGTTAATTTCTATTTATGCTTTCACTCTAACTTCAATATTCTATTGCTGTTTGTACTTTGTTGTTACTATATATTCATCAGTATATTGGTCCTAATTTTTTAGTTTTGTAACTTTATCGGCAAGGCCCACAAACTAAGGTGTGCGTAAGGCGCATGCCTTTTGTAAAGTTCCGAGGCTCAAGGGAGAGAGAGCTAGATGCATAAAAAATAATAATAAGTGGGGTTTCCCTTCTTTATTAACTAAAAAAAATCAAATTTACTTAGCCTAAATGCAAAATTTCTTGATATATAGTGTGTCTCACCAAAAAAAGATCCGTTTATTTATTTATTTATTTTTTTGCACTTTGCACCTGAGCTCCAAAAGACTATTGCACTTATTGTGGTTTGAGCTTTAAAAAAAACACTGGTTTCAAGCTTCCAAATGGAATAGTTTTGTGCATGAGATTTACAATTGTATCATAAATCAACGCAGTTTGGGGGAGAAGTGTGGTAGGGTTGGGGTTGTATTGGTCATGGCAGTGGTTGCTGCAGCTACTGCTGCAGTGGGATTGATGGTTGGAGTAGCAGCAGTGGACTGGCGAATGGTAGCTGGTTGCACCTGCAAACAGTGGATATTCTGTTGTTGCGGAGTTGGGGCTAGAAAGGAACGACAGGCTGGCGGCTGATATTTTGGGGGCTTAATGATCTTGGAGTGAGAAAAGGAATGATTTATATATGCATTGAGATACAAACCTAGAGGGCCAGAGAAAGGGTTTGTGTAAACAGAACCAATGAGAAGATAGGAGAGACGGTGGGCCAGTATATGAACCCTTTGTATGGTGAGTGATAATTGATAAAGGAGTGCACAGTTACTACTAATTAACTAACTAGAACGTAAACATCAATGTATGTGTTGCCTAAAGTTAAACAATAAGATTCTTACCGTTCTGTTTTCCTGTATGGCTGTATCAATTTTGCATTTTCTTTCATTTATGAGTATAGCCTGATGGTGATATTATACAATTCTATCTCTAATTGCTGCAGGATGAGCTTAGAGATGCCGTTTTGCTGGTATTTGCTAACAAGCAAGATCTTCCTAATGCCATGAATGCTGCAGAAATAACTGACAAGCTTGGTCTTCACTCTCTTCGCCAACGCCACTGGTAAATTACTTGCTTTTGTTTTCTGTGGGGTAGCTTCATTGATTACATCCAACGAACAATATTTCTTCTGTTAAAACCTGTAACATTAAGCTATAGTCTGCTTGAAAGATGGTCTAAATTGTCGTTTGTATATATCTTTTTCCCTATTACTTGACTATTTCTTATCCCAAAGTTGGAAAAGTGAAATGGTCAAGACTCAAAATGTTGCTCCAGCGCTGTCAGGATACTGTAGAAAGTTGAGACAAAGGCCGTCTAGTTCAATCCTTTTTTTTTTTTTTTTTTTTTGCAAAATGAAATCTTTTAGTTCAATCAAAGTTGCTTGCACTGCAAATAATGTACTCAGACATTATGTTTTGTTTCAGGTACATTCAGAGCACATGTGCGACATCTGGAGAGGGTTTGTACGAAGGTCTAGACTGGCTTTCCAACAACATTGCCAGCAAGGTAACTGCTTGTTGAATTAGATCCGAAAAGTAAATGTTTTGCTTGATTTTGAGTTTATTTACAATAAAATTCTAATTTCTTCACTTCTTATTTTTTCGTTCTTTCTAATCACACAAAACCAACAAAAATGATTTTTGGGGCGTGCATGTATATTTGATTTGTTTTCCTTCTTTTAACTTGTTGAAACCCTATACTCCTCTTCAGGCCTGAAGCGATAAATGATTTTGGTGGTTGTTCAAGAATTTGTTCAGAGTTTCCTTCATTCTGGGATCAATAGTTTTCGTTTAATTTCAGTGATAGTTGGGAAACATTTGGCTAGACCTTAAAATGTACTCCAAGTTGTTAATTGCTTCTTTAAGCTTAAACTTCTTAGCTCCTAGAAAGTCGATTATTGTACTGTTTTCCATTCAATACCAAGTCCAATTTTTATCTGATCAATTTGATTATTATGAAATGTCCTTATTTGGTGTGCCACATGGATCATTATTTGGTTCTCTGGAAAGACCAAATTGCCCCTCATATAGAAAGGGTTTTAATCTCCTTTAGTTAGCTTGAAACGTTTAGATCACTCAATAACCCTTGTAGTGGAGGGAATGAAACTGAACTTGTGGATATCTGTTTGAGAGTCTAACAATATCTTTGGACCTAAGGAAAAGCCCAAATTCTGATTTGTTATGGCTTGTGAAATCTTGGATTTTTAGTTTGATTTGATAAAGAGATGTTTTAGGGTAGTTTTTGAATCATTTTAAGGATTAGTTGAGGAGAAATTTGGCAAGGGATGTGTTCTTACTGAGAAAACATTGCCAAGAGGTTATATAAAATGACAATTATTCCTTTAGTCTTACTCCTCCTGTTAGTTTCTTCAAGCAATTAAAATACTGAAGTGAATACTTTTTTGTGGTTTTTGCTGTCAGATTGTGTTTTTTTGGTACATGGAATGATTAGAATTTTTTGTTTGTTCAGAAAGTTACTTTTAAGTTTGTTATGAAGTATGTTTTAGTCATGCTCTTGCAAATAGAGGATGGGTGATGACTTCATCTTTTGAAGTGATTGAAAGTGGGAAAATGTTGCTTGAAGACAATAGATTGGACGGTTCATATATTCGCTTTGAGGTATGTTAAAAGCCTGTTTCTCTTAAGTTTTAACTTATTAGATCGGGATTTAAACATCTAGCCTCTTGGTCAAGAATGCATGCCTAGATCGGATAAAAGCTAGACTAAGTTGATGTGCCAATAAAAGCATTAGAAAGAGGAAAATATTGAAGTTAGAATATTAAAAGTATTAAAATTACATTTTCTTTGGAAGATAGAAATAATATTTGTCATTCTATAGGAAATAATTTTTTTTACTTATTTTCAAATTAAAATATTAAAATAAGATGACTAGTCTTGAGGAGCTCTGAGATTCTATTGAATTTTTGTTTTCGTCGGATATTTTCTTTCTAAGCCTTTCAAGTTGCTGACATGAAGATAGTTCAGTTGGTATAAAACCAATCGACTAGTTCAATTGGTATAAAACCAATCGACCTTGATGTCAAAGATTCGATGGGGTTAGTCCATTGGGCCTAGTGACCGATAATTCATCTCCTCTTCTGTATGACTTTCTCTCCATTAAAACACGGATGTAATGGGAAACCATGTTGGTCAAGGGAATGGGAAGATTAAGATAGCCAAAAGATGGTTATTAGTTCAAGGACAAGTTTATAAAATCTTTCAATGTATATAAACATAAAATAAAATATTTCTCGTGAACCGTCTAGATTTAGAATGGAGTAATATCTATAAAACTCTCGAAAGAGGGTAATAGTTAATATTACCCAGTCAAATTCAATGGTGGCATTGCCACCTACGTCGCTAAAAACTTTCTGAGGTTTTCTAACAACTAAATGTTGTAGGATTACATAACCACTAACAAATTGCCACCTTGCACTAAGTGTAAATCACTTTCTATAAGATCAAACTTCTAATGCTATAAATACGATGTTAGTGACGTGACTTAAAATTAATGGTACCACGCTAGGATTCGACACATAGCATTTGGAATGTTTTCTTAGAATAGTAGCAATTTAGGGACCATGTGAATGGACTTGTAATCTCAACTATTTATTTCCATCAAACTTATGATCCAATTAAAGTTAAGCTCCAAATAGGGAAAAAACAAATGGATGCTTAATCCACAATATGGGATTGTCTATTAAATTTTGTTCATATTTGAAAATTCCTTAATCACTTATTAGCCACAAATGGATTATGTGGTTGGGGTTCTTTTATTAATATTAATATTAGCATTGTTATTTCTTTTCTTTCCTACCAATAAGAGACTTTCATTAAGCCACCTTATCCCTCTCAAATTTGAGGTTAATATTAGCTTTAGGCACATGCAAGTGCTTTAATATCCAAAGATAATACAAAGTGGGGACTATTTATTTATTTATTATTATTATTATTTTTGAATTATGGCCATTAATCTTTCAATTAGCATAATCCCAAAAACATTAGGCTTTCCTTTTAAACTTCCATTAATTGGAAGAAGACTACAAATATTTTAGCATTTAAAAGTAAGGATTTACACTCTGTGTAGTTGGCCTATCATCAATTCTATATACTAAACACATGTGATTGATTTGATTCTGTGTATTTTGTCTACTAAATCATGCCCTACCTTAGGCTAATCACATCACATCATATTATTCATTGTCTAGAATCTTATTTATTATTATTTTTTTATGATAATATTTTAGAGGTGGATCCTCATTGAGATTAGAATAGTTATGATACCCAAAAAGTTGTTCATGGAAAAATAATTTTAGACTTTTAGTCCCCAAAATTTATTGTTTATTCATTTTGGGTCGAGAATACACGGGTAGTTGTTTTTTTTTCTTTTGGTTCTTATACTTAATGTACTTAAATGGTCATTTTGATCTCTATTTGCAAAATTCTAACGTAAATTCTATACTTGAAACGTTCTAATTCAACCCGTTTCAAGAAATGTAGTATGGTATTAAAATAGAAGACCACTAAAATTAAAATAACTCTTAATTTAAGAGAAAAGGATAGAGTTTGGTGTGCAAATCATGAGAGTAGTTAACATAAGATTTTTTTTTAATTTTTTTCTCTCTTTTTAAGCTTCTATAACAAGTATTTCTTCCACCTATCTTTCCCTTAAGTGATTAACAATTTTGTAATATAGTTAAAGCAATTATAGAAAAAAAATTATTATTATTTTAAATAAACTTATAAATGAGTGGCTAATGGTTGTTTGGATTTAAACAAAGTTAGGAATTTGTCTTTTAATTTAGATTCATTAGTATTTTAGACTAAACCCAACATCATGCCTTTCTTCTTATTGCATTTTATTTATATCAACCCAAAGTGTGTGGATCTCACTTCTTAAACCCATCACACCTAATTTCATTTTTTATTTGTGGTCTTTAATTTCTTTCATTTTTATTTCTATTTTCTCTAAAAAAAAAAATATTGGGTAATTATTTTAAATGACAACACAACTAAAAATATATTCAAATATAGCATAATTCTTCACTATCTATCATCAATTAACATTTGACTATATTTATAAATATTTTTGTTCATTTAAATTTTTTAAGCTTTTGAGTTATAAAATTGAGAGACGTAAAAATAGGATCATGGATCAATAAAAAAGAGGTTGAGTATATAATTAAGAATAAGATCTTTATTTGCTCGAGCGTTTTTTGCTAGGTATATCGTGCCTAATTGTTTACCTGACTTGTGACAATAACACACTATTGTAGAGATAAAAATAAGAAACTTGAAATTTGTTGTTTTTGAAAATAATATTTAATTACATTTTTGCTTTTGAATTTCCCTCTTTCTCTCCCTTGTTTATGTGTTGTTGTCCATTTCACCCTCACACTTAGTACTAAGCTATCATTGTCTCATAAACAGTCTCTTGTTAAAGGTTTCAAGTTGCCTCGAAAACTCATTATGAAAAAAATGGGTTTTGGATTGTCCGATTGTCTTCTAATTTGATTTTTATGTGGTTAAATATACGGGGTAATTATTTTTTTTAAAAAAATATTTATAAATATAGTAAGATATCACTGTCTATATTTGATAGATCAAGATCGATTATTTTTTGCGATTATTATGATACAAATAAATACAAATAATAGTCTATATTGATCTGTTGCAATCAATCGTAAATAGACCGTGATATTTTGCTATTTTTTTAAATACAAAATATTTTGGTTCATTTTGGTATGTTTGAAAATAGTCATAAAATATCATATTGGTAGATAGACTGACTTTCTTTTTTATTTAAGTCTGTATTTTCAATTGTCTAATTTTAGTTTTTATATTTTCAATAAATCTTAAAATTTAGTCTTCATTGCTAGTTTATTATTGTTGAATTTATTTTTTGGTTATATATTAGTTTTTTTTCCAATAAATTTCAGAACATATGCACATATTGTATTTTTTTACATAAAAATTATTATTATTATTATTTAACCAATTTCGATATAAATTAATTTTGAAAGACTAAATTTAAAATTTATTGAAGGTATTGAATTAAAATTGAAGAGTTGAAAGTATAAGACTAAACTTGAACAAATTTCAAAGTACAAGAACTAAAATGATACTATATTAATTTTTTTTCTATTTTATATTTTCGATGGGTCCTATCAAAACTTATCTTGATTGTTTAACGCGAAGCACAATAATCGACACGTGCTTCATCATTTATAGACAAACGTGTAATCTTTCGTGCTGCAATTATTGTATTAAAAAAGAAAAAAAATCAACATTGTTGTTAATACTATTATTATTTATTTGACTTTTATAATTTAATTTAAAATTTAAAATATTATTTTGGTGTATGTACTTTAAGTTTTATTTCATTTTAATCATTGTACTATCAATTGCTCAAAATTTGTCCCATGTTTTTTCAATAAATCTTAAACTTAACCCTTTAAAATTAATTTCCATCGAAGTTAGATAAATGATAATAAGAATTTCCATGTAAGAGAACTCTTATAATAACCCATTTTTTTTCTTTTGAGAAATTCAATAAAAAAGCTAATTGCAATGACTAATTTAAGCTACCTGAACTAAATTTGGACAATCGAAAGTTAATCGATCAAAATGAAATAAAAACCAAAATACAAAAATTAAAACAATGTTTTAACATTAATTTAACATTGTTATAAAATATATTGATTATATTGACTTAACTTTGGTCTAATATTTATAATCGATGATTCAATTTTAACCTTTTTAGAAGTTTCAGAGCTTCATTGTTACTATTGAAAGTTTATAAGTATAACTGCAAATACCACCATACTTAAAGGTGAATTTTTACAATTTACTCTTTATTTTAAATAATTATTCTCGTTAGGATAATGTAAATTATTATTACTCCTTAAATTCATTTATCTATTTTTTTGTATAAATAAAATCTTTAGACAATTGAAAATATTAATATTTTTAGTTCAACAACTGTAAAAGTGAAAAATTAAATAATTAATTTTTGATAGAGTAATTAATATTTTATCCACAAAGCTATACTCGAAACGATGACAAAAATAAAAAGAAAAATAAAAGGAAGAAAATTGAATATTATTATTTAAAAATTGACAAATGTTTAGATGTGAAGTTATCATCATCAATCTGACATCATTATCTTGATATTTCCAACATATCAACATCTTAAAAAAGTTGGTCACTTCTAATCTTATCTAAATGGAATTTATAAATCTCACTTAATTAGCACATAATTTTCAATTGTACATAATAAAGTACAATTTCACTATTTTTACTCTAAATAATTCTATAATTGGATTAAACCCTACATACATTATTCTGCCTTCTTTTTTTAAAAAATAGAAAATAAAAATCTTTTTGGCAGAAAAGTGTCTTTATTTGCAATTTCCATTAAGCTCTTCATTTTTATATATCTCAAAAAAAAAAAAAAAAAAACTCTTCATTTTATATTATATCTTTTAAACTAAAATAAATGAGAATAAAATTGTCATTTTTTGGTTGTTATTCTTTGTTTGAATTGAAATTGTATAATTTATTTACTGAAATACCCTTTTCCAATTCAAGAGCCATATTAAATTAAAAGTGCAAATTGCAAATATAAATCAAGCTACATGTATGTAACAATAAGAAATAAATACAAATGATTATTGTTGAAATGGTACAATTGTAATTCACAATTATTATATATTATAATTTTTAAATTGTTACATTTGGGTATTCGATAATATCGTAATTGTTGGATAGACATAAAGATTCATCTCATGACTAATCTCAGACAGTGTAGGAGTTCACTCAATTATTGAAAATACGACAAGAAGTTTACATCTACTAAATTTTGAACGAGTGAGGTCTTTTGGTTAGCAATTTTTTACGATTCTTTGATGCTTTAAAAATATCAGGGTATTTTCATAATAGTATTGTTTTGTTGCATTCCAAAATTGACGTTCAAGGATTTTAATCTTTTGAAATTAGCTATTGACACTTATGGGACGTGATTAGTTTTTTGAACGTGAGATTTTCGACCATACAATATTTCTTAAAATATAAATACAAAAGCAAAAATAGAAAATCGTAAAAATAGTAGCTATTTTTTAAAAATTTAAATTCAATCAATAGTAGCATGATAGTTGATATTTCTTAGATCCCAAGAAATATCTTAATCTAAATAAAGTAACAATTTTTAGAAATTTCATGTTCAACAATACATTATCGCAAATATACAAGAAAAGATAAATAACTTAAAATCTTATTATTTAGAGTTATAAAATTTAGGAAAATTGTAAAAAATAGTAAAATAACAAAATATTTATATTTTATAGAAAAATGAAGTATAATAGATTTTTGTCTTTTAGTAATTTTTTTTTGTACAGACGACAAATAATTTTTTTTATTTTTGAAAAAACCCCTAAAATTTATTTATTTTTTCCTTAAAAATGAAAAGCATATAGTAAAGAGAAAGGAAACTTCCGTAGAAGAATTCAATTATTATTAAAATTCATATGGCTAATTCGCATGAAATATCAAGCCATGTGCACTAAACCCTAATTTCTCCTATTCCCACTCGTGTGCTTTTATCTCACACGTGCAAATCCTAAAAAAAAGGAAAAAAAAAATTAAGAAATGAAAGTTAATATTTAAAGAAATATTTTTCGATAATATCAGTAAAATATCTATATATATATATATTGGAACAAAATATTATTGCAATTCTATTCTTTTACTATCGATATTAATTATTAATTAATTGAAGTGTATTAGTATTATAACACCTACAGCTACAAAGGACCTAATTAAAACTTCAAATATTGTCAATAAATATATATGAATAAAACTTTCAAAAATTTCATGCGATGTTATTTATAGTATACGATTAAAATTGAATTAATTTAATTTCAACACATAACTTAAAATAATCATTTTCGAATGCTACAATTTCTTCAAAACTTTATATATATGCATGAGCGGATTTACTCGAGTCTCCTTCAACTATATACTATATATCTATATATAACATAATTTAAGTATTTATCAACGATAGATGCTGATAGACTTCTATTGATGTCTATTAATGTCAATAATAAACACGGATAAAAGTCTATCTCTATTTATAATTGATAGATTTTGAAATTTTGTTATATTAAAAAACAACCCGACATGTGTATGTGTGAAGAAGATTTATAAACCTACAAAATATTATTATTTAAATATGTATGACACCTAGCTATTAGAAATAAAATAAACTATATTTTATAAAGCACTCTCAATCCTTTCAACTTAAAAAGTTTAGGGACTAATGCATGTAATTGAAAATTAAAACTTAGACCTTGTTCTAATCAATTAATTATAAGATCCAAATAACATTTCATGTTTTGAAAATATTCGAGAGATAGTTAAATGTGCATCAAAAATCTCATATTGAACAATTCGAGATACCTCACAATCTTTATAAGATAAACGAATTGCTAACGTTAATTCGTTTTGAAATGAAGCATTATATTATCTAACATGATATCATAGCCTGTAAATCACAAACGAGCATCCTCCAAAAGAGACCACATAGATGTTTATATATTACATCATCAATATAAATAATATAAAAGGGAAAGTAAAAATATATGATAACACATAACATGTACTTATAAAGCTCAATATTACTAACAACCATTTTAATCTTATTTGGCTTCTCTATAAAACCCTAGCTACCCCCATTATCTTATTAACTCTCTTCATCTCTCTCTCTCTCTCTCTCTCTCTCTCTCTCTCTCTCTCTCTCTTCCATTTTTATCTCTCTATCTTTGAGGAGAGATATAGAAAAAGAATGGATAAAAGAGCATGCAATAATAATAATAATAACTCACCACAAGATGTGGAGGTTAGAAAAGGGCCATGGACTATGGAAGAAGATTTGATTCTCATCAACTACATAGCCAATCATGGTGAAGGTGTTTGGAACTCTCTTGCTAAATCTGCTGGTAAATAATATTCTAACTCTCTCTCCCTCTCTAAGTTTTTTCATTATAAGAAAAACCCTAATTTTCTTCCTCTCCTTTTTTCTCCTCGAAAAATAAACGTTGTCGTTTTAGGTCTGAAACGTACCGGAAAGAGTTGTCGACTTCGGTGGTTGAACTACCTCCGTCCCGACGTCCGGCGTGGTAACATCACCCCAGAGGAACAACTGACGATTATGGAACTGCATGCAAAATGGGGAAACAAGTAAGCTTTTTCTTTGAAGTATATATTTACGTATACATAGTATTAATATAAATATGAATTTTCAAATATAACATCAAAACTCTACTTTAAATCAAGATATATTACATATATATAATTTTTTTATATGGTTCTACACATTAAACTTAAGTGAGAATTTAAATATTTAACACGTAATCGATATAGTTATAAAGAAACGAGATGTTTCTAACATTTTATTAGGTTTAAAAACTAAAAGCCAAACAATTTTTATCAAGAAAAGGAAGATGGGGTGATGTTTTTTCGTCTCCGGTCATCGGCCGATCGACTGAATTTGAGCCGAGATTATGGAGTCAAATTTTTAAAGGATTCATTGGAGAGATTGAGGTTTGGCAAGAATACTGCGTTGAGGCTTTCATGGCCACGAAAAAGATTTGGAACACGTTTGTTTTAGATTCATGGCCACCAAAATTCTGATTTATTTAAATATATATTTATATATATTTAGATTCTAATTTTCCCCCACGTTTTGATTGATTTTTATTTCTTTTAATTTTTCTATCATCTAATTGAGAGAATTGAGGGAAAAAAAAAAAAGAAAAAAAGATTTTGCATGGGGTATGTAATAAATTTTGTTTTTGTTTTTTTGGTTTTTGACTTTTTTTTTTAATTCTCTATGAATAAATAAATAAATATTTCTTTTCCCAACTCATATTTTTTTAGTGGAAATGTGTGTTTTCTTAAAAATTTGTTATGTTTATTATTTTTCTTGATTTTCTCACATATCTTCCTTTTTATCTATTTTAGTTATTTTTAAAATTTTTTAAAAAGGCTATTTATATATGTGTATATTTTTAATTAAATCAATATTTTTTTAGAGAATAAGGTTGTTTCGGAGATTAAGGTGTGTCAATTTAGTTTAAATGTTGGAGTGCGCTTACTGATCTCATCAACTCTTTGTTAAAAAAAAGTTGTTTCTCGATCACTAATATTTCAAAGTTTATCATTAAAAATTCCAGCCCACATATTAAAGATATTTAATTATTAAAATTAGAGAAAAATAGCAATTGAATGCGATTGATACATAAAAAGTGAAGAGAAGAAAGAATTAAGAGAAGTAGCTAAACAATAATTAGGTACACTCTATGATTATATTTGCATGTAACCTACTTTTCTTACACACTAAAAACAATATTTTATTTAAAAGAATTTTATGACGTGACGAATTTAATTAAATAACTAGGTGAGCTACATGAAAATAGTTGCAATACAACCAATACTGGACAGTTTCCTAAATTAGAAAATTAATAGTAAAGTCAAGAGTTTATTATCATAATTCTTTAAAAAAAAAAATTCACCTTACTATTGAATTTATAATTTTAAAACAATATATTAATTTATAGTATTGCATAGTCATATATACATATATATTAATATATATCGTTAAACTAACATTTAATATATATTTAGTGTCCAAAAAATCTGTGGTTCGAATCTCTCTCATATATATATATATATATAAATAGTAAAAGAAAAATAGTGGGAAAAATAAATTGAAAATGGAAAATAGAGTAATACATTTATTTGAAGAAAGAAAAAATGTGTTGTAATTATTATTACAGCTGGTGGGAATATAAGAAAAGCATGTTGGTGAAAGGAGAGAGGAAAGAGAAGACATTTTGCAATAAAATTTTTCCATTTTTAGCTAAACCCACACCACTTAGCCACATGGATATTCCTTTTTATTCATCACCAAAAATTAAAAAATTAAATAATAATAATAATAATAATAATAATAATAATAATAATAATAATAAATAAATAAATACAATAATTTTAGAAACAAACAAACAGCCCCCATTTCCTTTGTCTTCACATCACTCAAAATACCCTTTCTCAAAAAAAAAAAAAAAAAAAAAAATCTAAATTTTTTGTTTTTTCTTTTTGCTCTACCCATATTTATATGACTAAAAATTATAAATAAAATAGAAAAAAACTACAACTATTAGTCTTTTCCAAGCTTGTTTGATCGGTGGATATCAATTTTATGGATTATTTAATTTGTAGAGATAAAGTCTATCAACGATAATAGATCAAGTTTAGCAATATGATCTATCAGTGTAGACTTCTATAATTGATAGACTTTGATATATTTTTCAATAGATTCAAATTTTTTTTAACAATATTTTTGTAAAGACAAGACTAAATTAAGCTATGTATTTTCTAAATAAAACAACCGTGTTTTGAAAATTCAGGAACTAAAATGACATAAAAAGTTAAAAGTTTCGATACCGAAAGTCCGAGATAAAAAGTGTTTTTCGTGAGAACGGAAAAAATGAACATTGTTTTTGAGCTGCAGGCATTTTGAAGAACACTACCTGTGATTCAGCATTGTCTTCTCAAGTTGGAAACTTGAAACTGAATCTGACTTTTTTTTTCCTTCTATGATACAAAATCCTTTCAAAATCTTGAGATCTTTAGAGTCCTTTAAATACAAGAAGTCTTATGTGGAAGAGATTGATTTTCAGCCATGGAACATGACCAATCAAATTCTAACCCACAATTTCATTTTTTAAATTATTTAAATAATTAATTACCTCATTTTTTTCATGGCTCTAAATGCATTTCATTTATTTATTTATTTTTAATTTTATTTTATAAAATAAGAAATATTTCATTTTATCTTATTTCCAACATGTGTGTAAATATATATTATATATTGCACATTTTCTGATTTCCATCTACTCTTTGTCTCTTGGTTGTTGATGATTGTTCTTATTGTCACATTGTCATTTTCCCTTTATTTATTATTTATATCATATCAATAATAATATATGACGGTTATTTCTAGACTTTTAGTTTTTCTCGTCCTTTTGTTAGTGATTTTGAAATGACAAAAAATCACTTTTGTCATATTCAAAATCACTGTAACACATGTTTTTAATTACTTAAAATTGATTTAGTATTTTACATTTTTAAATGCAATTTTCATACTATTAAAATTAATTTTGAATTATTAAAAACATATTTTAGTTTGATTTTGAAAATAATAAAAGTATTTTTAACCGTTTCAAAATATTTTAAAGTTAGCTAACTAACATGCCCATACCTTAGTTGGCATTTATTATAGTAAAAATAGTGGTAGTTTTGACGAGATTACATTAGTAGATAAACATATGGGGTTTTATTTGCAAAGGCACAATTGACAACGAGAGATGAATAATTAGATCTTTTTATTTGGACTAAACGTTCGTTCAAACTTATTAAATAAACATGAAGTTTCTATCTAAAACTAATGGACAATGAGAAAAGTTAGTAAGTGATCATGTTGTATCTTATAATTATAATGCACATTAGTATTTCAACAATGAGAGAAGTAATGACTGATCAAGTCGTATCTTACAAAGATTGCAAGAGATTTTTTCATCTTTCTAATGCGTACGTTTACCTAATTATATTTGCATATATTCATATAGGTGGTCGAAAATAGCGAAGCATCTCCCAGGAAGGACTGATAACGAGATAAAGAACTACTGGAGGACGAGAATTCAAAAGCACATAAAGCAAGCACATGGCTTCCACACTCCACAAAACAGCACAAATATATTATTATCATCTCAAGATCATCATCATCATCATCATCATCATCAAATCATGAATGAACAAGCTGCAAGTTCAAGTAGCTGCCAAGTTTCATACACAATGGATCCAATGGAAACCTATTCTCCACCAACTTACTCTCAAAACATTGATGCTTTCAGCTCAGTGCCTTTGCCCCCAACTGATAATTCCAATGATAATTATTGGAGCATGGAGGATCTCTGGTCTATGCAACTTCTCAATGCTGAATAAAATTAAATCATATATAAAAATTATATATCTATATATACATTTGGATGATATTTAAATTTGAACCTAAAATATTTCATTATTTTGGTTCAATACATATCATTAGGGTTGTCTATATATAGTTTGGAAAAAATATTTATATGTATATTTTTCCAGTTATATATAATATTATATATAAGTAGACTAAAGCATATATGGCTTTGTGTTTAAAAAATTTGCATATTTTATTTCTTATATTTATATATATAGATAGGGAAATATGAGTATCATTTCCCCTTGATGTGTATATCTCTACTCTCTTTTTATCATGTCTTATAATATGAGGCTATAATGTGCTAGCTAGCCCTTAGCTTATTGCATAGTGTTCATGTGTTGATTGGTTTAAACTAAAATTTTAATTTTATATATTTAGCTTTAAGGTTGAAGGGCTCTCAATTTTGAAGTGTGTGTATAAGCATTAGAAATGTTTAATAATAGATCACTAAACTTTTAAATTTGTTATAATATATAGCTCCATGGCTTTGACTATATATATTCAAAGCCAGTAAAGAATAACCGATAGATTATTGATACAAAATTAAACTTTTATGTATAATAACCTGTCTAAACTTGCAATTTTGTGTCTATTATATCAATATATTCAATTAAAAAAAAATCGAATAAGTCAAATATATATATTAAACGTAAAATTGAAGATTCAGGTACTTATGATGTACGCAAAATTGAAAGCTTAAAGATAAAAAATATAATTTTTTTTAAAGTTTAAAGACCAAATAGACAAAAATCTAAAAGTTCAGGGACCTTATAGATACAAAATCTAAAATAATTTAGGGACTAAACATCTATATAACCTAGTTTTTTTTTTGTAAGTTTCCAAAATGTTCATATGTGATATCTTGAAGAGGGCAATGGAGTAGGGATTTCGATGCTTCAAGTAATTCTCTCTTTCAAAGTCGATTAAACCATTTATTTTCTTTCACGAAACCATGTATGGATGGCCAAAAGTTATGGAGAGAATTTGAAAATATTGAATAAGGAATGTAAAGTCTAATGTTATATGTTTGTAGCTCAACCATCAATGTCATGGCTATTGTAAAATTGGTCAATTTCTAAGAGTTTAAGGAAGAAATTCATCATTCATTATTATTCATGCAAG
Organism: Cucumis cinereus; assembly: GCA_037974625.1. Taxonomy (NCBI): domain Eukaryota; kingdom Viridiplantae; phylum Streptophyta; class Magnoliopsida; order Cucurbitales; family Cucurbitaceae; genus Cucumis; species Cucumis cinereus. The sequence continues at coordinate 12,659,058 of JBBPDJ010000017.1, forward strand.
TTGCAATCCATTTTTGAGAAAGCAAAAGGTTTGGTCATAGATAGAGACATCAATATCACCTTTTCTCTCTCTCTCTCTTCTATTTCCTTTTACAATATTCAACCCTGAAAATCGATCGTACAAATTTCTTGTCAATTGAGCTATACTCATGTTGACAACGTCAATGACATCACTCTAAAAATTAATACGTTCATATACTTTCCTACCGTCTTTAATTTTGTGATTAGTCTTAATTCTAATCTATTTAAATGATCTCGTTTTTTTTAATAATATAATCGAGGTGTTGATTTCTTTCTTATGATGGTGGTTTTTTTTTAAAAAAAAAATTTATAAACCAATAATTATGGAGATATCTCACTCTCTACCACTCTCAATAATTTAGGATAAGACTTTTTAAAATCAATTTAGACAATAATTTAATTGAAAAGCATACCAATCTTTATTACCAAATAAACAATATATAAGAGAGAGTACTTTTTAAAAAATGATGTTATAAAACAACTTGTAAATAAGTGGTTTCTTTTTTGCTATTTTTAATTAAATGAATAAGGCTTTTATAATTATTGTTTACCAAACTAAAACCACAAGAAATTGACACGTAATGAAAGAGAAAATCAAATCCATTATACATAGTTTTTGTCGAGCAAATGAAGCCTTTTTTCTTCTTCTTTTTTTTTTTCCTCTTCATTATCTTTCACATAAATACATTTCCCATTATTCTCTTGCATGGCCATGAAACCTTAAGAGATCGACATGAGCCTAACTCTTGCATTGCTCACTTTTGAAGCAAATTAAAAGTCTTTCACATGTGATTCCCTACATTCATGTCCACTCGTTTTAACATGTTATCACATGTCGAGTGTATTATCGTAAACTCACACCATGTTTCGTTCATTCAAAAGTAATATTTGAGTGCAGCTCAAATTGCACTTATTTTCATGGATTGTATCTTTAATCGAATGGTAATAGGAAGAGAAAAGTTTGTCACATGATAAACATTGATTGGATAACTGAAAGAGTTGTGTTAAATCACATAATTACCCAAATGTTAGCTTAACCCAACGGTCGGTTGTGGTAAATTAAATTATAACAACAATTTAAGACTTCTCCTCACTTGTTGAAGCTTGAATATTTGTAAAAGACTCAACTAGTAGAAATGAATATTGATTGAGGAGAAAAAGGACAATACAGGAGTTCGAACACACGACCTTATGGATTTGAGATAAATCTTTGTGCTATCTAATGCAGTATCAAAGCCCATAAATTAAAGCTCAAGCAAGTATTCAATATAAAAAAAAAATTCAAACACGATCCAAGAATGGTGAACCTAAAGTGACATCATCTTAAGGGGCACGTTGAGGATCTCACACTAAAAAATTCAACGAACATCATTATCTTAATTATAAGAAACGTTCTCTTATTGTTAATTAAATTCGAGATAGAACTTGATGTTGTCCAATATAAGCTGCACATAAATTGGTGTATCCCGAGATGCACCCAATTTTTTTTCATTGAATATCTCTTTAATAAAACTCTGACATGTTACTATCATAGTAGTTGTGGGTTTGGTTGTTCGTCATTTGTATTCACAAACAAAAAAGGATAGTAATGTTGAGGATTTTTTCACGATGAGTTGTTAATTTGTTGTGTTTTGTTATCATTTGATTTAGGTTTTGTGATTGGAGTTATTGTAAAAGTTTTTATGATAAAAAAATGAAGTAATTAATTAAATAAAATCTCATTATATGTGATGAAGTTTCTTAGAATAACTAGCACATGGGGTATATTTTCCATTGAGAACTAGGAATGTATGTAGGGTTAAAATATTTAGGTAATGTGTATGAGTAAAGTTGTAATACATATTAGGAAATATTTAACATGACATCTCATACTATAGCTATATTGATATACGATATGTACTTCCAAGTCCATTTTCTTCGACTAACTCAACCGACATATCATATACGTTATAATCCATTGATATGATCGATCTCTAACTTCCTTATGTCGAAGTTTGAACCTTAGAAGAAGCTTATCATCACATTGATTGTTTTAGGGTTAGGTATTACAGTGACTTGAAATAACTTGTGAAATAATATGTTTTAGGTATTACAGTGACTTGAAATAACTTGTGAAATAATACGTTTTAGGTATTACAGCGACTTGAAATACCTTGTCAAATAATACGTTTTAAAGTGTGTTTCTCAAACTTCTGACTTCGAGATTGAATTATGCTCAATTTACTGGTATTATAGTATGTTTAATAATTTAAAATGTGTTTAAGGTATGTTTTTGAATGATTTTAGATAATCAAAGTGTTTTTTTAAAATAAAAATCTTATTAATAAGTCAACTATACCTAAAATTGATTGTTATATCACAAATACTTAAAGTATAAGTATAGATAATCAAATAATTCATTTTAAAAAATGATTTTTTCAGAAAATAGTTAAATCATCCTTAAACCCAAAAGTTCAAAATACTTGTGGGTCAATTATAAAATTAATTTATCTCACAAAATGTCAAAATAAAAATGTTATATTATAGGAGATTCAAATCCACACAAACATGATCTCCGCTTGATATCATGTTTTAATTTAATTATCACCACCCGTCATAAAAGCCTAAAAAAAAAAAATTGTTTTCAAATATAGCAAAATGAACCAAAATATTTACAAATACAGCAAAATATCACTCTCTATCAAAATTATTTTTAAATATAGAAAAATGAAACAAAATATTTACAAATATAACAAAATATCAATGTCTATCAGAATTGTTTTCACATAGAACAAAATGAACCAAATTATTTACAAATATAGTAAAATATCACTGTCTATCAGTGATAGACATTGATAGACTACTATCATCAATCATTGATAGACAGTGACGTTTGCTATTTAAGTAGTTTTACGATTTAAAACAATTATCTAAATAAATATAAGAAATAAAGAAAAAAGAATTGAGAGAAAACATTAGGTACAAAAAGTTAGGTAGAAATGACAATAAAGGGAGGTTGCATTTGCAATATAGAGAGTACCAAACTCACAACTTTAGCATCCAACTCCTTATTCAAACAAAGGGGAGATTGGAAAAATAAGAAAACCCTAAATCAGAAGTTTGTTGTTCCATTCACTATCTTTTATAAGAAAGTTTTTGAAAACAAATGGACACATTTTGTTAGTCTTTGCCTTTTAGAAAGTGATTTCTCTTATTTTATCAACCACTCATTTAATTTCTTTTTGCTTCATCACATGCTTTTTTATGTTAATTTAAATTAAAAATTTTTAAAAAAATATGGGTTATATATATATATATATATATATATATATATATATATGATGAAGATTATTCAATTGCAATTTCCATCCCATGTGAAATTTGAATAACTCTCACATGTTGGGTCGGCCATATGAGAGAGATAATAGTGAAAAACAAAACCATATATTTCTTTAAATTTGAATCTTTAAAAACGGAGACGACGGTCGTTAGAAACGTATCAATTTTATTTGAGGAGAGAATTAATTATAATATTGTAGATTGAGTTTGAACGTACGGGGCTTGTTTTGATTCAATCTCAAATCATTGATCTACTCAAGAGTTTAAGTCGATCAATGAATTTAAATTTAATATTATATCAATATCTAACGACCTTAATTCTCTATTCTCCGCTATGTTGATTAGTCTTGAACTAAAGAAATGTAATAATAGGAAATTTTTATTTCGTTATTCGCTTACTTTGATATATCTATATCCTTAAAGTTAATATATATGTATATATATATGCATGTGTGTATTTCTCTTTGTATATGTATATGAGTATATGTATACGTTTATTAATTTATATTTTTTTAAAAGAAAATTTAGTTTTTCACTTTATTTCTCTATTTATTTTGTTGTTTTTTCCATCAATGCATAACGAAAAATGCATGTAACTTAAAAAATATATATGAGTATTCTACTATAATGGAAAAAAAAAATTAAATAAAAAAGAACTACGTATTTCACGAAAAAAAGTATGACGAAAAAAGAAAACAGAAAGATTAAATAGAACAACACGTAATAAATTTTTCTAACTCACCCTAATTTATCTCAATTCTCAAATTTTCTTTTAATTATTATTAAAATGTTTGACAAATCTTAATAATTATTTAAGCTATTTGGTAAATTTTATTATTTGTTAATTTATGTAAAATAACATCTCATTTTATTTTTATACATTCAATTCATGTTGTACACTAGCTTTTAAATTTAGCTTTCCTAACAATATTCCATCTTTACTAACTAAATTTAAAAAAAAATCAAATCAATCCTTTCATATGTTTATAACTCTATTATTCAATATCAATAAAATCAGGATATTAATTTATTTTTTCATATAATTTTAAGTATATATATAGTATAGTTTTAAGTAAGTTTAAAATTAAAATTTATTGCAAAATATAATTTTGATATATGAAATTTGAGATTCATGTCTATTTAGTCTCTGAAGTGTAAAAATGAACACTTTACTCTCCAAGGTTTAGAAATTACTTCTAAATGATCCATTTAGAAGTATTTTTTAAACGTTGGGACTAAGATATTCATTTTTAAATTTGAGGAATCAAATAGACATTAACTTCAAACTTCAGGGACCAAAAGTGCATTTTGTCATAAAATTTACGAGCACTATTTTTCTTAGATATCCCCACTTATTTTTTTTTTTCAAAAAGTACAACGACCAATATTTATTTTAAAAACTACAATAATCGTAAACTAAACTTTAGCCTCTTCATCATTAGTGTGAGTTGATATGTGTCACTACTTTTAATGGCAAACTATTCTTAACGTCACTACTTTTCAGGAACAACAATTATTGTCATTAGATTATCTAATTATTTGTAACACATATTTAATTTTCCATTACCAATTTGTACCATGTTTTTTTTTTTTTATCGTTGCTAATTTGTTGACCATATTATTTTTCTAGCGATCCATTGAATTTTATCGCTAAAAGTTTCTGCATCACTTAAAAATAATGCTCTTCTTTTTACACGAGCATCTTCTTGCATTTAGGACAAAGGCTAGTAATCATACATACATCATTGACTAGTCGACGTAATTGATATTTTAGTCGTTGGGTAAGTAAAGAAATCAATTTTGAATCATGGTAGGCACGACACTCTCATTGACTAGTTACTATCAACGAACAACCTAAAGATAGAATGGAAATGTAAGTCCAAGAATCCGACGACCTAAATGATGAGTCTCTTTTCTTATAAATAGACCATTCCCACTCTATTATTGAAGAAGAAAATATAATATATACTCTCTTAGCTTGATTTACACAAAGTCTTTGATTTGATTTATAGTACTTTCACGAAGAGATCATGTCAAACCCAAAGCACTTACCCATCAATGTGCATTCCTTTCTCCTTTAAAGTTAACAAGGTGTGTAGTTGATTCCTCACACAATGTCTTTCTTTCCCTAAGTACTTTTTGAAAAAATGGTTATGGATAGGTACTATTTTAATACACACAAAGTATATGTGTGTTTGTATTTTTAAACGTATATATAGTTACAAGTTTAGTATTTTTTTATTTTATTTTATTCTAAAAAGTTAGACCTATTTTCTTTTATTTTATGTGACAATATATTTAAATAACAATCATGAATAGTAAGTAAACCTTACTAAAATACTAAGCGCTATATTTTATTTTATAACAATAAATTATGTGACGGTTTAGGGTTTAGGGTTGTATCTTTTTAGTTCTATGAGTTGCATTGTTTTATAAATATAGATATGTTTTAGAGATGAAACTATTTTGAATAATGCTTAGAATAATATATATATCTCTTCTTTAAAATTCATTTTTAACTTTTTTACAAGCACTTTTCTTCATTTTATAAATTTGTTCAAGTTTAGTTTATTTCTACAAGGTATAGTTTATTAGATCTTGTGAATGAGGCACTACTTTCATAAGAAAGGTATAAACGCATATATTCTATTATAAGAGATAATTACTTATGAAACTCGGATAAAAAAGTGAGTAAAATTGTTTTAAAAAAACAACGTGAATTCGTTGGATTTAGACGACTTTTTCCTATATATCATGATGTGTATTTTCTAATTTTATTTTATATTATTCATATAACATTATCATATAGTTTTCTAGACCTAACAAAGTGAGATAATCAAAATCATCTCGTGTGTTCTCATGATCAGATAGGTTATGTTTACTTTAGCGAATTATATACTTCCATTGAGATCGACATGAGATTTATCGACATGTTATTGCGAAAATGCTATATATATGATTCATTGTGCTTGGAGGAGCACAAATTTTCATGGTCAAGCTTGTTGTTGATCTTGGGCTCCTTTTCACATGATCGGAGGAGATGCCTACTTCAAGAGAACAACAATTATGTTAGAAAACAAATCAATAATTTTTTTTAGTAGAAACCACAAATATATATTGTTAGCACTTACTATATGTCGGTTGAATGGTATGCTCGCTTTTGGTAAGATTTAGCTCTTTGAGATCTAATAAAATGAAGCAAAATATTTACAAAATATAACAAACGTTCATATCTGTCACTGATTTCTATCCGTATCTATCTTTGATATTGATAGCCACTTATAGAAATTTATTAGTGTCTATTATTGATAGAATCAAAAGTTTTATATTATTTTATAAATATTTTCAATAGTTTTGTCATTTACAATAATTTTTCTAATTTTTTCTAATTTACAAAAAAAATAAAGGTCCAACTTAAAAGAAAATACATGCAAAAAGTCTACTATTCCCTTAAATGGAGAGATTTTGATTTATTTATATATATATTATATATATATATCACAGACATATATAATATTTTCTTTACTTTGTTCATTGATGTGAAACTTTAATTACGCTAAAAAAAATTTCAATAGTGTTCTTAATTAGTCTAGTTTAACTTACCATAACATTGTATTACCTAAATATTATTCAAAATTATCATAACATTCAATTAATTAATATGATATGATAATTAAGAATGTATATATTCAAGTACTTGAAATTACTAACCTTCCTATTCACTCTTAGTTCTCATTTTATTTTATTTAAATTTCTGGATTAAATATTTATTAGTGGATAATGGAAAAACAAATACTTTTTATATATATATATATATATATATATTATTATTAGAAGGTGATTTTTTATTTTTCTATTTTCCAAAATTATTATCAATATATTTGAACGAGGCAAGTGCATGCGATCGTATTAAATTGCACATTCCTTCGCCCATCCATTATTTTTATTTCAAAGCCATCTGGTAGAAAAATTAATAGCTTCGGTTTGGTTTCATTTAATAATATTTAATGGTCTTTTATTTATTTATTTCTTACAAATAATAAAAACAAAATGATAGAAATTAAAAATTATATTGAAATTCTTTGGTTCCAAAACTATGGAGTTTAATTATATTTTGCTTTATAATTTATGACATATGAGTTTAAACTATTTTTTGTTTTAGTTAAATAATAATGTATTGAAGATGAAATCCATTTGTTTAAAATGCGAGGCAGTTTTAAAATATAACAAAATGAATTAAATTATATTAAATTTTCAGATATATCATCGATAGAATATGAAATTATGTTATACTTTACAAATATTTTCAACAGTTTTGTCATTTACAATAATTTTAAACAAAAATAAATTGATCTTTTATCTAATATCTTTCGTTTAGAACCCAAAATATGTTCCTCATGATTTTATTATATGAGCTATGTCATGAAAATACATACATCGTCACTAAGCCACACTATCCATCTACAAACAATGGATTAACAATTAGACCCCAAACGATGAAATTGATTTAAAAGAAAACGATAATATTAACTCTGAATTTGATGAGAATAATTTTTTTCAATTTGAATAAATGTTATAATTTTACGAATTTATTCAAATAATCATTAAAAACCTATTTTTTTTTATGTGAATGAAAATTTTGGAGGATTCATGCGTTTGACCAAGCATTATTTTTTTTGTAATATAGTTTGTTTTTATTGAAATTAATGAGTTAAAATTTTGTGTACAAGTGTTCACTATGAAAATAGGTATAAGTGTTCTTAATAATTCACTTGTGCTCTTGAATTGGCTTCACATATATCATATTTTTTATACCAAACATAGATAATTAATTCCTAATCAATCATATTCACTTATTATATAGTAAAGTGAAATTAGCTCAATAATACTGATATATACTCTCTTTTTTTTTTCTTTTTTTTTTTTTTTTATGGAGGATAGTTTCATTCTCCATCCATCTATTTTTATACTAAAAACTATTCATTTATTATTTATAAAAATAAGTTAGCTTCATAATTGAGATATATTTTCTCTTTTGAGATTATAAGTTTAATCTTTCAACCACACTATTTTTGTAAATTGGGTCTTGTTATTTTTTTTTCATTTTGGATTTTTCACTTAAATTTTTGTGTTTCTCAATTATTTAATTGGAAAAATGTCAAATATAGCAATTAGATTCAAAATATTAGCATATATAGTAATATTTTAAAAAAAACTGACAAATTTTGCTATATTTACAATTTTTTAAAAAATATTACTATATAGCTAATTATTATTCATAAAATTGCTACTAATTATAATTACTATTTAATTACGGCTGTTGCCCTTGGTAATATTAGCGGAATCCCAAACTTGGGCCCCAACAGGGGTCCACTCCGGAATCAAATTTGGGCCAAATTACATGGCCCAGAAAGTTTTTGATATTTTATCAAAGCAATTTCTTGTGTGTAATTTCAATAGGGCATTTGGTCTAGTGGTATGATTCTCGCTTTGGGTGCGAGAGGTCCCGAGTTCGATTCTCGGAATGCCCCTTTGATAATTTTTTAACGTCAATTAAACAAAATTCTCCCAAATATTTTTTTTATACCAAAAATACCCCTTAATCGTCTCTTCATCAGCGGAAACTTTCAAGGTCAATTTCGTCCAAGACAGAATTCAAATTTAGCCTTACATTTCTTCAAATCACTGTACTACAAAGTCCACAACTTTATCCTATCTTCTTCTCCAAATTCTCTCTTCTCTTCTCTTCTCTTCTTCATCTCTACAAAAATGTCTTCCACACTCTCCACTGCATCTCTCCGATCCCCATCTTCTTCTTCTTCTTATCCATCAAATTTCTCTCATTCCCTCAAAACCACTCCTCTCTATTTCCCCTTTTCTTTCTCCCCCACCAATATCTCTCTTCGCCTTATTCATCACCGCCCAATCTCCGCCGTCGCTGTGCCGGATAAAGTGTCAGAAATCGGCGATGTCATCTCTAAGTTGACTCTCGAAGAGGCGCGAACCCTTGTCGATTACCTCCAAGAGAAACTCGGCGTTTCCGCTGCCTCCTTCGCCCCTGCCGCCGTCGCCGTCGCTCCCGGCGCTGCTGCCGGAGGTGAAGATGCGGCTGCTGCTGTCGAGGAGAAAACGGAGTTTGATGTTGTCATTGAGGAAGTGCCAAGTAATGCGAGGATTGCGGTTATTAAAGCTGTTAGGGCTTTGACGAGCTTGGCGTTGAAGGAAGCGAAAGAGTTGATTGAAGGTTTGCCGAAGAAGTTTAAGGAAGGAATTTCGAAGGAAGAGGCGGAGGATGCGAAGAAGCAGCTTGAAGAGGCTGGTGCGAAGATTGCTATTGTTTGATTTCGCTGGTTAGTTTCTTCGATTCTTAAGGTTTACAATGTAGGCATTCTGGTGGAATTAGAGATGGGATTTATTATTTTTTTTTATCATTAACTGATGAAGAATTTTGTTGATATTCTGCTTAGGAATGCCTTGTTGTTCATGAATTGCTATGGCTGTGTTTACATGCTCTGTTCTGTTGTTTTTTATTGCTGATAATATGTTTGTCAAAATGCCAACATGAACTTTCCTTAGGCATTCTGATGAAAATTTTCTTTTTTCTTTTCAATTGTTAATTGATGAAGAATTTTATTAGACCATGAGATTAGAATTCTGGCTTGAGAAATTTCATTAAGGCCAAGCCATATATAATGGGAGGAGTGAGGTTTATCAAGAAATTGGCAGTAGCTAGTACACATTCTTCCCTAAATTTCATAGGCACCCTGTACTCGAACAAAAGAGACCTAGCAACATTAAGGAGATGCTAATGCTTGTGTTCAACCATAGAGTTTTGTTCAGGTCGTCCAACAACTGATAGCTAATGATAACGCACACCTTTAGATTGGAAAAACTCTGGTGCATTACCAGAATGAGTTGTTTGTTAGAAGCCCTATCAACTTAGAAAAAAATGAGGAACGGTGAGAAAGAGCCACTGACAAAGGCAGTGTTTTAAAAGGCCCTCTCGGACGCGCGCAGGCTCCAAGATGCAGGTCTAGCACCTTGCCCCGGAAAGGTGAGGAAGCCCCAAGGCTAAAAAGCCCCAAGAATGAAATTTTAAGTCTAAATGCACAAATTCTTGTGTTTGAGTTTTTTTTTCTTTCCACATTTCCACTTCAACTATGCTTTCTCTTTTTAATGTAATATGTTTATATGGTGTACGTTCACCAAAAAAGAAAAAAGAAAAAAGAAAAAAAACCGTGGCACCTTGCACCTAGCTCCAAAGGGCCATTGTGCCTTGGCCATTTTAAGACACTGCACAAAGGAAAAGCAAAAAAAAAATAACGATTATTAGTATTGGTATAAGTTTCACATGACCCCCAAATGTCACAATGAATCAACTTAGAAGTATTAGCCAAAGGACAAACTAAACAAGATGAGGAAGTATCTATCTTAGTGGAATCGAATGATTGTTATTCAAGGGGTAGCCAAGACAAGCATACCAAATATCAAAAGAAACAAGATTAGTAGTGTAAAAACTCAAAACAGTGGCACCAACGGTACGAGGAATGTATGTCAAATCTTCACTCACTCATTTAAACTTTTAGGTCAATCGATGATTTAAGATGATATCAGACATTCAAAATGTCTTGGATTCAAGCTCCTGCAATGTTGTTTCCTTCCCAATTAAAATTGATTTTCTTTTGTCGAACTCTTCTTCATATTTCAAGTCTAGCTTAAGTTTTTTGGTCAATCAATAATTTAAGAGTTTATGTTTCTATCTAACATAAATTGTTACTGTGGCCACGTACTAAACTTTTCTATGGCAGTATGCAAAATCATGTTACTATGTAATTTTCTTATTCCAAGCTACAAGTTTGTTTGACTTGATGGAGAACCACGTTTTATACTATGTGTTAATTGCAATTGAAACAAGTTTCTAAGGCCAGATTGGTTACCGTTTCGTTTTTTGATTTTTGGTTCTTGAAAATTACACTTATTGTTCTCATTTTCTTACTATTGTTTGTGTTTTTCATAAATAGAATAATTGAATTCTTAGTCACATTAAAAAAAAATCTGTAGAAACTATTTTTTTTTTGTTAGTTTTCAAATTTTGATTTTGTTTTTGAAAACATTGGTAAAAAGTAATAATGAAGCAAAAATTTTAGAGACAGAAAGAAGTGTTTACAAGCTTAATTTTCAAAAGCTAAAAAAATAAAATTAAATGGTTATTAATCGAATTTCAACAGCTAATTAGTTTTATATCGAGTTTAATTTAGGTGTACTGAGACTTACATGAGCTAGCTTCTCTATGATATTCAAATGTTCTAGTCGCTTTTTTTTTTCTTTGTAACCTAAATAAGTTTGATTTTATGTTGCCTACTTTTGTTTGTTTGACATTTTGTTCCACCATTCTACTGCCATATTTCTTAAATTTTAAATATAATAATGTAACATTCAATTATTATAATAAATAAATAAAACTAACAAGGCGAGGACGACGACAGGGGAAATTTTCTGTCCCCGTCTAGCGCTCGGGTAATTTTGGTCATACTCCCCTTCATTTTCCATCTAAACGGGAATTTTCAATTTTCCACCCTATTTGGTGTGGGTTCTTGCAGAAAAATTTGAACATATTTACTTACTGGGTAATTATGATGGATAACAATTTTAAGGATAATAATCAATTGTATAACAATATCGTAAAAAAATTGCAAATATAATAAAATCTATTAGTGATAGATTTTTATCGTTGATGTTTTGAAAGACTTTGCTGTATTTGCTATTTTTTTACAATATTGTTATAAATGCTAATACTTTGAATCTAATTATTATAGGACAATTGCAAATATAACCATTCAAAATATTAGCATATATAAAAATATTTTAAAAATTACAAATATAACAATGCCTATGAGCAATAAACTTCTATTACCGATAAAATTTGCTATATTGGTAACTTTTTAAAATTTTTGTTATACACCTTATTATTAGCAATTACAATTGTTGCTATATTTACAACGGTTCCATTTATTACCCACTTTTCTCAACCAATTGTTTGGGCCGTAATCAACCCAATTCAACGGGCTTTTAAACAACAACGGCCCACATCGAGCGTCGAGTTGAAAGGCCCAAACACATAGCTATAAAGCGCCCCGAAGCGATCCAGTTTCTTCATTGTATCAGATGGAAATTCTGAAACCCTAATTTGCAGAACCACAAGTCGGCGACAAGTTGCCTTTTTCTTTCGCCGCCACCTCCATTCCTTTCGCTTAAATATTTGTCATTCTATTTTCACTTTTTTACGTTATTCCGGCGAGGATGATTATTGCTTTATATTTCTGACACCTCTTGTATGAGAAGTTCGTTCTGAATAAGATCGTTCTTCCTTGAGCAGATTCAGCAACTCTCTGAGCCATTTTTTTCTTTACCAAAATTTCTACGTCTTTCGAGTTTTTTTTTATTAATTTTTTCCTATTTGCTTAATTTTAGATCTTGAATTTTAAAGTATGTTTTCATTAATCTGTCGTCCATGCTCTAGAAGTATGACGGAACCGCCGTTCTCCTATGCTTCGCTAGGAAGCCGGAGATTGGCGCCGTAGGACTTAGGTTATTGTTTTAAAAAAATCGAGAAACAAAAGTACAATTTTTTTTTTTTTATAAATGATAGGCTTTTTACTTATTTAAAAATAATACAATATTTATTTACTAAATTAAATTTATTATTTTAATCTTTTGTTTTTATTTTTTCGAATTAAAGATTACTTATTTAATATTTTCTTAATGCAACAACTGGGTAATTACTTGTTTAATTATTCAGGCCATTGGACAGGGAAATTTTGAAATTGTGGAGGCTTGGTTCAAACTTTGTTTTTCTTTTTTCTTTTTGTTTATTTAATAATTAATTGTATATGTGGTACTTGACATAGTAAAATTAAAAAATGAAATAAGGGCTTAAGTATCATAATGGTAATTATAATGATAAATGGATACAATTTTCAAATGTGTGGAACTATCAGCTTCTGTTCGTACATAAATGGGATGGTGGCAACTTTTTATTCAAATTATTATTGATTTATTGTCCTTGAACATGGACAATAATGTTACTTACCAAGACTTTAGAGACTTGAAAAAGAATTTAATTTATTTCATGATAATTGGGTATTAAAAAATAAAATTAATATTCAAACTTTAATTATCTAAGATAAACCAATGGGCAAAGAATGGGACAAACAACGAGTTTGGATTGTCACCAGAAGTTGTGCGTAAGTCGAATCAACGAACATGGCTTCCCCGGCCTCCATCTCAACTCAAGTCGTTTGCTACTCTGATTATATGCTACAACTACCTCACCTCTAAAGTTCCTTATGACGACACCCAATCCAAGTCTGGAATAATCAGACTATCCTCCACCGACGAGCACCAGTATTGAGGCACAACAACCGATGACGACGACTGCTCATCCACCCATGCCTCCCTCCGACCAACATCCATGACACCATTCAGCTCATGCCTAGCTTTTTGTATTTAACACACCTCCCATTCATCTCCTGACTCATCTTTCACCAATGTCAAAAGTCAATCAGGGTTGATTGACACCAGAGCCACCACCAACCTGTGGAGCACACAAGTCTGTATCCTCCCATAGCGCTCAATAGAACGAAGAACAACAATACGAACCATTTTGAAGGTATATTATAAACGTTCGCGCACACGCATGTATATATTAAAAAACGAACTATGTTATGAAATCTTAATATTGACTTTAAATTTGAGTTTGCTGGATGGACGGCCCAAAAATTGGAGGAAAAAAAAAAAGAATGTGGAATGGCCCTTTTTATTATTTTGAAAAGATGTCCAATAATGTCAGATTGGAGAGAAATTATCGCGGAAAAACAGTCTTGTCTTGCTCTCTTCCATCTCGCTCGTCTCGCACCTTTGGTTTCGCTCTCTTTCGTCTGGCTTGACTCGCTAGTGTCGTTTAATTTAATTCATTTTGGTTGGTGTTCTTCGATGTTGGAGAAGAAGAAGATAGAAGATGTGTGGGAGATGAGAGAAACTGAGGGAGTTTGGGAGGAAAGTGTAAAATAACTTTAAATCAATATTGAGGGTAATGCTGTAATTTCATGTGAGAATGACATCGTGAAAGAGTCCTTTGGAATTTTAGACCTTTAAGATTGGACTTTAGGCAATTAAATCTTTAAATTTCTAAAATTTTAGGGTTTTTTTATAAGAAAATTACTATTTAATTATTTATTGTTTTAAAATTAGTTTGACTTATCATGAACAAATCCTGATATCCAACAAATCCATTATGTCCCAACAATCATGGCTTGTTTTGATTGACTTATGAACATTTAAAAAAATTATTGAAGTCAGGTTTAAAAAAAAAGAAATAAGTTTTTGAAAATTACACTTAAAAAGATTCTATTTTCATCTACATTTTACCAAAATCAACAATAAATAATGTAGGAAAATTCGTAATCAAAGAAAATAGCAAAAAAAAAAAAATAATGCAAATTTTAGAACACCGAATTCAACAACAATACACGACACAAATTATTTAACTCCACAACTCTCGAACCCCTAAATTCTTCTTCCACAATATCGTATTTTTTAAAATAAGGTACCACTTTTTTTAGTAAAACAATTGAGAGTTTGAAGATGAAGTGAGTATCAATCTTATATTAAAACATACTTTGGTGGTGCTAAGCTAAGTTTGCTTTGGCCAAATTTATTGTATTAAAACATGAAGTGAGTGTCAATGTTATACTAAAACATATATTTTTTTAATCATTTAAAATCAATTTTGATGGTTTAAAAATTGTATTTAAAAGTATAAAATTAGACAATAACTCCATGAGTGAGTCAAATTCAACAAAAAAAAAAAAAAGAAAAATATTGCTTTTGGGGGAAAATTGACTTTTTATCACATGGTAAAATAATTTAGAAACACAACATATTATAATATTAATAACAAGCACTTTGAGTGCTTAAAAAGTGAAGATGACAATTGTGGATGGGATGATCTTTGGGCGGAGGATGTCTCAACTTTATTTTACGTTCTTAGAATGAAGAATTCAAACTCGACTTTGTTCCATTGTTAAATTAAACTGAACAAAAGAATGAGTTTAATATTACGAATCGAATCTAAAACGTTCCATCTAAAGTTTATATGAGCTTATAGCTTATGCTCAAATTTTGTTTAATTGAACTTATAAATTATGCTTAAATTTTCGTTGATAAGATTAATTGGATGGATCAGAATGAAATTTGTAATTGTAATTCATTGTTCTATTTACAAATAAGAAGAAGACTAATATACAATAAAATTTCCCTAATCAAAAGAGCCCTAAAATTGTGAAGGAATCACAAATCTCAGCTTCAAATTCTCAAATTCCTCTGTTTAATCTCCATCGTCTTGTTCTTCATTTCTAGGGTTTTCAGTTCTTCAATTCTCCATATTATCCAATACAATTCTTTCCTCATCTCATCAATTTCATTTATACATAATATCAATTCATCTTTCCTGCACTTTCTCTTCGAAGAAGCCCTAATGTTTTGAGAGCTATCAAATCGCTCATGCATCTTCTCCAGTTGATTCATGATTTGACGAACACGAGACTCGATCAGGTAATACTTCTCTCTTTGATTTGGATCCTTCTTCATTTCTTTTAATTCGATTCCCAATCTCTCTATTTTTTGTGAAAAATTCTCAGCCAGGTAGCTACACATAGTTTTATCAAAATTCCATCTCTGTTCGTCGGTGAATCTGTCTTTCGCCATTTGAAATATGTGTTCAATGTAATCACTGTATATCTTCACGATTTCTTCGATTAATTTCACTGGCTCCGAATTAGACGATTCTGAATTCAGATCAATCAGTTCGGGAGATTTTGTGATTCTTTTTCTTTTCGATGATTCTGCTTTAGAACCATCTTCCCGTTCTCTTCTACCTTCGAAACCTACTTGGAGGAAACTTCCGATATTTTCTACATTAAATTCTCTGTCCATAAGATACTGAGGATATAACGAAAATGAATCTTCATAGCGATCTTCAATTTTTTGTTTCATTTTCAAATCCTTTGCTGGCTGACAATCGTGATCTTCAACTTTTTGTTTCAATTTCAGATCCTTTGGTGGCGGATTATGATCTTGATTGTTCTTCAGTTTATCTTTCACGGATTTCGGATCTGAATTCATCGATGATTCGTTCAACGAAGACTAAGTGTGAGTTCATATAATATCTTCTTCTTGTGATTTTGTTCTTCGTCTGTCTTGATTTTTCTCCTCTTTATCTTTGATCGCTCAAATTCCGGCGCTTACCGTCTTGTTTTATTAGCATGATTCATTGGTTAATCAAAAATAATTTATTAATATTTTTAGCAGTTTTTTCGTTTAAAATAATTTTACATTGTTTAAATTTACTCAAAACTTTTAACTTAATTACAAGTTTAGTCCAAAGTTTTAATTTACTATATAATTAGTTGCTTTCAATTTTGTATTGGATAGATTTATGATGAATTTTTTTTTTAAAAATAAAATGTTTAATTGATAATTTAATATTATATATGAAATTGGATGCTATGTCTAATGACTTTTTCTCAAAGCTATTGAATTATTGTTGGAAGATGTTTTTTAAATACAAGGATTGAACATAAAATTACACTTAGTAGAATCTAGTAGCACTTTTAAAAGTTCAAGAAAATAGGTAATAAGAAATAATCGGACAAAAATTTGTTTAAACCAATGAAAATTATAATTGATAACAATTTTAGGAATAATAATAAAGTGTTGTGCAATATTTTAAAAATTTACAAATATAACTAAACTTGTCAGCAATAGACTATAAAAGGTTGTGCTATATTTACAATTTCAAAATAAAATATTGAAACTTTTCAATTGGATTCAAGTTTGGCAAAAAGTGAAAAACAATTATTAAATTGAACCGATTGATAAATGTATGTTCAATTTGATCTTTGTGGCAAATATTATATGTGGGCTAAAGTACATTTTACTCTTTACTTTCAATTCCATTTTATTGTCTTGAATTTAAGTTCGTTCTAATAATTCCTCGTCGATTTTTTTTTAAAAAATAATCTATTAATGTTCTCTCTATAAATTCTTATCGTTAATCTACCAAATTTGATATGTATAAAACATCGACTGATATTGAAATTTATTAGAAGTATAAGAACTAAATTAGAGACATAAAAACATAGATATAAATGAAATGATACACCAAATGACATTTAAACATTATTTTTAATTAAACCTTTTAAAAAATGTGTGAAAGTTATAAGTTTAGTTAGGAGGTTTGTGTCCAATCAATTCAAGAAATTTAAAAATAGTTTAATATGTTCTTGAATATCAAATACGTTAAAAATTTATTGGATACAAAATTAAAATTTCAATAATGTGTGAAAGTTATAAGTTTAGTTAGGAGGTTTGTGTCCAATCAATTCAAGAAATTTAAAAATAGTTTAATATGT
>JBBPDJ010000017.1:12679125-12693302 GCA_037974625.1 Cucumis cinereus
TATATACATATATATGTGTGTGTACGTATACACAATACATGTATATACATATACATATATACATATAGATATATATTTAACTTCTTTTCCTTCTATACATTAATTTTAAAACTTTCTTATTTATTAGATTATATACAATTTGTTACTTTTTCAAATAACACTATTTTAGGTTAATAATAATAATAAAGAAAGTTCTTATTTGTCTTCTCAGGTAATCTGTTTATTATGATTTTGTTTATATCATATTTAATAAATGAATCACTCTGAAAAGATATTTTTCTATAGACATTAAGAGGTTATTTGGAAAATGGAATATAATCAAAATTACTATGAAACTGAGAAGTATTGAAAAATGTGAGTAGTAAAAAAAACAAAATAGAAATAAGATCGTGAAGCGTGAAAATAGTAAAAAAAGAGAATTTAATTGAAAACTGTTAAACAATAAATTTGGATTACATCTTAGTACAATATCGTTTTACTACAGATCACCAAACACATAGAATGTATGCAACTAATTAACTATCTCAATAAATGATTTACCAAAGTGTGCGTTTGTGTGGATCATCCAACAATGCAAAACAATGTGATGGTATTTAAATCTTCCACCAATTCGTTAAACCTTTCGTGAGCTGTTTAGGCACAATGTTGATGTGTCTTCCACTTAACCATTACTTTTTTATTAAATTTTTTAGTATTAATCGATGTGTCTTCCATGTCCTTCTATGTATTTTTCAGTATATTACATAAACTTTTAACAATAATAATGACGGAAATAGTTTCTGATCTAATGGTCCTAGTCGGACTTTGATTGCAACTAATTTTCACATGAACCACTATCTTGACTCTAAGAAATTTTTTTAAAGACAAGAACCTTTGATTTTTAGGAACGAAAGTAATGTCATGTTGCTAAACCTAAGTTCATTTTAACGACTCTATAATATTTTAGATGATTAACAACTAAAATATAATATATGACTACACTTTGAGATTTTTTTAATTATACTTAAAAATTAACAAAATAAAATTACTTGTCTTTTGGTAGAACCGACGGTTAACTATTTTAGAACTTTCTTAAAGTATCTACCTATATAGCTTAAGTGTAAATAAAACATCTAGATTTATCTAGTAGATTGTAAATATATACCTCAAAGAAAATATCTAGAAATATCTTATGCTTTCTTTAGGGCTTCAAGGGATTCCTATTTCCTGGAATTCCTTTAAACAATGTAGATAAACTTCGTAGAAATATTTAGTTACTTTAGATCCAAGAAGGATCTATATACCTAGGCGAAGGATCTCAAACCTAATATTAGGTGTTTAATTTTTGTCTTTAAATTTTAAAATTTACACTTTTAACCTTAATGTTTTACCTAATATTCACTTTCACGATAAGCCTTTGACAATAATAATATATCTATTAATAATTAAAATAATTATGATGTAAAACTTCAAATCTAATTTTAATAATAATGAAAAATAGTACCGTTTAATAAATTAAAATTATTTTAAATCAATTAATAGACCTTAAGACTAAGTATGAAAAAACAAGAATTAATCCCATGACCAAATTAAAAATTTAGGAACTAAATTGAAACACTACCCAAACTTATAAATTAAAAATTCGAGATTAAAAAGTAATCAATGTTAAAAATATAAGGGAGTAAATTGAAAATTTAAAAAAAATTAGGAATTAATTAAATACTTAATTAGAATTTACGAAAATACGTACTGAATAGCCGGTGAGTCCAGAAGGATCGATGAAGGAAGAGGTATGAAAGACGCCGCGACATCCTTCAAAAGCATTTGCTAAGCTATCGCACTCCGTCAGATTGGCCGACAGTGTCGATATTTTGCAATCGTAATTGATTCTATTTCTAACCCCACCTGCTTCTGATTTCAATTTCATCTCTCTCACTTTTTCTATATCTTCTGCATCATTTTCAACATCCAAATTTATTAAAAAACTACGATATATTCTAATTTTAATTAATTAATTCAAACAAACAACAAAAATTATTAATTTGACTTGACATAATACCTAATAAATCTAATACTATTAAATTATTAATTGCCTAGCTAACGTCTCATGCCTGTATGTCACAAATAGGGGTGGACATTTAGGTCTACAACTCATAATAATATCTTGTCCTAATTTAAATATCTTGATATATAAAGTAATAGTTATTATACATTCACTTTTTCCTAGTTAAATTATACGTTTAATTTCAAATTGATTTTTTTTAAAAAAATAAAATTGTATAAAAGGTCCTCGTGATTTAATATTTTTGAATGACAAACCTAATGTCATTTTCAAAACTCTTAAAACTAATCGATCTAATAATCTAAATGAATTGGATGTGTAATAAGACCTAAACTTTCGAATATAATGTTGTATTTAGTAATTTTGTAATTTTAAAAGTTGTTAATAAGTCAAGTGGCTATTAAAAACACTCAATCATTTATTTGACACAATATTGAAAATTTAAAAATCTATTAACTAGACATTTTTTAAAGTTTTGAGGAACTATTTGCTACATAATTAAACTTTCACAAATCTATTAGGTCTGTAACATAATCAAAGTTTAGAAAAACTATTTGCAAAATAATTGAAATTTCATGAACTTATTAGCTATTTAATGAACAGTAGAAAGCCACGTGGCATATAACAATTTTCAATATTATACAAAAAGTTTTTCACTATTGAAAATTTTTAAATTAAAATTTTAGTTTACTTGAACTTTGAAAATTCATAACACGTAAAATTTTAATTTATATTTAACAGATCTAGTGGTTTTATAAAATTTGAACGTGTGATTAACATAATACATAATTAAATAAATGATAATAAAATAATAAATTATTTACACTTTACGACAAAAAAAAAATACTAAATAACAAAATTACATTGTATTTAGTTTTGATAGTAAGTGTAAGTATTTTGTCCACTGTTTTTTACCATTTTTCTAATTCTTTCTAAATAATGTAATATAATGCAACAATATAATATTTGCAAAAAGAGCATGTAATTTAAACAGTGTTTAACCATTAAACCTACCCCAGTTTAAGAAGGTCTATGAGGCAGATCTCCTTCCTATTTAGAGCAAGGGAAAGTGTGGATTCCAATAGACTGAAGGTGACAGTCCATTATGTCTTTGGAAAAAAATTGGGTTTATTAAATGCACTCATCTAAGTACTTTACTAACTATATTATGCAAAAAAAAATTTGATTTTTTTTTAAAAAAATAACTTATAATTTTATTTTTAAAGGATAAAGAGATGAAAAACATGTAGATAGATCTAATCATTACTCTACTTTAAATATTATAAAGTGTTTCATTTTTATTTTTATTTGATCTTCAAATAATAAAACAGTCACTTTTTAAAAGTACATAGATGAAAAGAAACTAATGTTAAAATAGAACGACTAATTGAATACTTTAAAAATATAACATACTAAAATTAAAAATATAAATACCAAAATGAATATGTAGAAATATGAAAACAAACCAAAATAAAGAAAATACATGAACATTCTAGTATTCTTCGTAGAGGGATTAAAGTATTATTTAAACTTTTTGTTTTTTTTTTCCAAAAGAAGTAAGAGATAGTAGATTACAGTTTTGAGCAAAAAGCCAAAAATAGTTATTTATGATTTTTAAAGCTGTTTTTCTCCTTAGAGAAATTATATAAATACTTATTGTCTTCCATAATGTTGACGTTCTCATGATTCTCAAAATCGGGGTGTTGAATCAGTCCGTTTATTGAAAGGCCAAGAACAAAAAGATATAATTAAAAAAGATTTCAAAGAAGAAGAAAAATGGCTGCCGCCGTTGGTGGCTGAAAGTTGACCAGCTGCTCAAGCAGCACCAACAAAGTCGAAATTATTTATCCTTCTCTAAATAAAGATATGAATTCTGAAACGAAATCAAGATTTTGAAACAAACAGATGTGTGAAGTAGGAAGAAGATTCCTGAAATACTATATGCTCTTTCCTGTTTGTTAATCTAGGGTTAAGGTTAGAACGGAAGAGAAAAACAAGAGTTAGGACTAGAAGATCGAACGAATCTCAGTATCAATGTTACTGAAACAGATCAGGTGCGTGTAAAGATGCAATATGCTTTTCGGAAATGAGAAAAGAAAATAGGAAGCAATCCGGAAGATGATTAAAGTTAAGCTTAAGAACAGAGGAGGAAAAATCCAAGACTTAAGCACTCAAAAAATCGAAGATTCTAAGTAAGAATGTCAATGAACAGATGCGTAAAATACAAAGAAGATTCCGAAAATGCATTATGCTCTTTTAAAGAAAGAAAACAGAAGGAGGAGAAAAACAATAGTTGAGCACCAGAAATCGAACGATCATCACTAAGAATGTCAATGAAACAAAGATGTAAGACAACAACAAGATTATAAAATAAATAAATAAATAAGCAACTGAGCTGGAAAACGATCAAAGCTAATCTTAGAACAAAGGAGAAAATCAATAGTTGAGCATAAAAAATCGAACGATTCTAAGCATAAATATCACTGAAACAGATGCGACAAATTCAAAGAAGATTCCCAAAAATGTAAAACAGAGTAATCTAGGAAATGGTCAAACCTAATCGTAAAACAAAGGAGAAAATCAAGAGTTAAGCACTCAAAAAATCGAACGATTCTAAACACCAATATCACGGAAACAGATTCGTCAAATTCAAGACGATTCCCGAAAATGTAAAAGAGAAAGAAATCTGGAATATGATAAAAACTAAGCTTAGAGCAGAGAAGAAATAAAAACAGACGATTCTCAGCAGCAATTTCATTTCGAAACAAAAAAAAAAAAAAAAAAAACACGCAACGGAAATCAAAACAAACCTGGATTATCGAGGAGGATCCGGACGGAAAATCCACGCTTCAGGAGTTGATTGACGACCGCAAGGCCTAAGAGAGAAACGCCACTGGTAACGCAAACAAGCTCGTCGCCGGGCTCCTCGTCGGTGTCACTGGCGGAGTTAGACGAAACTCTCCTTCCATAGAAGTCATCAGAATCCTTGGGGCGACTGGCAAGCATACAGGCACGTTCGGAGATGCGGCGTAGCTCCTCCAAATCGACTCTCCGGCACTCTTCGGCCCCTGCAATCCCCATTGGAGTTGAAAAAGTGCGGAAAACGCTGAAGGCGCAGAATGTTTGGAGATGATGAGAGTGTGAGAGAGGAGGAGTAGTTGTTATTTATATCTCTCAGATTCGTTTGGTAATTGGTTCACACTCACGAAAAGAAGCATTTCACAGGAATCTCCGCTCCTCCGGAACAGGTAACTGCCACTTCTTCCAAAAAAAAAATAAATGATAAATAAACGGACATAGTGTTTGTTCTATCAACCTCAGTGTTATAGATTTGATTCTAATATCTCACCCTTGGTTGCAATAATTTTGTATAAAAAATAACTTCTTAATAAATCTATTAGAAAAAGAAAAAACTTAAGTGTATTCGAGATAATTATTCGTCTCTTCACCACATAAAAATTAATTTTTGATGAATATCTTTTAATCTAGTTTTTGTGTAGTGGAGAGACATAGAGCATGTTAATAAGTAGATGCACCTAATCATTACTCCTAACAAAATCATAATGATAGTTTTTAATGGGGTGCAGCAAGAGTTGCACAATAGATGGTGCAACTCGCCTCCAGTCAAGTTTTTTCCTCTACTCATCTTCTATTTAAGTGGTGTCACTTTTCCAACATTTTATAAGTTCAACAACCGAACAAATGTTGAAAGTATAAGAATTAAAATGAACATTTTGAAAGTAGATCGACTAAAATGCATCAAAGTTGAAAATCGTGGAATTAAAATAAAGAGTTTAATAATATAGAGTCCAAAATAAATAAATGACAAAAGTAGTATTTAAACCTAAAACATTTGTTTGGTTTTTTAAGTTTGGAAATAAATATTTATTTAATTCCAATGTTTTAATAAAAGGTGGTATTTTAGCCCTCAAAATTTAGATTATAATTCTAAATGTTTCATAATAGAATTGAGTTGTTACTTTTGAAATGATGTGACATATTTTGTTAATTTTATAATGATTATTAGGTCAAGTGGCTTTTTACCTTTCTATCCCCCTCCCTCTATTAAAGAGGGAAGGGAATGGAAAGAACATAGAGAAAAGTAAACAAAAAAAACAAAAAACAAAAAACAAAAAACAGAAAACAAACAATCAATTTATAATTAATAAAGTATGTAGGTGGCCAAAAAAATTAATAAAATATGTCACATTATTTAAAAATCAACACCTCATTTATGCTGTCTTGTTGCTTCTTTTAGTTGGCTAACATTTGATTGAAATCCATATTAAGATATATGTGTACATGTGACTTCAAATTTATGTTTAGTAACAAATTCTTGAAAGTGATTTTCATATGTTTAAAATTAATTTTTAATCATCATATTTGATACAAAAAATTATTCTAAAACTATCAAATCACTAAAAGAAGGGTATTTAAGGTATTTCAAAAAAATATAAAAAATTAGGTAGTGATTCTTGATTAATCATTTTTCAAGAATCACTAGAAAGCTAATACTTCAAAAATAAATTTTGTGTGATTTTCTATTTTTCTAAAATCACTTTGTTTAGGTTGTCAAACATCACATTTTTGTACCAAAGTGATTTTGGATAGTGAAAATATGTCAAAATCACTACCAAACACACTCTAAATAGTTTGCCTTTTTTTTTTTTTTAATTATGTTTATAAAAATACCTTTGTTTAATTACACTTGGGGGAAAGCATTTGAAAATTATCGATACTTTAAAACACATGAAAAATGCATAAAAATTATTACCATATGAAGAGAATGATTACGAGAGGGATGCAATCTATACAATCTACGTTTTTAGTGATTTGTTGTAGGATTATGTAATATAATTTTACATTAAGAACTAAAAAGATTAATAGATTATAGATGTAAGTGGTGGACTAAAAGGAATTTTTTAAAAAAATTATAGTTTTAAGTAAGTTGAAACAAATATTTACGTGTAAATAGATTACCGAATTTAGTTTAAATATTAATTTTTTCAAATATTCACGAACAAGATTTTAAAATATTTATAATAGATTTTGTAAGCAATTTGATTTTATTGATTTTAAATTTTTAAAAAATTATTTTGGTTACGTGGTTGTATAACGCAATTTATATTCAAATTATTACAAATAGTTTATATTAGACATATAATTAAATGAAAGATTTGGATATATTTTATTAGTTTAAAATTTATCATTAAAAAATTACAAATAAATTATTTGAACGTGAATAAATTTAAGGTCAAATCAAATATAATTTAATAATCCATAAATAAGATGTTGATTACTATTTTAAATGTGAAAGTTCCATATTCTATTAACTATGGATTAACTAAACAATTATCTTTTGATTTTTAAATTTTGATTATAGTTTTTATTTGATTCTTAGGTTTCAAATTGTTACAACATTTAGTTCGAATTTTTAAATTGATTCCAATTTAGTTTCTAGATTTCAAAATTATATAATTTTATCCTTGAAATTTGAGTTATGTTTCAATTTGGTCCCTAGATTTTAAAATCCACATTTAAATAAATTGAAATTAAACTCAACAATATATATATATATATATATATATATATATATATATCCACGTACGTAACAATTATTTGTTGAAGTATTTTATTTTAATTTGTTATGAGTCCAATAATAATGATGAATGGGAAATATAGTGGGCCCCAAAATGAATTGCGTGAAGTCTATTTTACATTAATATCTATAACTAACCACTTTAATGGTTTAATGGGTGGTTTGGTCATTATGCTTTTAATCCATTTAAAATGCATTAACTAAACCCTATGTCACATTGAATTTGTTTTATTCTCTTACCCTATCCATTCGATTTATTAATAGTTTCAAAATGTTCTTTCGTTTAACGAACTTATGGCGCGAACTACCCTTCTCGAGCCTACTTAAACAACTTACACGTGTAAAATTCATAGTCTACAAAAAGAGAGTCTCTCACCAAGAGGTTTCATTATGACCTATCACTATTGAGTCTAACTATGTTAAATATCTCATACAAACGATTTCGTGACATTACACCCAGTTTAAAACATGCATGACAAGGCCAGGATTACATGTTTATGGGAATGAAGATTACCAAAAGCTATTAATGAATTTGTTGGAAACATGGCGATCACCGCTCTTATAGGCCCTGCCAGACTCTCCAACCCACACATACGCCATGGACTTAGTCATTTAAGTAGATAGGACAACAATTTGATGTCCGTCAAAAGTCGTTGGTGCATGTGGTCATTCGTTTTAACTCAATCACAAGGCTTTCTATTTTTGTTATAAGGGATTGACCTAAACACGCAATGATCAGGTTGATGGCTTGACCAACTTAACCATTATTGTGAATTCGCTTTCACGCACGTTTGTTAGTGATGTTTTTTGATTGTGGTCATTTTTTTGCTAGTAAAATAAATAATAACAAAGATTATTTTCTTTTAGTCTATTTTATTTCAAAGTTAGTATCAGATAATAATATTTTTATTATAGCAATTTTTTTATATTTAGAAATTAAAAATATAATATATATGAAATATTATTAACTTTTTCTAATAAATATTATTTTTTTATAAAAAAAATGATTTAAAAATTGTTATTTGTCAAAGATTACGAAAGAATCTTTATTCGATTTTGTAGGACATATTCAAAATTATTATTGATTTTATGTGATGTGATTATTCAATTTGGTTGTTTTTAAATTAGTTTGTTTTTTTATTTGGACATTTAGATTTTAATAATTTTAATATTTTGTAATAGTGAAATTTTTTAGTAGAGTTATACATGTCCACTTTTTAATTTAAAATTTAGCAAATAAAGTTTTTTTTTAATCATTTTCAAAAATCCTCTTTTATTTTAATTATTTGTGTCCAATCACTCCAAGCACAAATCAATCATCACAATAAAAATCATATATGTTATAGTAACTGGTTTAAAAACAAAAGCCTTCTTTTTTTCATTTTTTTTTATAATTTAAAAATATATATTTTAAAGACAAAAGTGAATTAATTACCAAATACACTAATGAACTAAAATTAAAAAACCAAAAACATAAAATGAATGAATTACCAAATGATCGAAAGGCTACACAATAATTTCTTCATTAATCGTTAGAATATACATATCGTATCATATCATTTACGACAAGTTTAAATTCTTAGTCTATCAGTTGCTCACTTTGACGTTGATTTTACCTATTGTAACAACTATTGTAGAGAGAACGTTTTTCACTATGAATATTGTGAACTTCTGATTGCGTAATGGATTTGGAGATCAATAGATGAATGATTGTCTTATAACATATATGGAGAAAGATTTATTGAATAAGTTAGATAATAAAGTTATCATTGATCGATTTCAAAACATTAAAACTCGTAGAGAACGACTGTAATATGTATTAATATAGTTTGAATACGTTCTTTTAAAAGCATTGTTTTAATAGTTTATTTATCATATGGTGCCCCCATGTATAAATTCCTTGATTTAGTATCGTCCGAATTATTCAACAGAAACTTGTTTGAATTTGTATATAATAATAATAATAATAATAAAAGATTAATATATTTATTCTAATAATAATATAAGCTCACAAGTCCAATTTTAATTGGAACTTAATAATTAAGTTTTGACCAAGAAAATGGGCCGTCATGTTTGAAGAGGGAATTTTTTTGTCGTTTTTATTTTTTTAATTGGATGTTTATATTTGAATTTAAGTTAATTTTCCTTTTCTTTTAAAAAAACCTCTATTTTCAAAGAAAGCATAAAACAAATTGGTCAAACCAGAATTAAAAAGTATTGTTTTCAAATATAGAAAAATAAATTAAAATATAACAAAATATAGTAAAATATTAACAAAATATGTGATAGATGAAGATAGACTATTATATATATCTATTTGTATCTTGATAAACACAGATAATATCCTTAGTATCTTATCTTGGTTTATCACAAATAGATTGTTTTCTTTCTTTAAAAAATTTTAACATTTAAAATAAAATTTCAATTACAATTTAATAATAGGAAGATTTAGAGAATTAGTGTAGCTTATAAATAATATTTCACAAAATATCTTAAAATTTAGTAATATTTCACGACTATTTTAATACCATTTTAGAACATTTTTAACCTTCTCTTATCATTTTCAAATTTACTATTAATTATGTAATTGTTTTAATTTTTTTGAAATATCAATAATCGAGTTATTTCTCATCAATAAATTTTCAAAATATTTAATTTTTTTCTTAAGCTAATTATCATTTTCAAAATTTTAACTTTGTTTTTGTTGTTTATTAATTTGATTGGATATTTGTTTAATCTATTGTATTTCAAATTACTGCTCTCTTCACTTTAGGAGATTTCATTTGTTTTTTTTTTTTTTTTTCATATTCCTAATTAAAAAACAATCACCTTTCCATTGCGATGTCGAATATATATATTGTTGTATATATATAACATGTATCCGTTTTTCCTCATTTGATACTTTTTGTCGATTCTTACTTTCAATTAGGAATGAACGTGAACTATATACAAATTGTACAAATGATAAGGTAAGCTATATGATATAGTAAAATAAGTATATATATATATATATATATTTGATTACTATATTATTATTTGTATGAATGAACCCGAACCACATACAGTGGTCAAACTTTACAACCCATTAAAAAAATAAAAATAAATATTAAATACATAAAACTTTTGAAATCCACCAAATCTAATAGGTTCTTAGACTTAAGTTTTATTTTAGTTAGTGAATTATATGTCAATTCATTCCAATTTTATCAAATAGAATATCGACTCAACATTATTTCTGTAGTCAATGAAAATAAATTTAAAAATATGAATCGTCAAAATTAAGAAATGTAGCTCAACTTTTTTGTAATTTATAAATTAAGGATGGACGATGTCATTTACACAAATAAAAAGTCAAAGAAACAAAATGTGAAAGAATTTAGAAGAGAATCTAACAAAATAAATGTAAATGTGGCCAAATCTATAAATAATAATTTATTATTATTATTATTATTGTGATTGTAACAATTAACGTAATCCTTCTTTAGACTTAGTTTTAAAAGATTGTATGAAACATATAATTGTTTCAATTAAACTTTTAATTTGTAATAAATAATTAATTTAAATCGTTAAATTTAAAAGTTGGTTCATGCATTCAATTATTACGTATGTGTAAACATATAAATGATAGAATTGTTACAATTAGTAATGGAACTTTGATTGTAGTTTTAGTTAGATTATAATCGATCATTTTTAATCATCGTTTCTATAAAGTAAGACAGATTTTGGATGTATATTTTATTGGAAATGTACGTAATAAATGTCAATGCGAGAGCAAAATAAATTGGAAAAATAGAAAAATAATTATAAAACGATATAAATTTGAAAAATAATTGGAGGTCACATATGAAAATTTAATTGAAAAAGTTTGAACAAGGTTAAATTAAATTAATATATATTCTTTTTTAAATCTGTGGTTTTATTCCGATTCAATTTTTCTAGAAATGAAAATTTCAGATTGAATAATGAAGCTCGAAATTGAGAAAAGATAGAAAAAAAGAAGAGTAGGTACATTGACAAAGTTTCATAAAATAATATCACAACTGATATGTGAAATTATATATTGACGTGTGAAATTATACGATTATATTGCGTATAATCAAAACAATAAAGCTGAAAAAATTTTGATCCTCAATCCATTGAAAATGATTTTTTTGTATTTAAAAATATTTTCATTCATTTAAAAAATTCCCTTTCTAATTTTAATAACTAAAATTGTTTAGCTGAAAAAGTTGTTAAAAAACAAATATAGTAAAATTTTAATTTCTATTAATGATAGACACTGATACATCTTCATCTAGGTTTATCACTAAATTGATAGATCTCCATTTAAGTTTATCACAAATAGAAAGTAAACTTTTGTTAACTCATGTTACTATATTTGAAAACATTCAATAATAATCTCAAAAATATATAATTCAATTAAAATCTGAAATTTTAATCAAATTTTTAATTTTAGAAACTATAAAAATAAATTATAAAAACAAAACAAAACTTAGTAATTAGTATGCATACATTTAATGAATTTTTAAATCATTGTCTTATTTTTTGAAGGACATTTAGTAACAAGTTTTTGGCACGTGCATTTGAACAAAAATTTATTGTTTTTTTAAATAATAAATAAATTTGTTTTTTATATATCAATATGAAAATGAAAATGACAATGCAATAAATAGTTTAGCTAAGTTAGGTAGGATAAATAATTTCTTTAAATGAAGGTAGGTGCAAAGTTGGCAAAACAACACATTAAAAGTAAATAAATAAATAAAAGTTCAACCAATATAATTGATAACTCTATAGGTTAATTATTTTGACTTCTCAAATTTTGGAATTCAAAATTCAATTTTGAATTTACTATAAAATTCTATTTTAAAAATATAGTGTAATTTACCATCTTTAGTTTTAAAGTTGAAAATATAAATATAAATATAAATAAAAAATAGTAGTGTTATTTATAATGAACCTATTTAAGTATTTATATAATGTATCACATGGTAGATTATGATAAAAATATAGAAATAATTTGTCTTCACTCGAAAACTTTGAGGTAGGTGAAATTTAATATTTTTAATCGTGATGAATGTGAAATATTATTCTCGATCTAATTTTTGTAAATATGTATTTTTTTTTTTTTTTATCGTGAACCAAATCATTACCTAAACTTTTCATCAAATATATGTTTGGTGCAAAAAAGGAAGGGACAAAATTAAATAATGAGAAAAAAAAAAAGGCCAGTAGTAGGTAAATAATGGTGAGCCATACCAACAATATTATTAAACCAAAATTAGTCAATAAAATACTTTTGTTATTTTATTTAGGCTTTTATTTAGGAAATTATGATGTTGAGATACATCTAATTTGGAAATAGCTTAATCAAAATTAACCAAACTCATCTCATTACGGGCCATCAAACATCCTTTTATAAGAGGTGGAGGATGATTATTCCTGTTTTATTCCTTATATACATATAATTTAATAGATTAACAATAACGGATTATTCTTATAAATCGTTTGGTTGGATGATTTTTTACATGAAAATAGGGGTGAATATCGATCAGTCAAAGTCGATTTTTTAACCAAACTACTATCGAACCGATTACGGTCAGTTTAGTAAATGTTCAAACCAACTCCGACCATAAAAGAGTACAAACCGATCGTTCGTCGATCTATCGATGGGTTTAGGTCGATTTCAAAGGTTGAGTATTCTATTCTCCGAGTTTCAACACTTTCTTCTTTTGAAAATCCTCTCCCAAATGAATGATAATGTCTCTATTTATAGATAAATTTTGATGGGCTTTGGGTGCGCTTAGGCCCATTCGTCTGTTGGACTTTGGCTTGGGCCCATGTTGCTTATTGGCGCATGGACTTGAGCTTGGGCCCATATTATTTATTGGGCTTGGACTTAGCCTCATAATCTTTTTTTTGCTCAATTATCTATCCTAAGTAGAAAATTTAATTACTCAAATTAATTCAAATGATAATTTTCACAACGAGCACGATTTTCGCATGATGATGTAGCGGGATTTTGTCAAAATTACACTTCTAAATAACATAGAATACTTGGGTCCATTTCAAACAATTTCACAATATATATATATATATATATATATTTTGAAAATCACATTTTGTTTATTTAGAATTTGTCAGGATTGTTGCCTCTCTTAAATAAACATTTGAACTCTTTGTTAAACGATGAAAATAGAAAAAATGCTGAAAATATTTTCAAATATAACATAACATCATTGTCTATCAATAATAGATACTAATAGATTGTATCAGTGATAGACATTAATAGACAATGACATTTTGTTATGTTTGTAAATAATGTGCTAGTTTGAAAACACCCTTATACCATTTTGTATTCTCCACATTTCCCATTCTCATTTCATGTGGTCTTTTCCCTCTCTATCCTTCTAATTCTCAATGGTGGGCTGGGCTTAAAGATGTCTAATCCAGCCACAACGTGTGGGGGGGGGGGGGGGGGGGGGGGGGGGGGGGGGGGGGGGGGGGGGGGGGGGGGGGGGGGGGGGGGGGGGGGGG
>JBBPDJ010000017.1:12693402-12721008 GCA_037974625.1 Cucumis cinereus
AAGTTCGATGAGATGCTTTTCCAGTAGTTGCTCTAACATATCAGGTAAATCAGAGTCTGAAAAAGGGTAAACTTTTTCTTGCCTCTCTTTCAGAGTTGGACGTCTTTTCTCGCCCTCCTCTTGACGCTTTTTAATCTTTCTCTCCTTGGAGATAAACTTTAAAGGGGTCGTATTGACGACCATAGCTTCTTTAGTAGCACCCTTTGATACTTTCTGGATGCTCTTTACTTCTTTCCTTTCCCTTTTCACTTTTGGGACTAGTAAATCATTGCCTCCTCTATTAGCAATTCTTAGCTCCATATCATGAGCTCGGGTTGCTAACTCTTCGAAGGTGCGAGGTTTTATCCCCTACAAGATATACAGAAGCCCCCAATGCATTCCTTGGGTGCACATTTCTACCGCTGATAACACGGTTAATCTATCTTTGCAATCAAGGCTTAACGCCCTCCAGCGGTTAATGTAGTCAATGACTGGCTCGCCTTTTCTTTGCTTGGTGGCAGTTAGCTCTATCATGCTAACATTACGCTGTGTGTTGTAGAAGCAGTTGAGAAATTCTCTCTCAAGCTGATCCCAACTATCAATAGTTTCAGGCTCAAGGTTAGTGTACCAGTCGAAAGCATTTTCTTTCAGAGTTCGAACGAACTGTTTGACCATCAAATCTCCTCGTGTTCCAACAAAGGTTAGTGCAACATATTGTTTTGGATTGCCTTTTCCATCGAATTGCTGAAATTTGGGTGGCTGGTACCCAGTTGGCATCCTCAGATTGTCAATCCTTTTTGTATATGGCTTGGAATATAAAAAGGAAGTTTGAGTAGGCCCACCATATTGAGTTTTGATCGAATTTGCGATCATTTCCTGCAACTGCTGAACAGACAGTGAAGCAACTGAGGTCGACTTTTGTGGTTGACTTTCTTGCAAGACTGCCTTCCCTTTATCATTGTTTTTTATTGCATGTGTGTGACTTGATTCAGCAGCGTCACGACTCTCGATGTGATTCTTGAGAGATGCAATCTCATAATCCCTCTCTTCGATTGCCTTCATGAGCATATTAACTTTCTTTTCGAGCTCAACCATTCTCTCTTCACTTGTCTCCACATCAGCCATCATAACTGACATTATATTTGGGTGAGGTGTCGCCTCATTTGATCTTTCAGGAGACGAGATATGCTCGTCAAATGAAAGATTTTCCTTGATTATGATTCCACCTTTTGGTGGCTTTGATATTTGCTCCCATATATTCTTTGCGATCTCGAAGGGTGGCATCTCTTCAGATGATTGAGATTCCCTTGAACGACTGCGAGTATTTGGTCGCATGCCAACATTGCTCAGAGCTCTGGAAGTGTTGCCTTTAGACGTCATGATTTCTTCAGATTTTTCCTTTGAAAGAGAAAGAGATGAAAGGTAGAGATTGTCCCTCCAGGCATGCCAAACTGTTCACACGAGATTTCGACAGAGAAAATTTAATTCGTGGAATTTGAACTTTGTATTTGATTTCAATATAATGAGTGCGTACAATCTCTAATATTTTCTCCTTTGATGTTTTCTCTCTCAAGTATAAAGTAAAATATGACACTTCGAGTTCTTTGATCTTCAATCAATTCGAGCTTCAGTCTTCTGGAATTCAAGGAAGGTTTAATCTTCCAAGTCTTCAACTTTCAGAAGGTGGTAATTCCGAGGTGATATGAATTTTCACGTTTGGAGAGCTTCAGAAGTTGAATCTTCACTTCAGAGGTTAAGTCTTCAATTTTTCAGAGCTTCAACACTTTTTTTCTTCTCCAAAAGGTCTCTCAAATGAATGAGAAGGTTTCTATTTATAGGAAATTTTCATGGGCTTTATGTGGGTTTTGGCCCATTTGTCTGTTGGACTTGGGCTTGGGCCCATCTTACTTATGGGCTTGGATTTGGACTTTATTTTGTTTATTGGGCTTAAGCCTATGGACTTGGGCTTGGGTTTGGACTTAAGCCTATTTTGTATATTGGGCTTGAGTCTATTTTGTTTATTGGGCTTGAATCGAATTGGGTAGAAATTTTAATTATCCAAACAAATTCAAATTATAATTGTGATGACATGGCAACATTTAATTGGCCAAAATTTCTTATTCAACACTCACTAACAACCTTTTTACGAAAATTTTTTATAGGTTTACGTTATTTTCATTAAGGGAGAAGATTGCACCTTTTTCCATTTTCAACATTTATTTGATTTTATTTTTTCTTTATCATTTTAGTTTTGTATCTCATTGACCAATTTTTACAAAAAAAAAAAAAAATAGAAACACAAATTTACGTTTGTTTCATTAAAGTAGAAGATTAGATTTTTTTACATTTTCAATATTTAATTTAAATTATTTATTTTATCATTTTACTATGTTTGGCAAAAATCTAATTAGTTAAATTTGAGAAAATAGTAAATATTTCATTACACCGTATTTTATATTAATGAAATTACATCTTATCTTATAACAATAAGCAATATGTGAAATTGTTAATTTCTAATCACTAACAGCTATTACAAGCCTATACATCATCAAACATATATTCTCAACCTTTATGTTTAATTAGTAGATATATATGGGTAACATTAACTATTTGTGGATCCTCTTAATTGTGAAAGATAACAATTAATTACAGAATGTTTGGATCCTGTTCCTTTAATTATATTTTATCCATCACTAATTATCTTTTGTTATAAATATTACTCCAATTTCATTACGTATTTGTAATTTTAGTTTATCAAATTTAGAACACCGTTTTCATGATTTAGATCAAATAATTTAGGTCATTTAAACAAAAAAAATTTCTCCATTCAAAACAAGAATTCTTTTGATTTTCCTCTGCATATTTCTATTCTAATTATCATTATCAGCTTCTGTTTTTCCTCAATGTTTGCTTCAAATTATAAGAGCATATTATATTTTTATTAAAGAAAATATATTATATTGTATTTGTTAAACAAGGAGAAATATTTTAAGATAAAGATTTACCCAAATTTTGTAAAAATTAGGATTCTAATAGTTTAAAAATAGTTGATGGTTACATTATAAAAAATATGATAGATAAATGTTCAATTATATTAAAAAATATTCTAATATTTTTAATTTAAGTTGATAAAAGATTTAGATTTTTTTTTATTTTGAATTTGAGGGGAAAGGATAAGAGTGAACCCTAATTAGAATTATATATATTATCAAATAAAAAACTAAATAACATAAATCATTAAACAAAAACAACCTAAAAAACTTAAAATAATTTTTTTTTTAAAAAAAACTAAACAGTATCATTCTTTTCCTTTTTGCCGCTGCCCCTCCCTACCCCATATCTCTCTCCCTTCTCAGTATCATGCGACCTCCCAAACTTCTTTTTCTTCTTTATTGCTACTAACCCACCCCCCTCCTCTATCCCTCATAGTCTCACGCATCTCTTATTTGTTGTTGTCATGGAGGAGAACGAATGGGGGAAGACCGGATGGAGGCGAAATTGATTGTCGTTGTCGTGACGAAAAACAATGTAAGATAGAGACTTCTTTTTTTCTCGGTTCACGTGTGTATTTGCCATTTATATAATTAATTTTGATTTTTTCTATTTCTCCAAATGAAAATTAAAAAATTGTAATTTATCTTGTCGCCCATTTTCTTAAATAATAAGTCGGGACCCAACAAACTTCCTCTCTTGTTTATGTTGAAGGTGTTGGGTTTTTTGTCCTAAAACTCGTAGATAGTAAATGTAATCTATTGATCGTTATTAATAAATAGTTATTATTTCAATTTCAATAAATAGTTATTATTTCAATTTCAATAAATAGTTATTGATTATTTTTTGTCTAATTAACCCAAATCCAATAAACTAACATCCTAAGTTGTTTTATGAGTCTTGAACTGTATATGGAAACATACAGGGATCAATGTTCGAGATACAACTAAAAGGGTTTATAGTATAAGGATAAGGTTGGCTACCTTATCCTGGTAACACTATCGATACGGCCCACTTTTTATTTGATACAAAAACGATAATTCAACGTGTTCGTGTAAGTGACACGCTTGTGGGGGTATCCTATGCAATGAGTTTGCATAAGCTGGACCACGAAATAGTAACCACTAGTTGTAACCCTGTTGACTAGTTAGGTTTCTACTTCAAATAGGATGACCTAGGCAACTTAGTCTTAATCCTGAGTGTATTATGAACTCTTGTTCACGAGGAATTGTCCTTTGATTTGTATGGGTGAGAATGACCATTTTGGAGACAAGATCGAATGGGGAGCTGGAAACATAATCACATAAGATGGAATTCACTCCTTCACGACTTCAGGGTAAGTAGATGAGTGTTCCCTTAATTGGTGTCTCCAAGACTTGAACAATGAGCCCTACCCTCTCCATGGCACGAAAGGAATTTCTCCTTCTTGGTTGGACCATAAGCAGGTTGTTCATTAGAAGAGCACTGGTAATTAAGGACTAAGAAGTAACCCAGGGGTAAAACGTTAATTTGACCCAGCTGGAGTTACGAACACTTGGGGACTAACTTGCTATTATTGGTCTA
Source organism: Cucumis cinereus (assembly GCA_037974625.1). NCBI lineage: Eukaryota > Viridiplantae > Streptophyta > Magnoliopsida > Cucurbitales > Cucurbitaceae > Cucumis > Cucumis cinereus. The sequence continues at coordinate 12,697,936 of JBBPDJ010000017.1, forward strand.
CATCCGTGGACACAAAAATATATCTACAGTGAGAAGAGTTCAGCTGTGAGTCTTTAGTGGAGTGTACACACAGTTAACGAATATTGATTAATGTGGTTAACGAGTTTAGCCAATTAATCTCATATCGTTGTAGCTTCTGATCTGTGGGTCCATGAGGTCCTCTTCTTAGCTCGTAAAGGGTAATGAGGTTAATATATATTGGATATAATTTGAAATGTTCAAATTGACTAAGGAAATTAATATAATGTATGGTGATACATTATAATATAAAATTTATATTTTAATTAAACTTTATAATATAAATTTTAATTTTGGATGTGATTCAAAATAATTAATGAGAGAATAAACTATTTGAATGAGTTCAAATATTTATTTAATGTGAATTAAATTCATATTAAAACTATAGATTAAATTTAATGCGTATGTGATACACATTTGAAATTAATTAATTAATAGTTTAATTAATTTTTATTTAATTAAATTAAAACTATAGGTTATGTGAGATATTAAATGAAATATTGATTAAATATGATTTATTTATTTTTAATTAATTATTTTGTTAATTAATTGATTTAATTTAATTTAAATTAAATTAAATAACTCCCTTACGGGAGTTATTTTTTGGAAAACGTGGAATGCTCCCACGTTCTTCCAAAAATATCTCTAACTTCTCCTTATTCATCCTGAAGAAAAGGAAAATGCAGTACAACTGAAGAACTATCTACGTTTGCAGAAGGTCTGCAGAAGAAGGGAAAAAAAACTCTCTCCATTTTTTTTTTATCTCAAAAAAATCCCAAAGTAAATTCTAGTTGGTTCCTACAATCCTTCAACCTCCATTACTAAGAGAATATGAAAGGATCTAAATGGTGGTGGCTATAACTTTGGAGTTTGGTAGAATTTAGAGTCATCAACGAGGGTGAGTTTTTCCTTTTCTCTCTGATTTTTTTTAAAAGCATGTTTAACTTTAAAATGTTAATTTTACAAAAAGTGTTTATGTAAAATTAATTTTTTTGCCAATGTATTGGTATTTTAAATTTTCCCAAATTAAAATTGTGAATGATCCTGTAAGTCTTCCGCTGTGAAGGTTCTTATCCCTTCAGAAGGCTCGACCAAACCCGCTTTCAATCTACACTATTCATTCTTTCCTTTGGGTAAGGCCTTTGTCATCATATTTGAGTTGTTCTCATTAGTGTGTATCTTTTCAATCTTTAACAACTTCTCATTAAATATGTCTCGAATCCAATGGTATCTAGCATCAATATGCTTGGACTTTGAGTGAAAAATGGATTCTTGCTAAGATGAATAACGTTCTGACTGTCACAATACAACACATATCTTTTTTTGTTCAACTCATAACTCTTGCAAGAATTTCGTCATTCAAACCACTTCTTTGCAAGCTTCAGTTGTCGTTATAAACTCAACTTTTGTAGTTGAAACAACAATATACTTCTGTAACTTGGATTGCCATGATACAACTTCCCTTGCGAAAGTAACCAAATATCCTGAAGTGGATTTTCTAGAATCAAGATCATCAGCCATGACTGCATTTGTATACTTATTAAGCATTGTATCTCCATTCCAGCCTTGGTGCTTACTTTAGCCCATAAAGACTTTTCTTTAGTTGGAATACCAAGTGTTCTTCGCTTTTTACATCGAATCCTTTTGGTTATTCCATATATATTTCCTCTTCCAAATCACCATGAAAAAGTACGATCTTCACATCAAGCTGCACAATTTCCAAACTTAAATTGGCTGTTAAGCCTAACACTACCCATATGGATGATATATGTACCACTAGTGAGACGATTTCTTCGAAGCCTATGCCTTTTATCTAATTAAATCCTTTCACAACTAATCTCTTCGAATACGATCTCTTGAGTGTTCATGAGTGTTTTCAGCCTAAACACCATTTGTTCTTGAGTGCTCTCTTGCCCTTAGGAAATTTCACCAGTTTATATGTATGGTTATCATTTATTGACTTCATCTCTTCTTGTATTGCTTCGAACCACTTCCTTTTACATCCATCATTTATAGCTTCGCCATAGCTTTCTGGCCCTCCCTCATCAATAAGCAATATATATTCATGTGGAGAGCAAATTCTTGAAGGCTGACGATTCCTAATGGATCTTCTAACTTTAATAATTTTTTTTTATCTTGTGGTTCTGAATCTAGCAACTTATCAAGTGACACAATATCATCAACATTGTCTACGGGTATAAGATTATCTCCATCACCTAGATTCTCATCCGACAAGGAAGGACTCAAATAACCTAGATATCCCTTTTCAGATTGTGGTTTCGCTGGTCTTTATATCCTCAATGGTTTAATCTTTGAAAAATACAACATCTTGGCTTCTAATAAGCTTCTTTTCAACTGGATCCACAAACAATAAACAAACTCATTATATCCATAACCTAAAAGTATGAATTGTGTGGTTTTACTATCTAACTTTGATCTCTCATCTTTGAAGACATGAACAATTGCTTTGCATCCAAAGACCTTCTAATGTGCGGATTTTCTCCCCCAAATTCCGATCAAATAATTAAGAAATTACAAATCAAGAGCTAGTTCTAGTGGTAAGTTCGTGTCAAACTCAAGGAGGACATGAGTTTCTACAGCCAAATTATGTAACATCCCAAAAATTTGAGATAATTTTAGTTTAATTATCTTAAAATAATAAGTTGGTTTTATTTTGAGATCTAATTTATTTTGGGATGTTAATTATTTTGATTAAGAAATTAGATATAAATATAAATAGATATCTATATTTAATTATTTTGGTCAAAAGATAATTGGTGAGAATAAAGAGAAGATCTAATTTGATTTGGAAAAAAATATTTGATTTGGTGGAAAGTTTGGAAAAGATATTAATAATAATAATAATAAAATATTATTATTATTTATTAATAAATAATAATATTATTATTTATAAATTAATATTATTATTTATTAATTTAGGGTTGCATTGGAAAGCGTGAAAATTATAAAAAAAATTAAACTTCTTCTTCTTCAGCACTTCACGCCGCCGCCACCTTCCCTCTAATTTTCTTTTCGCCAGTTTCCGGCATGTGCTCCGTCCAATCGATTGTTTCTCCGTTCGCCGATGCCATTTAATCTCTCGGATTTGATTTGTCCGTTGCTGCTCACGGTCGTCGCCGTTAGTTATATGGGTAAAGTATTGAGAATTTTATTTTGGTTTTTGGATACCCAATAAAGTAAAACTGAGAATTAATTTGGGAATTATTCTTGGTTAATTGAAGGTTATTTTGGAGCTATTGTTAGAATTAGTTCGTAGAGTTTCTCCTACGAATTAATTGGAGCGTCGACAACAAATCAGTAAGATTAAAGAACTATTTTGAAGGGTAAATTTGATTAATAATTTTTATGAAAAAATTGTTAATTAAATTGTTATGTATAGATTTGACTTGAAGTTTCATTGGGGAATTAATTCGTAGAATTTTTCCTACGAATTGAATTGGAGTTTTCGACGACCAATTGGTAAGAATAAAAGTACGTTATTAAAGGATTAAAGTTAAAATTAATTAATAATTTTATGGACAAATTATTAATTTAGTGTTTTATGTATATGATCATTTTGAGGGAGAAACTCAAGCAAAAATATTATTGACACTTTGAGGTAAGTGACTTACTACTGGTTCCTCGACAAGGATATTTATGTGACAGTAATATTATTTATGCGACATCTAGGTTGCTTGATTATGTGATAAATGTATTGATTGATTAGGTAACGAGTTTAAGTTATTTTAATTAATCATTTTATCGAAAATTATTAGTTAAAATTTGATGAGTAAGAGATACTCTACCAAATCCACACCTTAGGTGTATAAGGTGTGGAAGATGGATTGGATCGCACGTATACCTTGTGCAATGTCTACTGTCATTGATCTATTTATTGTGGTTATGTTTTAAGGATGTTATGGGACACCTTATATATAACATTTTATGTCATGGTTGAGATGTTGGTTATACTGTGGTATGATGATTGAGTTTTTGTATATTTAACTATGTAGTGTTTATGCATGCTCTTTCATACTATGTGGAATCTGTAAAGCAGATTAACTATACCATGTGCAATGGAGTTATATTTGTGACTGCTTTACTTTTTAATTGTGGTATTTGTTGGATTATGGTGTCTGTTAACTCTACTATTAACTTTATGTACTTGTTTGTGGGACAAGTTGACAAGCCTGTGTGGCGTATGTTACGAGGGACTGGTTAACAAGCCTGTGTGACGTATTGTTATGACCGGGTCGGGTTAACAAGTCTATGTGGCGTATTGTTCTGACATGATTGCTTTTGCATGTGGTCTAACAAGTCTGTGTTGTAACGCCCCGGGTTTTCAACCTTGACCCAAGGTCGTTACTTAACTAAAACTATTAAAATCAATTTTAAAAGACATAAATAAAACGAAACAAAAACATTTATTTAATCCATAATAAACAATAAAAGGTTTTCAAAACGATCAATCAACCAAATAATGGAAAAGAAAAGTATCTAAACGGGATCCCTAAAATAGTTTTCTAAACCGAAATCACTACAATAAGTAAAAATAAACAGTTCAACCGTAAAGAAAACAAATGCCAAAATATGTAAGAGAAAGCAAAAAGGTCTTCTGGTCCTTCCTGATACGGTCATTGGTTCTACTTGTCCCTCGCCGGTCCATTTCTACCTTTGCCTGAAATAAAACATAGAAAGCATGAGTATAAAATATACCTAGTAAGGAATCCACTATTGACTCCACTGGGTGACCATTTACTTCCACTAATGACTTGTACTTTACGACACACAGTCGGGTGGTTGAGTACTGACAAATATTTCAGTCGGGTGGTTGAGTACTGACAAATATTTCAGAATAGGCCTGTTAACCGACCCTGTCAAAGAAAATTGCCACACAGGCTTGCCTTCAGAAGCGAACGTTGGAACACCCGTAGGCTTATTATTCGACCTTCAGGAACAAATTCGCCACACAGGCTTGTAACTGGCCTTGTCAGAGCAGGTCACCATGCCAGATTGCTAGTTGACTCATCGTTCTAGAACGGATACGTCAGAACACCCGTAGGCTTAGTATCCGACCTTCAGTATCAAATTCGCCACACAGGCTTGTAACTGGCCTTGTCAGAGCAAGTCGCCATACTGGCTTGCTAACTGACTCATCGTTCTCCCACCAAGTACAAAATTCATTAGGTAAAGTTAACATAAACCGTAACCAAATAAATCCAGTCCAAAATATTGTGATCACAATAACCAAACAATTCTTATGCAGCAGATAACACAGGTAAGGAGTATGACGAATCATGCATAATCCATACAAAAAGTATAAATCAAATAAAAACCCGAAGCCAACACCATATGCAGGCACACTAACCATCTTCCACACCTTATACGCCAAAGGCGTAGATTCAGTAGAAGTATTTCTTACCTCAAATTACAGAGATTTCCTTAATCGAACTAGCCTTCAATTGACCCTACACAAGAACTTTAATTAATAATTTCCTCCCGAGAGAAATATTAATTCTACCCCTACACTAACTAATTCAAAACTCACAACTCAAGATGAAAACCAAGGCGATTGCACCACAAATAACCCCGATTGAATCTTCAAGTTGATCCTTCATCAATAAAGAAAAGCGAATTAATCCAAAGAAAATTCTTCATTAAGACTACATTGGCACTCTAAAACCCAATTTGAATTCTTTCCAAACCTTACCAACAAACCCACAAAGAGCAGTGGCAGCGGAGACAGGAAGGGACAGAAGGCAGCTCGGCTCAGCTCGCAGATCTGGATGTCGCAAGCGACTCGGCTCGCAGACTGGCACAGATGGGAAAATGAGGCGGCGAGCGGCTGACGAAAGGCTTCAGATGCGAAGCGACATGCGACGCTAGACGGTGCTAGCAGATTTGGGCAAACGGCTCGGTGTGACGCGTGGCTGAGCGATGAAGCGTTGGGGCGCGGCGCGGCTTGGGAAGCAGACTTGTGCGTGTCGAAGGAGCGCTGGCTCGCGGCTGTAACGTGGAGGAAAACGTGACGCGGCTTGGGTGTCGACTCGGAGCGACGCGAATGGAGAAAAGCGGAGCGGCTACCAGTGGCGAGCGACACAGCGTCGTGTGAGGAGAGGAGCTGTGCGACGGCGCTTGACGGAGAAGGGAGAAGACGCGATAGCGTGGAGAGGTGACGACTAGGGTTTTTTTTAAGGAAGAAGATGGTGAAGATGAAGTGCACGGATACAAATATGCTTTAAATAAATCATATTATTATTATTATTATTTTATTATTATTTATTTTTCTTCCTTTTCCAAATTCCCACACTTCCCTCTTTCCTCATTAAATTTCTTTCCCTCTCTCCTCATTAAATCCTCTTTTCTTTTCACCAACCACAAACAAACAAAACACAACAAATCAAATTATTCCCAAAATTAAACCCAAATTAAACATCCCAAAATTAAAAATCAACCAACATACTTTAAGATAATTGATAAACAAAATTTTCAATTACCTTAAAAATTTGGGATGTTACATGTGTGGCGTATTGTTCGAATCGGGTCGAGTTAACAAGTCTGTATGGTCTCACCGGTTTGCTGGGACAATCATGGCATTGGACTGTACGGGCGTTTCTATCAAACTATTTGACTGTGTGTCGTATAGTACAAGTTAATAGAGAGAGTTAATGGTCACCTAGTGGACTCGATGATATTCTTATGATAAACTTGTTGTTTGTAGTTTATGTGATAAGCGGGTTATTAAGTATCAATGCATAAGTTGTATGTCAAGCTTAATTGTATGGTACATTGACATGACATGCTTGGTTATGTGACGAATTGCTTGATACTGGTTTATGTGGTGTGTTAACTAAATGGCTTAGTTAATTGATGGTGATGGTTATGGGTTGAGTTAACTGAATAGACTAACTTTCGAGTTAGCTGTTGGTGATGGGTAACGTATGTTGAGATGAACTGAATGACTATGTGATGATCTATTAGGACGGATTATTACAAAAAAATCAATGAGGTTGTGTGGCGATATGTCTTTATGGTTTGCTATGGAAAAACAATAAAACAGGATAAAGGTGTGAGTTGTTTGTGGTTCTCATTTTTTAACTAATATTCATATGTGTGCTTATGAATGTTTGGACTAAGATTGCATGTTTTGGGACTATGGTAGCTGTTAACTTTATCTATTAGTCATGTTGTACTCCGTATGTGGGACGATAGCTGCTTGTGCATGTGGTCCCACAGGTTTGCTAGGACGACCTTGGCGTTGGACTGTATGGGTGTTTCTACCAAACCATTTGGCTATGTGTTGTAGAGTACAGTTTAATAGAAAGTTAACAGTTAACCTAGTGGGCCCAGTAGTGGGTTCCTTACTGGGTATTTTTTATACTCACCCTTTTCATGTTTAGTTTTTAGGTAAGTATGAGAAAATCGGCGACGGACAGGAAGGACCAATGACCATGTGTTTGGGTACTATATTGACAAAGGCTTCCGCTATATTTTGTAAAGATTATGAGTTTTTGTTTAAGTAACGACCTGGGGTTAAGGTTGAAATTTCGGAGCATTACAAATTATTTCCAACTCAAGGTATTTGAGGGGTTTTTAGTTGGCTTCAATCGCAAAAAAAAATAAATTGCAAATGAAAGGTAAATTGAAGAAGTCGATATCAAAAGAACTAGCTTGAGTCTAACGGAATTTTCTATTCGATATATTCAATCAAGCTTTTATCGTCTAGCTAATTATTCGATGTGGCTCAATTCTAAGTTGATTAGGACAATGTTCACATGAATTTGCTAGCAAGCTAATCTAACCCATTGCTACAATTATCATGCATGCAACTAAGAAAATTACATAACAATTAAGCAAACATCATAAAGTTTCAAGCGTCCATAATATGAACAATAACCATTCAATTTAGAATTGAAGACCATCAATAAAAAAGTTTAGTTCAAACATCAGAAATACATTGAAATATTGAAAATCTTAAACAACCTAAGCAAGATAAATGTATGTTAGCCCATTCTCAACATGCAGAGCAATGGGGAGAGGATTGAGCGCAAAACAGAACTAAAAAGTAAAGAAAAACGTAGAGAAAAAGGTGTAAGTACGACTGAGATAGAAGATGATTTAAACCTAGTAGCGGAAAACAAATTTATAAAATTGTGACTGCCCCGCGGTGCTAGGGATAGCACCGTGACACTCATCGATGGTTACACACTCTTTAGGTTCAAAGCCTCGTGGTGCCGTGTACTTTTAGCAAATTATGACCCTACTGCCTTACAGCACCGCGCATGGCACCGTTGGGAGCCACGGCGCTACAAGGCAGAAACTAAATAAGCTTCTAAACTTTGCATTTTATGCTTCGACCGATGCCACTTGACTTCGTATTTGCCAATTAAGCTCCAAATCGATATCAACACTAATTTCTACCTTCCAATTGCTCAAAACCTATTAAAGGATCGGTATGGAAACCCTAGAGGGGGGTGAATAGGGTTTTTACAAATTAATGAAACTTCTTAACAAAGTGATCCCAATTAAACAAATTAATAACTTTTTGCTAATAAGTAATTTAAACAAGAAATTCATACAAATGCATTCACATCTTATAAAGTGACATAGACAAATTCAAGCACACATTGTAGCAATTAATTTTATGCCATAAACTTTATCAACAAATTAATTGCAAAACTAAATAGGAGAGAGATAGAGAAAATGACAATAATAATTTTATAGTGGTTCGGCACAACCGGCCTACATCCACTTCTCAAGCTCCTCTTGGGTATGTCACTAAAACTTCGAACCGACTTTTTCCACGGATTAGAGACAACCGCTACACCACTCTTTTTACGAGTTCAAGAGCAAACTCAATCGTTTCCTCGGATCACGATCAAATCGTCACAAACGACTCTTTTTAAGGAATAAGAGCAACTCCTTTAGTAATGAATTTTGAAATGAAGAACAAGAAGAGAAAAACTCTCTCAAAGAGTAGATTTACAAATTTAAAGCATTCAACTAATCAACCCTCACAATACAAAATTTCTTTCTCAAGAATAAGATGAAAAGAACAAATAATGAAGCTTGGAGAGAACAACCATGGAAGCTTTGAGAGTTATGAAAGATATTACAAAATGTGTATTTTAATTTGGGGAAGAATGTGTCTTTAAATAGAGAAATGAGATAACGTTGAAATCTAAAATCAATTTGGTCCATTAGATCTTGTAAAAGAAAATCAAATGGTGGAGATTTAAATCAAACTAGTCGTTAGACACATAAAAAATAGTAATATAAAAATATATATCTTTATAAAATAATTTCTTTTAAAACCCAACAAAAATAAATCACCATTTTAGAAGAAAAAAAACTAGCCGTTAGACACAACCATAAAATAATATTAAATTCATTTTCCTTTTAAATTCATTTTCTTTTTAAAGCCAATACAAATTATCAACCATGTGTTTCTCCTCCATAAGCTCCACATGTCACTCACTAACTGAATTGAATTTGATGATTTGGCCACCACGTGATTGTCTCGGGTATTTTTTCGTTAAGCTTGTTTCGGCTATAACTTCTTCGTTTGAACTCCGATTTGTACAATTCAAATTGCGTTGGATTCATAATTTTGAGCTCTACACAATAGACTCACCAAAACACTATAATTGTTAATAAGTGAAATCAGGTTTGTTATCATCAAAACATTGATTAATTAATAAATTAAAAATAATTAATTTGAGTTTAAGGGCCAAAAAGCCAACACCTATAAGATAATCAAATAAGAATGTAAAATCAAAGAACGAGCTCGAATTAAATGGAGCTAGATGGTACATTTTCGATACTATCAAACAACCCCAACTTAATTCTTGATTGTCTCGAGCATGGTAGAATAAAGCACATATTCACACAAGATAGCTTGCTAGGATGCCAATATGCTTTTTTCATGCCTTAACAATCAACAAGAATCAAGCATGCGATCTAAATTACTATCAAAAGACAAGCAATCAATCGATGCAAAGGATTAGAATTCTTTCCTTAGATCTATTCATGCATAAACAAGTCTGAAGCCCTGCTACTTAAGCCTAAAAAACCCCCCAAAATAGATTTAAAGGACCCATAATTCAATTTTCCTTTGCTCGGAAAAAAGTAAGATTTAAATGCAACTTTTTAATGTAAAATGCCAATGCCAAGTATTCCAGTAAACCAACTTCAAGTCGTAATCCTTTTTTTGCTCTTTATTCCTTTTTTGTTTAGATTTGAAGTATAGATATTGGCAAAAATCATTCTAAGCGCAATTCATGCTAGATAAGATTTTCTTGGCAATAACATAGAGTTGGTTTCACTACAAGAAATTCAGTTTTTAGTGGCGCATAAAAAATGTCACTAATAGTCCAAAAAACATCGCTAAAAGTATTGCGACACAACCCCCTGCGTTAAATAAAACTATTATTTACCGACATTATAGAAAAAGTCAATAAAAATATTTTATTAATTAAAAAAATACTATTCAATTTACTATATAAACATGTTATAAAATTTTAAACATTATCTTTTGAACAAATGAAGAATTACACATTTTCAACACAATCATTAAACAACATGACCGAAAGTTTAGATGAGAAAAACTATGTCAACAAACTTCGATAATTTGAGAAAGAGTTCGAACAATATCAACCATGAGGAAAAGCTTCTCTATATAACAGTTATATTCAACTTAAAAAAAAAATAAATGGAATTGGTAACTATAATAAGTACAAAACTCTAAAATTACTTTTGACCATAAATAATTGAGACATCAAATCAAAACTCATCAAACTACTTTGGATCCATCAAGACCATCGAGACATCAAATCTAAAAAATAAAGAAGTGAACTATGTAAGCATGTGAGGATAAAGAAATTAACAAAACACATCAAGTAACTCAAATAAAGATAGCAAAACAAAAACTTGAGCAACGACCTTTTTATTTCATACTAAAGGGACCATCAACAAAATATCTTAAATATGATTTGGGGGGTCAAAAGCACAATGCTCTTGTAGAACAAGCACCACAACAATGCTCAAAATTGCAAACTCAATAACAACTTATTAACATAGCAATACTTTCAAGAACTCAATTAATACTTATAAAAAAAAACTCATTAAACAAAGAGAAGTAATAAAACCCAAGCAAAGTATAAACATAAACAAAAACTCAATCAAAACCCAAGGAAAGTAAGCTCGTCAAACAAAGAGAATATACAAATAGCAACCTAATTTATTTGACAAAATGTATAAACATAAACAAAAAAGGAAAAAATTTATAGACAACATACAAACAAGAAGTCTTTATCTTAGGAGCAAAGTCTCGCAACACTAATAAATTAAAAGGTTAACTAAGGTTGATCGAGAAAGCATAAATAAACTTTAAAATCCAAGCAAGTAACCTTCAGATTCACAATCAATAAATAAGAATTATAAATAAACAAATAAGCACATTAACTTATCAACATAAATTCAACGAAAACCACTTTTATCTTAAAATATTAAACTTACCGAAAATTACTTGAGATCGAGCTAAAAAGTGTTTTGAAGAAGTCCAAAAGTAATTCAACATTATAAATAGAAGTTGAGTGTTAGATAAATATAACATACCATAAAAAAAAATTGAAAGGTCCTATTTCAAGGTTGCATTGTTGGTTTGGACTAAAAATGTTCCTTACCAAATTAAACGATACAAAATTGTGGTAATTAACAAGAAAAATACAAGAGGAAGCTAAAACAACACACACATACCAATATAAAAACTAGCTAAAGAGCTTTTTACGAACAAATCACAAGTGTGAACTAGAGAACTTGTATTTTTTTTTTTTTTAAGAAATCATCTTAAGAAGATAGAAAAATCAAGTTCTTACAACATAGAAAAATGTACTGGTGAATGATTGAGAACAAAAGGGGAAAATCAATCGAATCTGCTGCTGAATCAGGGTGCCGGTAAAATTGTTTCATGGAGAATGAACCTCTAGTTGTGCGGGCCTGTGGAAAATGGTTCGATGTAGCGTGGGTCTGTCGTCGTTCGTCGTCCAAGTTAGAAAACAATCATCGTCGTCCACGTGTCCGCCGTCGTCTGCGTGTTCGCCATCGTCCACGTGTTCGTCTGTCGTAGTCCGTCGTCTAAGCTTCAGATGAGCCATTGTCGTCTGCCTCGTTCGTCTGTCGTAGTCCGTCGGTTGTTGAGATGGGTGAGCGTGAGGGTTCATGAGGGTTGGGAAGAAAATATAGTTTTTCGTTTTTTGTTTAATGAAGATGAGAGGAGGGAAATAAAAAATAAGAGAAAATTTAATTTTTGGAAAACTTTTAGCAACATTCATGTTTGTTGCTAAAAGTAATTAACATTTAGTGACATGTCGCAAATCTTTTTAGTGACACAAAGTAGAATTATATCGCTAAAAATAATCTCTTGTGACACATTTTTTTAGCGTCGCTAAAACTAACCTTTTAGCGACAAAAATTACTTGCGCCACTAAAACTTTGTCACTGAATATGGAATTTCTTGTAGTGTTTATTTTTATTATTATTATTTTTGATGAAATGTAGAGAAATCTGTTGGTTTAGTCTTTACACATGCATTACTAAATTGACTCTAGGAAGGTCTTTTGGGGTGACAGCAATCATATAGACCCAATAAAGCTACTCTAAGCATGTAAGATCAAGGATAGTCAGGCTAAAGACTCAAGTGTGCATGAGAGATAGAAGAAATATTTTTAAAATATGCTCAACATCATACTTATTTTTGTCATGTAATGCTTCACACATGCAAGACTCTAAAAGTGTATCATAGGCATGTCATCAAAAAGCACAAGACAGCAAATCAAGCAATCAAAGAACATATAATAACCCGAGCTCAGATGCTCAAAGGCTCCAGCCAGAACACATACATACCCCACTTGTAGAATGTAGAAATACTTATTATGCGCCCAAGTCTTAAGATTATGGTGAGAAATAAATAAGAAACGCAGCATACTTCTAATTTATACTTAGTGCATGTTATGTGTTCAATGTTTACAAAATAATATTATTTCGATTCTTTATCGCTTGGTGTTGTTCATCACCTAATTATATCAAAAGATGAATTAAATGACTTGGAGATCTCTTGATGCCTGAATCAGAGACAATGCTAAAGAAAATTTATCTGTCGAAGCATAGTCAAGCGTTCATAGAGACGCTGAGAGTACAACACAATCCATCGCATAGCAAAGTACCCGTCAAAGATCCTAGGCACCTATTTTGCCACCCACTATGAGAAAAAAAGTTGGTTTGGATCCCATAGCCTCTCCAAATCAAACTTATTTTAATGTCAAATTGCAATTATTTGCCTTCTTCTTAAATCATTAAAGCATTCATCCCTTTGAAGCTTTGATGGAAGCTTCTAATGAAATTATTTTTCCAAATGATAAAATATATGTGAAAAAATGTTTAAGTTTGGCAATCATGATGTTGATGTAGCTTGCACTAAGTTCTAAAGGGCTCCACACTCGAGAGTTGTTTTGAAGTTTGAATTAATAGCTAATGGGTTTAGGCAGGTGAATCATTGATTAAAAAAAATTAATATACAGGTTTTGATGAGCTTATCAAAATTTGGATTTGTATAATTCGAGATATTTTAACAAGTTAATATTTTGATTTATATATTTGTACCATAAATAGTTTGGACCTTTTGACAATAAACTATTGGATTGAATAAAGTTCAAATTCTACATTAAGTTTTAAATTTCAATATTTATTTTGTAATTTTAAGGCCCGTTTGGTAACGTTTCTGTTTCACGTTCCTTGTTTCTCGTTTCCTGTTTCTTGTTTCATGTTTCTTCCATTTTGAGGACAAGAAACGAGACTATGTTTGATAACTATCCTTGTTTCTTGTTTCTTGAAAAAAGAAACAAAAACATAAATGTGTTTGATAATTATTTCTTGTTTCTTGTTTCTCGTTTTTTTATCTTGGTTTTTTTTGCAACAATATATATATGCATCTGTGTGCATGTGTCGTACATTAAACATAAAAAAATATTTTATCGAAAGATTATATCAACTAATACAAGTAAGTCTTGATGACAACTAAAATATAATAACAAAGTTGTACCACATCTTTTATATGTTGTCTAAATTGGATTGTCAGTGTCATATCTAACTCAAGTCATTTGTCTTAAATAATATCGAGTCGAATCCAATTTAATTATATAATTATGTAAATATCGTGGTTGTAAAATATTAAAGTTAAGCTAAGTAAATGTCTTAGTCAGAAACATTTATATATTGTAAAATTCTACTCGGTTTTCTCTAACAAAATTCAACTATATTTCAGATCATGTAATTAAAATAATATATAAACACGCATATTGCAAAAATTAATACTAAAAATTTGAAATAGAAAAAAGATAATATGCATATTGAAAATTAAAATAAGATATAAATCTAAATATTAGATAAATTTAAAATTTAAAATAAAAATAAAAATAAAATATAAATGTAACAAAATTATTTTTAAATAGAAAAATTAATAAAAAAAATTATAAAATATGGACACAAGTATAAAAAGAATAAAAAGATAAAAAAATGTCGATTTTAGAAGTTGAAATTTGAAATATAAAAGAATTAATGTACATATTTAAAATTAAAGTATTATATAAATTTAAATATAAGAAAATTTTAAATTTTAAAAATAAAATAAAATATAAATATTGGAGAATTTTATAATTAAAAAACTAATAAAGAAAAAAAAATAAAGAAATATTTAACCAAATTCTTCAAAAAAAAAAATTGTGTCTAAGAGTAATACGAAGATTTGAACAAAAAAAGTTATTTCTGTACTCAAGCTTAAGAGGAAGAAAGATTTGGAGAGGAAGAAAGATTATGAGACAGATTTGGAGATGAAGAAGATGAAGAAGATGAAGAAGATGAAGAAGAGAAGAGAAACGGAACAGGAGAAACATTTTTTTTTGTTCCCACAAATTTCTAACAATTATAGAAATGTTTCTAAAATTTTGGGAACAAGAAATAGGGAACATTATCAAACACATCGGTTTCTTAAAAAATTAGAAACATAAACAGAAAACAGGAAACGATAACGTTACCAAACGGGCCCTTAATGTCTCAACTTGTGTAGTTCTATTTTATGCTTATGTAAAAAGATATCCAGATTCTTATTTTTTCTAATTAAATAAATGATCTTACATTCAATACGTGGAATTAGATTCACAATAAATACTTTACGATAACTATTTAAAGTTTTAGAAACTTAACCATAGAATGGTTAAAGGATAAGTAGCGAAGGATTCGAACTCTTGACATTACCAAATATATATAATTTTTAACAAGTTGAGCTATAGACATGTTCAAAAAGGTTATTATGTTTTTTTGGAAAATAGTTATATTTTATCTTTATCGGGAAATGATGCCTAATATAAAGTGGTAGATATGGTTGCATGCTACATTTTTATTTAATGTTATCTTATGTCTATAGCTAATAAGGATAGCACATAATGGCGCCCATATGTTGGCATTTGCCAGTTGCATTTTGTTAATATTATTTATAATCTCAAATTTTAATTTAATAAGGGTATCCATACAAAATATCACAATACTACTTAAAGTTATTTTTGTTCGTTAGTCTCTATTTCAACCACAGATTATAATATCCATAGATATATGTCATAATATTCGTAAATTCAAAGGTTTGATATCGATATTAAATATTCATGGATATTTCCAACATCTTTTATAAATGTTTGTACAAAACAATATTGTCATCTATGTAGTCTAAAATGAATACAAATACTAACAAATATATTAATAACTTAGTTTTAGAGTAGAAAGAATTTAATTATTAATCTAAATAAATTTTATAAATTATGTGACTTTTAGAAATATCTATGGATATCGATATTTTATCAATATATCTATCGATATATCCGTAAAATTAAAATCCTGATGTCCACGTCGATATTGATATTTTAATTACTGATCCAACATGTCTCAACAGTACCAAGAGTCTTCTTTTAAAAAAATAAAATAAAATAAAATAATAACCGCAAGATGATAAATAAAAAATATGTCATCTTTGTTGGAGATCAACAAAAAGAATAGATGACAGTTTCTTTGTTTGTGATTTAGCACGTTTGGGGTGGGGTAGGGTGCACAGTAGTACTAGAATGATCGAATTACTTAAGATAGGATTTTATTATTGATATAAAGTGATCACAATTGATGGTTAAGTTTTTCCTTTTTATTATCAAGAAAAAGAAATATTAAAATAAAAAAGAGAAATTTTTTAATAACAAAATGAATTAAAATATTTTAAAGATATAGAAAAATTTTAAATTCTATCAATGATGAACATTAACTAGCAGTGTCTATCATTAGTCGAATTTAAAATTTTGCTATATTTTGTGAATATTTTCAATAATTCTGTCATTTATAATAATATTTTAAATAAAAAAATATCAAACGATACATCGAAGGTAGGATTGAATGCATTCAAGCATATATTTACTTTGTTTGGATAAAAACAAGGTTCACTTGCTTGGCAAAAAAGGAAAAAAAAATCATTTATTATAATAGCAACACGAGGTTGGGTCAAAGCAACACTATCGAATAAATAAGGTCGTTTTAAGAATTAAAAAAATAGAAATTTTAAAATCAAATTCAAATCATTTAAATGAATGAAATTATTAGCCAAGAAATAAATAAATTGCACAAATTAAAATAGTGGTTCGAAATCTGTATCGGGATAAATAAGATACATGTCCAAATTTTTACACACAGTCAGACCAATTAAAAATCTTAATGTGATTGCATCCACCACCGGAGAATATGTCTCCTCATAATCAATATCAGGTCTTCATGAATAACTTTGTGCAACTAGTCTTACTTTATATCTTGTGATCTTATTACTTTCATTTTTTTTCACACAAATACCCATTTATATCCCATAGGTCTGACACCTTCTGGTGTTTGGATTACTTGTAAAAAAACTTGACATTTTTAAAGTGAATTTAATATTTCCTCAATTGCTTCTTTCCACAAAAATCAATCTTTTTTCTACCGATATTTTTCAACATATTTTGGTTCAAGATTCTCATTTTCGGATATAATATCAAGAGCAACATTATATGCAAAATTATTGTCAATAACTACATTAGTTCGATTTTATATTTTTTGTTCTCATGACATAGTTTATTGAAATCTCATTATTATCCTTAGTTATTTTATCTTCTTTGATATTCTTGTGAGGAGTCAAATTTTTGATTTCTTTGGAACATCCATATCCTTAATCAAGTTATTGGCTCCCTTTCTTTTTCGACGATTTTTATCTTTGGAACCCACTAGTCTTCTGGCGTGTTTCAGATTCATTAATGACAACTTGTTGCGTTGAGATATCAATTTCGATGGGACATTTGCAGTTGGTATAATGTGACTTAGTTACTTTCTTTGCATCTACAAATGCATCTGGTTACTTATTTTGCAAATAGATTATTTTCTGAACTTCAAGTTCACATTGATTTGTTTGAGGATCTAAATGAAACAACAATGATGCATTCCATGTAATTTCTTTTTCCAACTTCTAAATTCCTCCCCATAATGTTGGAAAATTTGTCTAATTAAAATGGCAATCAACAAATCGTGCAGTAAATACATCACCTGTCAGGGGTTCAAGATATTTAATAATTGATAGGGAATCAAATCCAACATATATTCCTAACCTCCCTTGAGAAGCCATCTCACTATGTTCTGGTAGAGCAATTGGAACATATACTACATATCCAAAATTTCTATCATAATAAATATCTGGTTCATGGTCATATGCTAATTGTAATGGTGAGTACTTGTGATAAGTTGTTAGCCTAATACGCACAAGTGACGCAATATACAAAGTGGCATGTGTCCACATACAGGTGTAGGAAGCTTAGCTATAATAAGCAATGGTCTAACAATTAATTGTAAACGTTTTATAAATGATCATGTTAAACCATTTTGTGATGAACGTTTTATCCTAATTGACATACAATAGTTATCAAAAGCTTGGGATGTAAATTCACTAGCATTATCAAGACGTATCAACTTAGTTGTATAATCAGGAAATTGTGCTCTTAACTAAATTATTTGAGCATGTAACCTTTTGCAAATGCAAAGTTTTGTCTTGATAATAAGCACACGTGTGACAATTTGTTGGATGCTTCTATTAATACCATGAAATACTTAAATGGTCGACTAGGTGGGCTAATAGGTCCACATATATCACCATGAATTCGTTCTAAAATTTTAGGTGTGATTCAATTTTCATTTTAGCTGGTGATGGTCTAATTATTAATTTGACTTGAGAACAAGCATTACATGGTAATTCATTAGATTGAAAAATCTTCTGGTTCTTATCAATAGATGTCCATGTGAATTTTGAACAATTCTTCTCATCATTATAGACTCTAAATGACCTAATATGTCATGCCAAATAGCAAATATATCTGAATTCATGAACTTCAGGTTCATTGTTACATATGTTTCAATTACTAGTATATGAGTATAATATAATCCAATTCCCAAACTGAACCGGGCATTACTTAATTAAAACAAGTAAAAATCAAATTTTAAAAAAAAAAGTAAAACAAAACAATTGCTTTCATTTAATCAAAACAAAGATGCAAGTCACAAAAACAAAATAATGGAAAATAAAAGTACCTAAACGGGATCCCTAAAACAATTTTCTAAACCAAGTAAGTACGACAAATAAAAATAAAACAATTTAACAGTAAATCGCCAAAATAAACATAAAGCGGAAGCAAAAAGGTCCCCTGGTCCTCTCCGGTATGGTCACTAGTTCTTCTTATCCCTCGTCGGTCCGTTCTTACCTTTGCCCGAAATACAACATAGAAATGATGAGTATAAAAATATACCCTGTAAGGAACCCACTACTGATCCCACTAGGTGACCGTTAACTCTCTCTAATAACCCGTACTCTACGACACACAGTCAATTGGTTTAGTAGGAACGGTCATGTTAGAGCAATACGCCACACAGACTTGCTAACCGATCCTGCCAGAACAATACGCCACACAGGCTTGTTAACTTGCCCTGTCAGAGCAATACGCCACACAGGCTTGCCACACCGTTCCACTACCAAGTACAAAGTCATTAAGTAAAGTTAACAGACACCATATCTGACAATCAATTCAGTAAACATAGTGATCACAACATGTTTAATCCTCATGCATCAGATAACACAACTCAAACTAACAACAGGTCATGCATAAACCACACAAAACATATACAAGAACCCACAGATTAACACCACAGAGTAAGAAAAGTAACCATCTTCCACACCTTATTCGCCAAAGGCATGAAGTCAGTAGAAGTATTCCTTACCTCAAATTTACAGGAAATTTCCTTAGCTCAAAGATAGCCTTCAAATGTCTCTAAACACACGAAAACTTTAATTAATAAATTCTTCCCATAAGAATTATTAATAAAACTTTAACCTTCAATAACCATTTTCAAACTCACCAATCGAGACGAAAGCAAGTCGATTTGAAGACCACAAATTAAAATCAGTTGCACCACAAAACTCCAAATTGAACCTCCAATTTGATTCTTCAAACAATAAGAAAACATCCAAATTACTCCAAGCAAAAATCCTCAATTAAAACTCCATTGGGTTCCTTAAAATCCAAATTAAATTCTTCCTAGACCTTACCAAACACACTAACAAACAGTAGTGACGGCGGTAACAGGAAGTGGCGTGGCTCGGGGAAGCGACTCAGCTCGACTCAAGAACTGGCGACGCAGGGCAGAGCGAACGTCACTAGATCTGCACGTGGCTGCGCGAACTGGTGCACATGGTATAGGATGAAGGCGACGCGGCTCACGAATGGGCAGATCTACGACGTTTTGCGCGGGCGAGTGGGCGGATGTGCGGTGCGTGCTGGCGCGGAGTGACAGACATGCACGAGGAGGGGCGCTGCGACTTGGACTCGCAGCGACGACGTCAGATCTGCTTGGATACGGCTCGGGTACAGACACAGCTTGGTTCATGGCTGAGTAAGATGCTCGGGTGGAGCTCCGGTGCGACTTGGCTTAGCGGTTGGGGAAGACGCTCGGGTGAGGCGCGACTGCAGTGGGGGAAACAGATTTGACGCGCACAAAGTGGGGCGCGGCGTCGGCTCGTGGATTTGGGCAGCGATGTGGCTGTGCGTTCGATGAAGGGTGTTGTGCGGCGGAGATGGAGAGGTCACGGCGACGGCTAGGGTTTCCTTGAATTGAATTGGAAGAGATGGGGAAGATGAATTGCACGTGGTTCGAGGCACCTAAATAAATAAATAAATAATAATAATGACATAAATATTATTAGCATTTATTATTTAGTTATTTATTTCCTTTTTAAATTTTCTTTTTCCAAATGTCTACCTTTTCTCTTTCCTCTTTAACAACTCATTCCTCTCTTTTCATTAAAACTCACATTTTCTCTCTCTCCAACCACAAATGAAACAAAAACACAACCAATAATAAAATTATTCCAACAATTAGATCCAAAATTTAAATCCAACATAAACATCCCAAAATTAAAAATTTACCAACAAATAATAACATAATTGATAAGTAAAAAAAACAATTTAAATTACCTTAAAATTTGGGATGTTACATAAAAGCAATCAACTTTTCCAGTATACATTTTTCATTTGAGACAATAGATATAATATAAACATATTCTATCTAATTCTTTTTATCTGTCTCAATACGACAACCATTGCAACGTATATCTTGAAAACTTACTAGATTTCTCTTTGATTAATTGGAGAACAATGCATTATTAATTATGAATTTTGTACTCAATGCAAAATAATATTTGCATTTCCAAATCCTTCAATTAGATTTACAGAACCTGATATTGTATTGGCTTTTACTTCCAGCATTGTGAATTTAATTATATTTTTACTTGTTAGTATTGTGTTCGTAGTTGTATTATCAGCCAGACATATATCTTCATTGCTCGTTTTTTAGTTATTCAGCATAAGAAAACTATCCATGCTTCTTCATTAAACAAAATAATTATAACGAGAGAAACAAAACATAGAAAGTAACAAAATAAAAATGAGAGATAAAAGAAACATTAATTATGATATAATCACAAAAGAAACACTTGCTATTTCAAATATGTAAATTTTTTCTTCATGAAGAAAAAAATCTATCACATCCAAAATTCTCATACTGGATGAGTCAAATATATTATGAATCTGATATGAAAAATATTGTGGTAGATTTTTGCATATTTTTATTGTGGAGTTTTTCTTTTATGATCATCTGTGTGGTCTCTTTTGAAATTTGGATGATTATAACGACCAACCATGGAAAATAATTATTTCTTCCTACTGCAGTCACAACCTCGATCACATTTGTCAAATTCACAACATTCACTTCAGGAAATGAGATTGTTTAAGTTGGTCAAGATATATGATTTTTCATCCACCATTATTAAAATTTACAATATTCACTTTAGGAAATGTTTGTTCTTTATTCGATTGATATTTATGATTTTTCAATCAATAACTTATTATTTCATTCAGACACGAGAATACATTAGATAAATGTATAATACTTTTAAAAATATTTCCCTTGATATTGCTACTATAGAAGCATATCTGAAACGTTGAAAAAATCTTCTCTAACATATTGATTTAAAATTGTGGAGCCTCAAGTGCATCCATTTATAACAAGCTTTAGAAATAATAATTGTTTCCATATGATTATACTTTTATGGCATTTTGGTGTATTTTGGCATCAAACATTCATGATAAATAATTATTACTATTAATATCAAATACTAGAAATTGTAATTAGTAATATTTTTCAAGATAACACTACTATAAAATATTGTAATTATATTAGAAATTTAATATATACAAAACATGTAAAATAATATTTATTAATTATAACAAATAGGAAAAAACTTACATACCTTTATGATCTACCTTGAGCAAAAAAAAAAAAAAAAATGATAAGAGCTCGTGCTCATAATATGTTGTGAAAATGAGAAAACACTAATATCGAGAAAATACAATATTAAAATAAATAAAATAAATAAGAAAATAAGAAATGTCAAAACTCTCCACTATCATATTTTTTTTGCAATTTTACCAATATGTGTGTTTTACAAAATCCATCATGTAACATCCCAAACTTTTTAAGGTAAATTGTAATTTTACATTAGTAATTATCTTATTATTTTTGGTAAAGTTGTATTTTTGGGTTGTTTATATTTTTGGGTTATTTTTGGAAAGAATAAATTATTAGAGGTTATAATAATATTGGTTATAATATTATCATTTTTTTATTTAATGCATTGGGAATAGGGCAACCTCCCCAACCTTCTTCTTCATCAAACCCTAGCCGCCACCCTCTCCTCCCTCGCCGCCGCCGCTGCTCCTTCACACTGCCGTCTCCGCCAGCCGCAGCACCCAGCCGCGCCCCATGCCAAACTCCATCAGCCCGAGCACGCGTCGCCAGACAAAGCTTCTCGCGCCATCCATCGCTCACAGCCGCGCCCAACAACGCCGTGAAGGGCGTCACCTTCGTTCGCCACGCCGCGCGCCATCCTCGTCTCACCCAGCCGCTCGCACACAGCCGATCTCTATCCGCTCAGACGCCCTTCGTTCGCAGCCGCACGCCCGCGTGCCAGCCATCTTCTCCGTCAGCCACGTCTCCTCGCTCGTGTAGCCCAGCCGTCCAGCTCCACTCGCATCGCGAAGCCCAGCCACTCCTCCACCTTCGACCACGAACAGCCGCGCCCGTCCGTCGAAGCCATGCCGCCGCATCTCCCCAGATCCACGCGCCAGATCTGACGCGCCTAGCTGCTCCAGCCCGGATCCGAGATCCACGCGCACGCCTACCTACTTTGCCCAGATCTGCTACCCGAGCCAAATCTACCTCTTGAGCCGAGCCGAGCCGAGACGAGCCGAGCCAAGCCGAGCCGAGTCGAGTCAAGTTTCTGGAGTTTTGTCATTCCTTGTCTCCGCTGTCTTTGTGCTCGTTGTTGGTTCATTGGTAAGTTCG
>JBBPDJ010000017.1:12721108-12734851 GCA_037974625.1 Cucumis cinereus
CATATAATCAGATTTATTTATTTTTTAAAAAAACCTATTATTTTATTATTTCAGTAATTAAAATGTATAGTGTTCTTACTTTTTAAAGCCAGTTCCAAAAACAACTTTTAAATAACTTATTTGTCATTTTAAAATTTTATTTTAAAAAAATTATGAACCTAAAATATACTATTACATTCTTAATTCACAAACAAACATAAATTTTAAATTTTAAATTCAAATTTCAAAATCATAAATTAAAATCAAACGTGTTTTCAAATACACTAAAAAAGAAGAATCCATTTTTATTTTCGACTAAATTTTTTATTTTCTAAAACAATTTTCAAATCACAAACAAAACAGAACTTTAATTTCCAAAATGAGAGAAAATAAGAATGGAAAAGCCATGGTCAAAATCTTGAATCATTTGGTTGAGGGTTGAAAAGTTGTAGTGTAATAGCTTAATCAATTACTAGAAAATGCATGAGACAAGAAAACAGAGACCAAATTACAAATTACAAATTCCAATTAATATGTATAAGATGGAAGATTCCTCACCTGTCACACCACCAACTGTTGACACCTAACTTTGAAAAATATAACCAACCCCTCCCTCTTTCCCTCCCAACCTAACACCACAGTATTAGAGTTTAGTCCCTATCATTTTAAAAATTAGAATTTAGTCTTTATACTTTGGTAAACCGTTATAAATAGTCCTTATAGTTTGATAAAATTCTCATAAATATTTCTTATTGTAGAGACTATTTACGAAGGTTCTATCAAATTATAAAACTATAGAGACTAAATTCGTACCACGTTTGCAATTTTGACCAAAATCTTACAGTCAATCAATTTAATCTTCACAAATATCTCATACGTATTATGCGGATCAGATAATTAAGATAATAGTAAGGACATGTAAGATGGACAAACCAAACTTATAAAGACCAAATTAATACTAAACACACACAGTTGATTTTACCTGACAATAAAAGTCCAATTGACTGCAATTTCCAATCTTATATTTGACCACTTGGAAATTGAGAGCAGCCATCCTCCATCTCAACCATATATGTATCTCCATGTATATACATCTTCTAATTCATCTCATTTCGCTGCCATTTCATTAATAAGTGTGAGAAAGATGAATCCCAGAAACTATGTTTATACTTTTAGGCCCTTCCTAGGCTTTGTTTATGCAATTATTATCAGTGCATTTGTCACTGTAAGTGATAGTTCATATTCCACTTCTTATGAAGATCATCACTTCATGAGACGCGTCGACGACTATCGATACAATAGCCTCTCTTCTGCACCTCCTTCTCGATCTCCTCTCACGGTAACTCTTTATCTCTATTTCTATTGACACAATACTGGAGTTGGCATTGATTGGATTGGAATTGTCTAACCATATGATGAACAAACCATGAAGGCCATGTCGGGATCACGTGTTTATCACGTGGTTGCTTATGGAGCTGATCCCACTGGGGAATCTGACAGCACCGAGGCGATAGAGAAAGCCATTTCTGATGCATTTGAGTGTCCCACAGATGGTCATTTGATGAAAGGCATTTTAGACCTTGGAGGTTCTCAACTTCACCTAGATGGAGGAACTTACAAGATAAGTCGTCCCTTGCGCTTACCAGACATACCCGCTGGCAATTTCATGGTACTAATTATATCATACTTACTCCTCTCATCCTTAGTTGGTTTTAAAATTGAGTTTATGTTTATCTAATATCCACCATCTTGTCTTCTATGTTCATGATGGATGGATCTGATGCAATATGATAAGAATGCATTTACTCATGTGGACAGATACATGGAGGATCATTACGCGCATCGGAATCTTTTCCAAGCACTGGCCATCTTATAGAATTAAGGCTTTCATCCCCTTCTGTGATGTATGAATATATCACACTCAAGGATCTAATGTTAAACTGCAATTTCAGAGGAGGTGGGATAGCCATTATCAACTCACTGAGAACTACAGTCGATAACTGCTACATATCACACTTCACGAGCGAGGGAATAGTAATTGAAGGCGGGCATGAAAGCTACATACGAAACTCCTTCATCGGGCAACACATAAACGTCGGTGGAGACCGAGGCGAAAAGGACTTCTCAGGGATTGGAGTGAAAATAATGGGGAACGACAATTTGTTGAGGGACATAGTGATATATTCAGCAGAGGTTGGAGTGATGGTGTTGGGACAAGCAAATGTGATAATGGGAGTGCATTGTTACAACAAGGCGAGGGGATTGGGTGGGATAGGAATTTATGTGAAGGAACCTGGTTTCACACAAACAAGGATAGTTAATTGCTACTTGGATTACACGGGAGTGGTGGTGGAGGATCCAGTTCAAGTACATATAACAGGCTGTTTCTTCTTAGGGAATGCGTTGGTGGTACTGAAATCGATTGGGGGAGTAATAAGTGGATTGAACATCGTCGATAACATGTTCTCAGGAGATTATACAGGAGTGAGAATAGTTGAGTTGGATGAATCTAAGACTCCCTTCACTAGAATTGATCAAGTGGTGATAGATAGAAATAATGTTCGTGGGATGGTGGTTAAATCGACGGTGGGAAGAGGATCCACGAGGGCGAATGGAACGACTTGGACAGTTGATTTCTCAAGCCTATTGTTATTTCCTAACCTCATAAAAAATGTAGTGTATTCATTGGAGATGGAGCAGGGTGAGGGTGAGGGTGAGGGTCAGGGTGAAGGTCAGGTTCAGGTATTTCCAAACCATGTTTTAACTGATCTAACTCACAACCGAGTAACTGTCAAGTCCAATGTGGCAATAGCAGCTACATTACATGTTCAAGTACACCAGACAACCTATGCCTTATGATACATACTATCTGGCCAAGCTTAATTCATTGTTTGTTGGTTCATCCATTATAAAGAAACATCTTCAATGTATTCATTTGTGGTTAATATTATAAGGAAAATTTCGAGAGTTTTAGTTCAATTTAGGTTGACAATGTGGGTGGAGTAATTATTAAAAAAGTTTGTAAAGTATACTCTAATTAGAGGCCGTATGAACCGTACAAGATCACAGAAGTACACAAAACAATTGCATACGCCTATCTGAAAAGTAAAAATTTGCAATCCATCCTTCCACAAAACATAGACTTATCATTCATATCAACTAATAATGTAGGAAGCTACCAAATCAATTTCAAGTGGCATGTGTTAGTTGTTCCTAACGCAGATTTCTTCCATTTATTGTGTTCATCCTGCATGTGCAAAGTTATGTTTCAATTTCAGAAAATAAAACATTATATTATCAATCAAACTTTGATATCAGAACCGAAACCAAATCAACAGGAATGACACGAATTCAGCTGGTGATCAATCTGGCATGTAGTAAGTGCAAAAACGAGAACGCTTCATTTAACTTGTAAAAGTGCAAAAACGGTCTAGTTCATGCTGAATTTGTCTTCAAGATAGTTGTTTCTACGACACAACAAAACAATCAATTAACTCATAATCGCACAACGTTTAATAAATTTTTAGATTGTTAAATTTTGGGAAGTTAAAATATCTTATAAACCCAATATCAAACACACATTTAATTAAAAGGGCTCAAGATCGTCTAAATCAATTTTTATAATTTAAAAATCTTATGAAATATAATGTTATGAACTTTTCCGATACGCTTTTAAAGTTTAGAATCTTATGTACTAGGTGTGTCCCAAAAGTTGATAAAAAAAGATAATGTCACCAAAAAGGCAAAACACAACATTTAAATAGTTGGGACAATCTTAGACAGAGAATCAACAAAAATAATAAACATGTCAAACAATAGAGATATTAACATTAAATAATAAATAAATAAATAAATCTCCCACATGTAAATATTGAATTACACGATTTACTTTTATAAGCTCGAGATCAATCAATCGTACTTTATAAAATATAATATAAAAATAGATATGGAGAATTTTGCAATCTGGATTTAATGTTTAATATTATATGAAATTGACACGCAGTTGTTAACATGTTACATTGGCTGTGTTTACCATTTCTATACGATTCTTGCTATAAGTTGGGATTATGATATGATGAAAATGACCTCTTATAATCACAAGGTTTATTTATTTAAAAATAATAATTATAAATGACTTAATAAAGGAAAATATTTATAAAATATAGCAAAATTTTATATTTTGTCGGTAATTGACATTGTTTTGTAAATATTTTAGTTCATTATGTTGTATTTGAAAATGTTCAAATTATAAATTTATGGTTCAGATAAATTGTTTTAAAAAAATCTCATTAATGTTATAAATATTATTAAATAGATGCTCATTATGCTCAATTTTAATTATCACGTGTCACTCTCTTTTTCCTCCATCTACTGTCGTATGTTTAAAGATATTAATTCTTAGATATCGTGTAATCTACCTCATGTTTGTCAAATTGCCTATAAATAGTGACATTTAGAGTTTTGTAAAACACGTGTTGGTTGAAATTCTAAATAAATTAGAGATAGTTAAAAAATTTGGAGAATTTTATATTTTTCTTAACTTATTATTTAGTTTATTTTATTTTATTTATTTTAATAGTATATTTTTTCAATATTTGTGTTTCTGTTGTACTTTTTTTACTACAGTTAATAGATTTTTAACATAAAGATTATTTAGGAGGATTTTGTCAAATTGAGAATATTTTATGAGGTTTTTATCAAAACTATAAAAATTATATGTTATATTTTAAAACTATATAATTAAATTCTAACTTTTTTAAAATTATAGAGATCAGTTTTGTAAGTGACCTAAAAGTATCTTTAAACTTTACTGCAAAAATTGTTTTTTCTTTAAAAAAAAAGAGTAAATATCATAGATTTTTTTAAAATTGTAACATTATTCTCAAACATTCATAAATGTCTGAAAATTGGAGTGGAATTTCTTTGGAATTTTAAATGAAAATTCAGGCATGAATTTATATGGCAATCACTTATAACGAAAATTTGAATCTTCGAACAATTTAATGTTTCAGATTTTTTTTCGAAATTCTAAACGAAAATAACTCTAATTTTAAAACTTTTATAAAAATTTTAAGCATGATATTGTAACTTTTGATACAAAATCAAAAATTTAGGATTTAAATTGATATTTTATATTAAAAAAACAAATTTAAAATTACAAAAGTTGAAGGAAAAAAAGAACTATGTGTAGTTTGTGGTATTGGCAATGAAGGAAAAACACACCAACGATGAAAAGAAGTCCACGTGTTTCTTCCGATATGGGCGTACAACGTGTCAGTGAAGTAAAGGGGGAAGGATCTGACACGCGGATTTGACACGTGTCAACGCATCATTTTATCTCTTATAATTACACTCCCCTTCTAGATTTCTATTCTTTAAAGAATAATAATTAAAAAAAATATTAACTCTTAATGTCAAAAATCAACCCAAAAAAAAAAATTACTATAACATATTTTTGTAAATATTTTACCAATTTTACAATTTTTGAAAAAATGCATGTTTTGTAATTACTGTATTATTTTATATTCATTCGACAAATTTATTAAAAATATATAAATATATGCCAATTCGTGTATCTTTTTATTATGGATTTGATCCATGATTACTTTTTAAAATATGGATTTTATAAGTAGAAGGTGATTGAAGTACTGCGTTAATTTGTTGTTTTCTTTTTTTTTTTAATAAAAAAATAAATTTAGAATATTTTTTCCCTAAAAAAGTTGTTGGTGATATATTTTTGAGAAAAATGAAAAAGAAAATCAGTCACGTATTTATTTGTATAACCTAATTTAAGTAGCCAATATATTTTTACATGAGTGCCACGTTTTCCCAAATAATGTCATTTTTTTTGGAGAATGGATGGACAATCTTTTTGTCCAATCTACTTAAATTTAGTTTGGTTCTACTACCTACCAACTCAATTAAACTTATCTACTTAACTTATTTTAAATTTTAAAAATTAATTTATACTAATATTCAAATAATTTTAAAAAGAAAAAAAAAAGTAAAATCTGCTACACGACATTTTATGATTTGATAGTTTGATAGGATACACAAAAATAGATAATACTTAGATAATGTTTGGGATACACGTAACTAGTTTTCTTCAAAAGTGTTCAATCAAATTTAATTAGTTAATTAGACTCTAAACTATTCACGCGAAATTCTCATTTGATTTATGAATCATGTGTTAAGTATGAGTTGTGGATTATCACTTTTCTTTTTATGAATCATGGTTTGGTCAAAGATGAGGAGAGAAAATCTGCTTGGTTCTTTTGGTTTTTTGTCGAATTGGGTCATGTTTGTTGATGAAGCTTGCTGTGTTGGTGTGGATTTTGCTGGTTTTAGTACAGTGTTGCTTGACGGTGAGATTAGAATTAGAGGAATTGATTATGAGTCTACATAGAATGTATTGGCACCTTTTCAATTGTGAACTCGACTCGGTAGTATGATTATAACTCTCGTTAACCCTTTTTTTTTACTAAAAAAACCACAACGTCTATTGTATTGAAAATTAAAATATAAAATATAAGAAGGATCTTTACACTTTACATTAAAGTTATTTTTTAAATTAATTTAATTTGGATTTCTAGATTTGTCTTTTTGGAGCACTTTATTGTGAACTTTACTCGGCTCCTCGACCCTCATCTCAAACCACCTCTCATCTCTTCCTCTCTATAAATATAGAACCATTCAATTCCCATTCTTCATTCACCAACTCAACACCATGTCTCTCCAAGTTCAAATCCAACAAGAAGATTTCGGAATGTGTCCAAGCTTCAATAGTTACTCCACCGGAACAACCGTAGACGCCGCCATAAGAGCTTTCTTCGATTTCAATCCATCGCAGTCTCCAAACAAACCAAACGATCAGGAAGAATACGACGATGATTTCGAATTCGTCTCGCTTCAGCCACCTGCTGGTTTAATCGCTCCTGCGTTTCCGATTTTCAATTCCGATCTTATGTTTGATGAACCTCGAGTTGAAAGACCGGAAATCGACGGTCGAGATTCATCAATCGTGCAGCCGATTCGGTTTCCTCTGGAGAAGGTTCTGATCCGAGATCGCGATAATAATCCACGGTCATCTTCATCTTCGTCTTCGTCTTCTTCGTCGTCGTCGTCGTCAGTGGACGAATTGGAAGGAGTTCCATCCGAAACATACTGCTTTTGGAAACCTAAATCCACCGGAACGCCAAATCCGGCTTGCAAGAAGAGCCGATCCACTGGATCATCGTCAACAAAGCGTTGGGGAATCCGAGACCTTCTACGGAGAAGTCACAGCGACGGAAAACAATCGTACATCTCCTTCACGCCATCAACGAGTTCAAAGAAGGCAAAAGACATCAAATCAGAGACAAAATCAAGGAAGAAATCGAATAAGTCCGGTGGAGATCTACTCTCTGCACACGAATCGTTCTACGTGAGGAATCGTACGTTGAAAGAAGAAGGTAAGAGGAAATCATATCTTCCTTACAAGTTACAAGCCGGAATTGGTTGGCTGTTGGAGTAAAAACGTGATTTGATTAGACAGAGCATTTAATTTTCGTTATTTATTTGCATTTTCAATAGCTCTGTTCATGAGAGAGAGGGTTCATATCTTACATCTTAATACATTAGAATGTTTTAGATTATGAAAAAAAAGGGAAAATAAAGATGATTGATGAACAAGTTCTTCAGTCATCTTTGAACATATGGAATGTTTAGATTATTAGGTATATGTATACAATGAGAGTATTAAATCGATATTGATTTGAGATTCCATGAGAGAATTTTGATGGAATTTGGGATCAATTTTTGTTCTATATTACCCTATTTTAGTCCATGCTGCATTTTTTTTTTAAATTTTGATTGTGTATTAATACAGGCAAAATATTTGGGTGCTTCTCATGATTACATGTCTATGCAAATACAATAGACGTTGTCTATCAATATTACTAATAAATACGAGTACTAATAAATCTATTTATTTATTTTATTATATTCGAAAACAATTCCTACTATAAAGTTAATATTTAAACTTTTAATTAAATAAATTAAAATAGATATTTTGAAAGTTTAACCTTTTTTTATTCTTTTAATTGATAGTATATGCGTACAAATATTGTGAAAGATATATTTTTTTCTTTTTATTTTTTAAAAAGATAGATTTAGTTTTCAAATATAATAAAATAAATCGAAATATCAGTGTCTATTTATTAGGGACTGCATAAATCAAGATTGTGAGATATTTTGTTATTTTTATAAATATTTTTTGAAGTTTTATGTTTTAAAATAATTTCTCAAAACATATGATTTTAAGTACCATTTCTAATTTGATATATAAAATTGAAAAAAAAATTATTAAATTAAAATTCATTCCGTGCGGATAAATTATTTAAAGTAAACTTGTCCATAGTCAACAATCCCAATCTATATCTCAAAATGTTCTTGTTCTGTACCATCACAACAAAATTGTTATTGTTTTTATTTAGTGATCTTTTTATAATATCCAAATAATAGTTACGTATAATTTCAATTTGTATTTCGAATTTTGGAGCTTGTATCCATTTAAACTATGAACTTTATGAGCTGAATCAATTTAAATTTTAAATTAATAATTGTATCAATTTAGACCCTAAACTTTTACTCGTATATAAATTTATCACTGAACTTATATAAATGTATCAATTTAAACTCTTCATTTTATTTTACTTAAACACACTTATGAAAGTTGAGAGTTTAAACTAAAACGTGTATGAAAGTTCATTTAAATTGATGTTTTTTAATGTTTAAATTGATATAACTATTAGTTTATAGTTTAAATTGAAACAAACTTCAAAGTTCAAGGTTTAAATTGATATAATTATTAGCTTATGATATAAATCAATACAACCCAAAAGTTCAAGTGTATAAACTGATATTTACACTGACGTTTGAGTTTCATAAAACATTAAACCATATCCGGTAAATGATAAATTTCAATTTTGTGTCTTATCAACTTTTAATACTCCACAAATCCTTCATTAGAACTTGTCAAGTCTCATAGAATCACACTGGTAAAACACGTGTCATCATTTTAAGGATTCATAGTTTGAGGAGTGCTCCATCACCAAACTTCTTAAAAAAAGAAACTCATATTTGTTCAAATTATATTTAAGTTACTTAAATATTTTTTTAAAAAGAAAAAGTATAAACTAATTATATATATAAATCCACATTTTTAACCAAATACTCTGTGACGACTAACATTGATGTTTGTATGTCTTCCTTTTAAGGTCATAGTTTCAAACGTCATACTCTCACTCGTTGCACTTCTTAACAAAAAAAAAATAGCAAACTTGTTTTTTTAAAAAAATTAATAATAAACTAACAGTAGAAACTAAATCTAAAATTTATAAAAAATCACCAAACTAAATTTAATCATTGTATGCAATTCAATAATAATAGTGAAAGAAAGTATCATGATTAAAAAAATTCTTGATATAGCAAACATGACATTATTAAAGTTTTAATGACACAATTTCAATGTCAATATAACTTTGATTGTATTGAAAAGCGATAGATAAATCACACAAAAAATTAAAGGGAAAACAAGCTTTTTGGAACAATGTAATGAAATATAGTTTTACCTAGAAAGTAACTCTCAAAAGCACTTTGTGTTGGGTGGGGAATTAATTGATTGTAATAAGTGTTAGGTCAGAATGAAAGAGAGAGTGGCGTGGGAGGAAGAATTTGGAATTTGGAATTTGGAATTTGGCCCTCCTTTTTGAAGCCAAGTGGAGTGGAAGAAGATAGAAGTTGGCAAAATATAATAATTATAAGATTTATATAATTATGTTCCTCCATACCCATATATGGTGGGTTGATTTTGATAGCCATTGTTGAAGAGACCATGGATATAATACTATCCCAAATTCAAACATTTAATAACCTTTCTCTCTTTTGTCATTTCATTAAGGTTCTAAATAGTATTCACTTTGAAAAGTTTTTGGCTACTATTTCTTAAAATAAAAATGGCATAAAAGGTTAAGAAGTTAGCGACGGTCGATTAAGGTAGTTGATGTAAGGGTGAAGTCAGTGAAAGTTGTGGTAGAGAGATGCCTGCAAAGCAAGATAAATGAGTATTGGACATGATTAATATATGGTTATTTAAATAGACTTGAGTTTTTGATTGTCCGATCATCTAACTATTATGTAGAGTTTTATTAAGTATTCATGGTAGGTACCGATGATGTTTGCAAGTAATTTGTTAGGATAAACGATAAGCCAACATCATTACATGTATAATTACACACACAACAAATACATACTTCTATTCGGTATGCTTGAAAGTGTTGAAACGATATTGGTCTCGGGCTCTTAACTTAATTTATTTGGTTGACTTATATGCGTGCTTATGTGCATTACTATTTCATTTTTTCTTGTTTTGAGTCGTGACTTTGTCTAACTAGTAGCTAATCTACCTCAATTGGAGTTGTTAATGTCATTTTCGCTATCTCAATTGAGCTTCAATTCTTTTGACAACATTTAAACAATATGGCCTGCTGGACTTTACATTATTAGATTTGTGATTTATTGGATGAAACGTGAATATATGATTGGATTAATCTCTTTTGGTCGAACTAAGACTTGCCTAGTAATTGTATATATGGTCTTACCCTATCTACGATATTCCTTGAAGCTTTTGGTTGCCTCAACCAATTGGGCTACTACCACATTGGTTTTTCCAGTGACACTTAGTGTACCATAATTACCAAGTAATTGAAAAATAAGACAGTCAACTTGAATATGTCCCCGATGGTTAAGACATGTGTCGTTCGTAGGTAGTCAGAAATTTGAATTACCATAATTTGTTGGTCTAGAAGGAGAAACAAGAAACAAGTAAGGAATGAATAAAAACTATGGACCTAACACTATGCTACATTTTGCTATTATGATTAATTATGATTAGTTATCTTTAATTTAACATTTGTGCACAACTAATTATTGTGTTATATAAATTCTTTTTTAAGAAAAATCAAAATTCAAACCAATTAAGGTAACAACTTATTGTGTTTGGTAAATTTATTTGAACAAATTGGCTATAGTGTTTGGTGAAATTAATATATTTTAAATTTAATAACTAAAATAGATTTATTAAATTTACATTTTCTTATATTTTATTTGAATAATAGTTTAAAATTTATGATCATTTTCAAATATAGCAAGATGAATCAAAATATTTACAAAACAACAAAAGTTTACACTCTATCGATGATACACTAATAGAGTTTAGTTTCGGTGACAGAACTTTATCGGTATTTATTATTGATAAAATCTGAAATATTGCTATATTTGTAAATCTTTTCAACACTTTTGTCATTTTACAATAATTTTCTTTTTACTTATGGTAGATTAATTGTTAAATACTAAGGAAAATAACTTTAATTTTTTTAAATCTTGAGTATGGTATGATTTAATACATTTTAATTTTGAACAATAAAATTTATAATGAAAAATTGAAAAAAAAAATACTAAAGTTGCCAATAAGCCACAATTCATTTTATAAAATACAAAAAACGGTTATGATTTTTTTAAAATCACTTCTAAATTCTAACTATCCTAAAATCAATCTCAAACACAATGTGACACAAGAATCATCCACATGCATCTAAAACCCAAAGAACCTCCCAAATCTGATCGGAGTGATTGGACTCTCCATCAATCACAAACCGTCCATTTTTTCACAAATCAAACCACGACACGTGTCACTCCTTTTTCTAATTTGACACTTTCTAAATCCGATCAGTCGGTCGGAAAATGCTGTTGGCGGCGGTTGCTTTTTCTTTCCTCAAATAAAATCTGGCGGGAAATTCGGTTTCTCTACTTCTCGGAACACACATATTTTAGTAAGCAACCATTCAAAGCAGTCCACGTGTCGACATAGAGACCAAATGACGCATATACCCTTTTCTTAACCATAATTGGCTAATATAATATCATAGACACAGTTCACCCATACGAACATCAAAAAAAAAGAAAAGAAAAGAAAAATTCATGTATAATAAATATCCTCGTGTAATGGGACCCACCTAAGTCCACGTGAGCCGTGGGATATAAGATATCATTTTTTCGTTTTTATATTTTTTTCTTCCCTCGTTTTATCGAAATCAAAATTAATTTTTACAAAATTTTCGAATTTCTGTGTAGTTTGTAATTTGTTTTCTTAATCTGAGTTCGAAAATGATGGTTCTGCAGCTTTCTTGTGTGAGGATTATTGATTATTCATCTTCTCCATTGTTGAGAGGAATTAAATCGTCGTTGTTTTGGGGAAGAGATTTATGCTTTGGAAATGGAGGTATTAGGGATGGTCCGAGAGCGAAAGCTTCATTCAATGGTCGAGTTGTGAAGGTTTTCGCCATGTCGGATAGTTCTTCATCGTTTAAGATGAATCTCAATGAGTACATGGTTACTCTTGAGAAACCGCTCGGCATTCGGTTCGCGATTTCCGTCGATGGAAGAATCTTCGTTCACTCGCTTAAGAAAGGGGTATTAATTTCTTTCCTATTTGTTTTTTTTTTCTGTATTTATAGTGATTTTTGTATGAAGCAATGGTTTCGAATGAGTCCTTCTTTCAAAGAAATTGAAATATTGACATTTAACACAACAAGAAACTTTAGATTAAGAACTGGACTAGAGTTAGTTAGGGCCTTAGAACTTAGAAGTACTGTTTAGCTCAAGATCTATTGTGTA
Organism: Cucumis cinereus; assembly: GCA_037974625.1. Lineage (NCBI taxonomy): Eukaryota > Viridiplantae > Streptophyta > Magnoliopsida > Cucurbitales > Cucurbitaceae > Cucumis > Cucumis cinereus. Next base: position 12,733,802 of record JBBPDJ010000017.1, read on the forward strand.
AATGAAATGTGTTGGATTGCTTTTTTTTTTTCTTTTTGTAATTTATTTTTTAAAAAAATTCTTTGGTGATGGCTTGATAATTTAACCAGGTATTTGACCTGCATCAACTGTAATCTTTTTAGGGTAATGCTGAGAAGTCAAGAATAATCATGGTGGGGGACACTTTAAAGAAGGCAAGCGATTCATCAGGCGTCAATCTCATTGAGATTAAAGACTTTGGTGATACACAGTATGCACCATTTACTTGATATAGGGTCTACTTGAATTGGGTGCAGGTTTTTTTCTAAGTTAGTAAAGATTTAAACTAGAATAATGGAGATGTATGAAGTAAACATCTTAGGCTTAAAAGTAGATTGAATTTTCTATGATTTGATTTTGGAGATTTTTCCCATTCATCATTTTTTTATGTTTGTTTTATTTTCAGTATTTGGTTTCTTCAGGATGATGCTGAAGGAGAAAACAGGATCTTTTAGCCTGGTTCTTGAAAGACCTTTTACTCCTTTTCCTATTCAACAGCTTCTGCTTTCAAACGATTTAGATATTTTATTTAATAGAGGTCGAGTGCCTATTGCTACTTGGAAGAAAGAAATTTTGGCTTCAAATTTACAAACATCGGATGAAAGCAGTGGGAACTCTGGCTTTGCGACTTTCTCCTCTAAGTTCTTAACATCAGAAGGTTGGAAACTTCTTAGAGATCAAAATGAAGATGTAAAATCACATATACAGAGAAACATTCTCACGCCTCAAATCAGCCAACTTGTTGGTATATTTACTGAAGACGAGCCTGGAGATGGAGAATGGGCTCATGGGAGCTTCCCCCTAGATGAATATGTCAAGGCATTAGAACGGTCTAAAGGGGAGCTATATTATGATCACTCTCGTGGTATGAGCTATAGTAAGGTGGGTTTTCATGGTGGAATTTGGTATTGTGTGCTGAATATTTGTAGATTCAACATATTTGAATCAATAATTTGTCAGTACACCGACAGAGTGTAGTGGGGGGTAGGGGGGGGGGGGGGGGGGGGGGGGGGGGGGGGGGGGGGGGGGGGG
>JBBPDJ010000017.1:12734861-12747753 GCA_037974625.1 Cucumis cinereus
GGAAACAAAAGGGGGGCCCCCCCCCCCCCCCCCCCCCCCCCACACACACACACACACACGCTTTATATATCATGGTGCTAATCTTCTGTTCTAAACTTGCTGTGCTGATAGATCACGGAGCAAATCTATGTGGGGTCATGTATACAGACTGAAGCAGATGTTGAGGCTTTGTCAAATAACGTGGTTTGTGTCCTTTCAATGTTGGTTTATAAATAGTAAATATGACCATCAACAATGCATGCTTCATACTGCTGACACTAACCATTAGGCACCTTTTACTGGAGTTCAGTAATTTTTACCTGTATTGCAGGATAATCTTCCAGCATTATTCTCAAGATATTTTTGAAAATATGTACTTTAAATCAACATATGACAATCTAGTAAACATATACTATCAATCCCTAAGTTTACATTGTATCCGACAACAGCAAAATCTACCTGGGTTTATAGAGGAGAATATAAATGATCACTAGTACGTTGAGTCACAACTGATGCTGCACAAGTCAGAATTTGATACAGTTGAGACTCATTTTTAGGTTTTCATTGTTCTGTGTCTTCTTATATATTGGGTTGAATACAACTTGGCCTACTTCTGGAAGCATTTACTTAGGGTTTCTAGGATGCAAACACATTTCTGTTTGTCCTACTGGGTTTAAAAAAGTTCAAGCTGACATTAGTATCTTTCTTCTGTTTTGAAATTTGCTTGTCCTGATGCCCATCTGCTCGCTTCTTTGTCCATCTTTACACTTCTTTCAAACTTTTGCTACAGGGAGTCACCGCTGTACTGAATTTTCAAAGTGCAATTGAGGCCGAAAACTGGGGGATTAATTCCAAGTTAATCAACGAGTCGTGCCAAAAATTTGATATTCTAATGATCAGCTATCCTATCAGGTGATAAAGATTTTGCATCATATCCAGCTCAAGTTGATAGATTGGTCATGGTGCTATCACTATCACTTTTATGTCCGTAAATTTTATCATTCAAGAAATTTGATGACTGAACAAAAATGAAGACCAAAACTTTGGTTTGTTATGAGCGCTACTTTTAAGTTTCTCATTCTAAGTTTCAATTATGTTGATCTCATAAACTATATGACTGATTTGAATAGTTTTTTTTTTCTTTCAGGGAAGGAGATTCTTATGATTTGAGGAAAAAACTACCATTCTGTGTAGGTCTCCTTCTACGGCTGTTAAAAAAGAACCATCGAGTTTTTATAACTTGTACCTCTGGTTTTGATCGATCTCCAGCAAGTGTGATTGCATATCTACACTGGATGACCGATACTTCTCTTCATGCAGCTTATAATTTTATCACTAGTTTGCATTCCTGCAAACCTGACAGGTTCTTCTCAATACCACTTCACAGTCTGCACATAATAATTCCTATTGTATGGTACGAGTGGGATTCCATATAAATTGGAAGAACAAACGTGATTGCCCGTTGCTGGTATAGAAGTTGCATAAAGTTTGCATGCATGTATAAAAACAAGTTAGGAAAATCAAATGTTATTCTCATATACGACTGCACATGGTTTCCAGATTAGTTAAATGTAGGGAAGATTCTTTGTATATAAGTAAGAACAGAAACTTCGTTGATATAGTCATTTTTTGGTAAAACTCAATCATGTTTAAAATGGATAATAAATATCAGATTACCCTATGAATATATCAGCACGTTATCTTGACGAACTAAACTTTGTTCAAGTTCTCACTTAGCTTATATCAAGTAGCTTTTCTTTTTTCTTTTTCCTTTTACAAGATGTTTCTTTATTTATAAAGTTTACCTTCCCCAATTTTTTCAATGTCTGTCCTAATCAGAAGCAGAGTCAAACATAGTGCATATCCTTGTAATATATATATATATATTTTTTAATTTATTGTACTTTCTCAAAATCCTTGTGCAGGCCTGCAATCGCGTGGGCTACCTGGGATCTCATAGCAATGGTGGAAAATGGAAGGCATGATGGACCTCCCACTCATGCCGTCACCTTCGTATGGAATGGACAAGAGGTAATTGCGGAATCAGTCTGTTTATCTTTACCAATCGTCTCGTTATTCTATTTATGATGAAAAACATGTACTTTTTGTCCGGTACAGGGGGAGGATGTAAATTTGGTTGGAGATTTTACTGGTAACTGGAAAGAACCAGTCAAGGCTAGTCCCAAGGGTGGACCTAGATATGAAGTAGAAATGAAACTTCCTCAGGGGAAGTAAGTGTAAAAAGATTGTCTTGATAGTATCTGATGTATAAAAGCTTCTACATCATTCTACTAGGCGCATATTTGTTGATAGTCTTGTTATGCTTTTTCATGCCATTTTAGCAGTATTGCGTAACCTACTAAATTCGACCTAGCCTCTCTAGGTCAGGTTATCTGTCTTTTGTTTTATTAAAGGAACAAAACTTGCAAACTCATTTATTAATATAGAATTTCTAACTATAATTTGTATTTTCATTGTTTATATGTTGCTGACCGAACTCTTTGCTCTCCATTATATGGAAAATTACATTGCAACTTAGAAATTGGAAAATTATCGTTATTGCTTAAGAAAATTTGTGGCTCTACCCCAAATTTTGCTCAATCTTATGGATTATAAAGGATTAAAGAATTGCTGTATTGATTTTTTGATGGCCTTTAGGTATTACTATAAGTACATCACAAATGGTCAGTGGAGGCACTCAACATCTTCACCTGCTGAAAGAGACGATAGGGGGAATGTCAACAATGTAATAGTCATCGGTGACACTGCCAGTGTTAGGCCTTCAGTTCAACCGCAAAAGAAAGTAAGTTCTTTCTTCTTTTTTTCTAGTGAAATCATAAATTTGGCCCAAAAATTTTGAGTCAGTTCTTAATTTTAAAATGTTTTAATTACGAAATGATGTTTCTATTTGATCTTTTTTATTGATGTCATGAGTGTATATTCATGTAGTATCCTCATCATACTAACTGAATCAAAATAGATCAAGTGGGCATACCTTATCAATGTTTCGTTTAATGTGTGCATTAACAACCTGACTAAACTGAAGTGTATTGTACATGAAACTTCTTAAATTTGAAGTGAATGACACTATATGTTTTCTTCAAAATATAACATACATGCTTGAACGTCTGGGCACATGTATATTTTGGTTCCTCATGTTGGTGTTTATAAATTTTCAATTTCATCTGATCTGATTTGTTTCCTCATTGATGATAAATGTTAAAATTAGATGGTAATAAACAAGTATTAATTTTTTGCCATATGAGTACTAAATTGATTCTTGTAATTGATAGAAACTAAATCGATGAAGTCTAGAGCATAGTTTTACTCAAAAAATGCTCTAGGGATCTGAAAAGTCTTTTGTTCTCCACGACCTTACTTGAACATGTATCCTTGAATTCTTAATAATTGCTTTTGATCTCATATGATGATACTTGTTTTGAAGGATGCAAATATCGTGAAGGTAATTGAAAGACCATTGACAGAAAATGAGCGGTTTATGTTGGCGAAAGCGGCTCGGTGCATCGCATTTTCAGTATGTCCAATTAGACTAACTCCCAAGTAGTTTGGATACATTTTGCATAGTTACAATATCCTGTATCTTAGTTATGAGCCTACATTTACATATATAGAAAAATAAATACTTTCATGAAAAAACTTCATTTGCTCTAGGTTTCTTGTACTTAATATAGTTATTCCATGCAACATTCACTTGTAATATATAGATGAACTATATGGAAGATTCCTCTCTCTCCCTCTTTAACTTCTGTAATTTTGCTTAATTTCCTCTTAATATTATAGTTCTTTTTATCAATAAAATTTCTATAGGTTTGCCATCGTTCTTAGAAATCATTTTTTCAAAAGATGAGATTTTGTGGACAATTTTAACAAGTGGTTGATTGATGATTGTTCTGTGAGATTGGTCGAGGTGTATATAAGCTGGTTCGATTACTTACGGATTTATATATATATATATTAGTACAATTTATCGTGCATGCTCTTTTGGTTCCTTCTCTCCAATGTGTACTTGGAGGATGAAGCATTCATGCTCAAGGTTGAATGTTTATACTCACACTATCGATCTTCTTGAGTCACTCTTTAGTTTGTTAATTTTCTTAATTCTGACATCTAAGTTGATTATGGATATCGATCATTGATTACAAGAATTGATCAAAGTTTTGAAGTGTTATATACTTTAGATGTCTTCAACTTGTCTTTGAAAGTTTTCAAATTCTCCAAAAATATTATGGACTTTGGATACAAGTCTTTTGAATTTTCTAATGTCTCTCCCTTCTAAGTGCCTTAAATGTTAAAATAGAATGTAATTACTCGATATAAGAACTTTCTTCGATCACACGTGTGCCATTAAAATATAGATTTTGTACTAAATTGTTATTTAATGAAACTTATTTGAGCATAACTTTGATTATTCCATTGTTAAAACATCAAAAGTTCAAACTATAAATCGAAATTGAGTGTATAATTCATAAAATATATAAAAAGAAATGTACTTTTTGTTTCTCAAATTTGGAAGTTATATCTATATAATTGTTGAAGTTCTAAAGGAAACAATTTAGTCCTCCACACTTTTTAAACCTCGTGAACTAAAATATTTTGTTTTAAAATTTTAAGAACCAAATAAACTTCAAAGTCTAAAGATATATTTGCCATAAAATATACAAATCTCCCATTTTTTTTATAGTAGGCAATTATAATTGATAGCAACATTTTTTTAAAAAAATTACAAATATAACAAATTCTATCCAAGATTCGACCAATATTTGCAATATAATATAATATATTTTTTATTGAATGACTCCACTTTTGTTATATTTACAATCTTATACATTACGTTGGTATATATATATATATAATAATTGAAATCTAATGGTTAATAATTCGTCCATATTACTCCATCGAATGCATTCAAGGCCCCCTCTTGGGCCCCTACCCAGTCCGACTCATCGAAAAAGGTCGAAACTATGACATGAAAATGTCGACATTCATCGTAATTCCTCTCTTCGCCATTTTCTGTTCCCAACCTTTACATATTAGTTTCAAATGTTCTTAAAATCAATGGAACCGCCGTTCTATCTCTCACTCTCTCTCACTCTACTTAAAGACACTAACGAATAAATGTCTCCGCCATGGCCACGGTGCTTCATCTTCATTCCGCCACTATCCGGCCGGAGAACTCCATCCTCCGCCGCAATTCTCTGTCTGTGAAATTTTCGTCATCGCCGGTGGCGGAATTGCCCAAATCTCAGAGGGGATTTGGAGTCTTTCCGATCGGTTGCCGTCTGGCCCAACCTATTTGGTGTCAGGGCTCGGTTTGTTTGGGCCTAATTATGGTTGAATGAGCATCTCCCCAGGCCCAATTCAAGCCCAATTAATGTTTCGGCCCATTATCCAAAGGCAAGCATTTTCGAATATTGATTCAAATTGTATACCATAAATAATATTTTTATAAAGTAACTATGAGTATATGTATATGGCGCGGTTTTGAATCCATTTCGTTTTTAATTTTGAGTTCTTGCAAAAATTGTTACAAACCCTTCTTTTGCATTAAAATTTATTGTGTCGTTAATGTACTTTACGCCACTTTTGAAAACTAAAAATATAGTCCGATTAGTGCTCTGGATAGACAATATTGATAGACAGACGTTTTCAAAGTAGAAAATGCTACAAAATTCTATATCCTATCATTGTACATACTACTTCCATTGATAATGTTAAACACATCGTTAAACTATATATTATTTTATTTCATAAATAGAATACTACTTTTAAATTAAGTATGGTTGTTATGACAAAGAAGAAAATTGTATGGTACTAGAAATTTGTTGAAAAAGTGAGATATGGGAAAGAAGTGATGGGGGAGTGGTGGTTGGATTGATATTTTAGGTCCACCAATGGAGAGTAAGAGAAGATAAGAAGTGCCTTAAAAATGGTACATGTGTCATCTTTGGTTACCATTGGTATGAACTCCATTCATTTTGAGAGGATAAAGTTTGAGAGAGTGTCATCTTTTCCCTTTTCATTTTTGAAGCTCTTCAATCTCTTATTTCTTACCCATTTGTCTCCTTCTCTCACTCACACAATGCCTCATATCTCATTTTGTGGTACATATCCTTTTTTGGGAATTCAAGATCCTCATTGGAAGATACCACCATTACATTTTATCTACATTGTCATTATTATTATTATTCCTCCTATTGAGAAAAAAAAAAGCCACTAAAATAAAATTATAACAAAACACAGAATATTTAGGACATTTGTTTTAGTTATAGCGATAAAGTTTTCAAAAATAGTAGATGTCGAGCATAACTCAACTGACATATTGTTTACTATTAACCTAGAGGTCAGAGGTTTGATCTCTCATCTCACATATTGTCAAAAAAAGTAGTGGATATCTTATCGCTAAACTAATACGATATAAAAAGGTAAGTGTAGCTCATTAAAAATTGATAATAATAATAATAATATTGTTATGTGTGAATTTGGGTCCGACGAAATGAGTTAGAAATATAAGATAACCCTAATTTGTTTGGATAAAGAAAAATTCATATTTTTTAAAACTAATTAAATTAGGATTAAGCTATAAACCTTAGAAAAAAATTTCTATAAATGCACCGTTATAGCTTCCTACAAGGTAACTTAAATACTTCTTTTACACTCTATTGTTCTTCATCTCTAAATGTGGTTGCACAGTCTTTTTTATTAGTTTTTTTAGATAATCTATTTTTCAAATTACAAATTTACTATTATTATCGCGTGAAGTTTTTTCTATCTTAATTTTGAAATCAACATTAATAAATCTTTTTCTTTAATATATATGATATAAAATTTAAATAATGCATCTAAAATTATAAGTGTCGTGATTTTTTTAAAAAAAAAAGAATCAAATTTATTATAATGTACGGAAGTTGAAGGCGATTTGATGTAAACATTGATTTTTTTTTTTTTTTTAAAGCTGAAATTAATGAAATAACATGAGCCACATTATGCTAATATCTCTTTTTTTAATTAAATAAAGAAAAAGAAAATTAGCGTACGTACACACTCAATACATTTAAAATACAATTAAACCGTGAATAATATAACTCAATAATCATTAGGGTTCAAAAATTCATATAGTTAAACTCGATTGAGATTCAAATCCTCACTACCACATTAGCCACATTGTTAAAATCTCCTCACTACATCCAACGACGGTATGTACAATCTCGGGCTCGTGTATCGTATTGTGCAACGAAATGGTGTAGAACAAATAGAGAGAGAGAGAAATGTGGAACGCCCAATCCTGATCTGAGAAAGAAGAAGCTGTGGTTGATTGTGGGTTCGCTTTCATTATCCAAAAAGAAAAAAGATTTATAGATGAAATTTGAATAATTTATAAAGGCAAGGAATACAGAGGCATAGTGCCACAATGTCGACGGCTTCCATTAACGCCTGCCTTGTTGCCCTCAACAAATCTTCTTCTTCTTCTTCTTCTTCTTCTTCTTCTTCTTCTGCTAATATTATTCGTTCTTCTTCCATTTCTGCAAGGCTTTCCAATAACAACACTAATCCTTCTCCTTCTTTCCCTAGTCTCATCCAAAACAGACCTGTTTTTGCTGCCCCTTCCCCTCTTATCACCCCCAATTTGGTATGTGTTATGTTCTTTCTTCTTCTTGTTTCTCCCTTTACATTCTTTGTTTATGTACGTACTCCATATATTCAATGTCACTGCTACAATGTCACTATAATTCTCCTCGATGATATCTTGTTACAAGCAAAAGCAAAGGGAGGATCGTTAGATGATATAATATCAAATGTATCTTGACACATTGGCTTAAACTCTTCTTGATCATTCTTTGGCTTAAAGAATTCAAACATCTCTGCATGCATGGTTCTCTTCTATGAATTTGAGATACTTTGTAGTTTCTATCTTGTACATTTTGCAAAGATAAGTTAAATTGTCAGTCACATCGGTGTAGCAAAAAGAGCGACGATAATTGTTTTATTCTTTTTCTTTCATGTTTTACAATATTTAAAACTATAATATATATAGGTTTCATTTTGGGTTATGTGGTTGATAGTTACATGTTTCATGGATTTGATTAATTATAATAAGTTTGAATTTCGAAGTCTTTCTTTTCTTTATTTAGTGTATGAATAGGTCGTTTGAGATTAGTTAGTTATTGGCAGTTGGAAAATGTTAGTTAATTTCCAAATATTATTAGCCCATTTCGAAGTTTATTTTACTCTTTTTTTGTTATTGCCAAAACTACCCTTTATTTATTTATTATTATTATTATTATTATTTATTTTTCACTTATTATTAGTAAAGGAAACACGTGTCTAAACAAAGACCATAATTTCTTATACCACTCAAATTTGATATGATATCTTATTTCTCTACTTGAGAATGCACAAATTTTATTGTCAACAAGAGCTTAACTTGACTAGCATCAATGTATGTCGAGAACCAAGATATATAAATCTTTTGATTATATTGTTCTTAATTTTAGACGTTTATTGCCGACAAGAGTTTAACTCAACAGTGTATGTCGAAAACTAATAGATCCATGATTCAAATCTTTCATGCCTCCAATTTGTACAAAAAAAATTTAGACATTTATTTTTTTCACAAATTTTCATACGGCACTTCGTCTTTTAAAGAGTCATAATGGATAAAGTGAGAAATGAGGTGGATGTCATTTTACTAGCTTTCCTTCTCGTTTGCCTTTGAATCACATATATATATACACGTGCATGTCACGTGAATTGCTCATACAAGCCACCAACTTGTTCCTCCAACGTGGCAAGTTACTGGTGGTCTTCCAATATGACACGTGGCAACATCCAATTCAGTGTTCTATTTCATAAATAACCGACATGTAACGTAATGCATGGCACTGCCACCTGTCCCATTTCTCTTGTGGCTCATAGGTCATCCATCATAAATCACATATTACATTAATATGTTTACGTTAAGTTAATAATCTCTCTTTAATTTTATTTCCTTTCTAAACAAAATAGAGTTAGTTAGCGAAATTCAGACCAAATTAAACTCTAAGTTTTACCAATATATATATATATATATATATAATTCCTTAAACCTTTTTGTTTTTTCATTTCATTCCCTTCAACTTTCTTCATTTCAAACTCCTCCCGTAAACATTTCGATGATTTGCATTGTTTTGAAATTTAGATTATTAAAAACTTATTTGGTAACAATTTTGTTTTTAAGCTATTGTCGATTGAAATTAATTAAGCTTGTTTAAGAAACAAATCCCTTATTTGTTTTATTTTGGTTTTTGATTTACATACCAAAAATATGTTTTCTAGGACATAATTTTTTCCCTATATTAATACTGCTGTTGCTAAATTATTTATTGGGGAAATTGAATCTTGTAGAGAGAAGATATGGGGAATGGTTCATATGAGGAAGCCATTGAAGCTTTGGAGAAGCTCCTCAGGTACCTTGAATTCAATATACATTTTGAGTATTTTTAATTATACATTATTTTATTTTATTTTATTTTGTGGGTTTAGGGAGAAGGGAGATTTGAAGGCAACAGCAACATCAAAAGTGGAACAAATAACAGCAGAATTAAAAACTGCAGATGGAGAAAAGCCAGCCTTTGATCCTGTTGAGAGAATCAAAACTGGTTTCATTACCTTCAAGAAGGAGAAATATGAGTAAATCCTTCAATTTCCCTTTATTAATTCACTCTAAACATGTTTATTTAATTACTTACTTCGACGTGTTCTTGCTAACAAATCGATTTCCTTCGCTACTCATTCAATTTATGCAATAACACGAACTTTTGACCGATCATTTTGTGACTTCTCTCTTTATTTTTCAGCAAGAACCCAGAGTTGTATGGTGAACTTGCAAAAGGCCAAAGCCCCAAGGTATTTATCACTTTTTTTTTTTTTCATTATTGGGACATTTCATTTGGTATGGTATGAGTTAATTGAAGAAGGCTGATTCCTTAGAACTTAATTTAATTTTATAATGTCATGGAAAATGCAGTTTATGGTGTTTGCTTGCTCTGATTCAAGAGTGTGCCCATCACATGTTCTTGATTTCCAACCAGGGGAGGCTTTTGTGGTCAGAAATGTTGCCAATTTGGTTCCTCCATATGATCAGGTTTTGTTTTAATTATACTTTAGATTAAATAATTTTTCCTCCATGTTGTATGTGTTTAAATCTGAATCGTGGGGTAATTATTTGTTTGGTTTAAAACAGGAAAAATATTCAGGAACTGGATCTGCAATTGAATATGCTGTTCTTCATCTCAAGGTATATAAACAACTTCAAATATGCTATTTTTAATTCACACACACACACAGACTTATATATATATATATATATATATATATATAGATTTAGTGATGAATGATTTGGTTTTGGTGTTGTAGGTGCAATACATTGTTGTGATTGGGCACAGTGCTTGTGGTGGTATTAAGGGGCTCATGACTTTCCCATATGATGGAAAATACTCGACGTAAGCATTCTTCTTCGTCATTTTCGATTTCTCATCGAGAAATGAAACTCGCAAATTTTACTTGTTGAAGTTCATCTTATGGTGCAAATTGAAGCCACTGTTCTCGAAACCTATAATTTATGATGAATAGTAACTTCATTCACAAAACGGAGTTATATATTTGAAAATGTACTAAACAAGAACGATCAAAAGAAGCTCCATAAGACATAAAAGTAGTTATACAAACAATAATTTTGCTCTAAAATTGGTTGCTCCTTGTGTAATAAACTGATTAGAACTCACATTTGTGATTGAAAACAGTGATTTCATTGAAGAATGGGTGAAAGTTGGTTTGCCTGCTAAGGCCAAGGTCAATTCAGCCCATGGTGGTAAAGACCTTGGGGAACTTTGTACACACTGTGAAAAGGTAATAAAAAAAGCCATTTTTTGCAATTCAAATTCAAATATAAATAGAGAAAAAGAAAGTGAACAAATGGGATTTCTATTAACAATTTTTTTTCTTCATTTATTGGAAAATGCAGGAAGCAGTTGCTGTATCACTTGGAAATCTGCTGACCTATCCATTTGTTAGGGATGGTTTGGTGAATGGAACTCTTGGACTCAAGGGTGGTCACTATGACTTCATTAACGGAACTTTCGAGCTCTGGGGACTCGAATTCAACGTTACTAAGCCTTTGTCTGTATGATCTCCATCTATTACCGGCGGATCGATCTGGTTTTTCTCACTGATTTTCTTCATATGATGTACTTTATTTGTGTAATCGTCTTTTCTGGTATATAAATTGACAATAAATATGAGATGGAGTTCATTAGTAACTCCAGTTCTTAAAAGTTACTTTTTCTTGTTTGCCATTTCTTTCAATGAGAATGATGCAGAATTTTAAAACTTTATTATTATTTTTTTACTTGTTTACTCTCTACCAAAATGCTACTCTTTCTTTGTTAGGTAAAGGATGTGGCCACCATTCTGCACTGGAAGCTCTAGGGACATGTTAAGAAGTCAATCCTGTAAAGATGAGACTTCTTTTAATAACACACTCTTTGATTATGTTGAAATAAGGCTGTTTTTTTCCTGAGGATTGAATCTACCCTTCAATTTGATTGAAACCCATTTCAGATTCACCAAATTCTAGGATTTCCTTTTCCTCTCTTTCCTTTTTATTGATCCGAATTGCATTGGGAATGTTAGATTTTGTTTAAGAGCATGTAAGAGTAATACTCGGGTGTAGCCCTTGCTGCACCTTTCTTCATGCATCTCCTTCAACAACAAAGTAATCATATAATATATTTTTAAACAAAAGTTTTGTCATGTGGTAGCTTGTGATCGAGCATTTCGGTGAGCTCCACAAATATGAGTGCAAATCTAGATGCATCCAAAGCTCAAAGTATTTTTCTAAGAAAAAGGAAAACCAAAACACAACATTTTTTTGTTGGAATCAAGTGCAACATTTTTAAAACACGACTGTCTTTTAAATGTATAATAAAAGTTGAGAGCTGGAATTAAGTGCTTTACTTTGTATTGCATCATTACCAAAACTATCCATAGATGGGATACGATTTTGGAAATAGGACAAGATCTTAAGTTAAGAATGAATCCCTTCTCTATGGTTATGATCGACTAGGTTGGAGGAGATATAGGGGGGGGGGGGGGGGGAGGGGTTTACGACGCTGGAAACCTGGAAGATTGGGACAAACTTGATATCACAGCATAACCTAATTAAATCCTCCATCATTATTACATACACAAGATAAATCCATTACAGAAAATACCAGAGTAGATGGCCACCCGAGATTTAAGGGATTAAGTGTATGGCAATAGGCTGTAGAGAAGCGAAGGGGAGGAGATTACCTATTTCTCCCTAAAGAAATCAAGTGCTTCAATTGCACGTTCGTAGACAACATTGTATAGCGGATGGACAGGCTCCAGGAGGTTGGAATAGGGTCCTGCTACTGCCTGGGGAAGTGGTGGGTTATCTTCATTAGACGAGCTATACTGACACAACGAGAGGCCACTTAGGCAATAACACGTGTGGTAGTAGTCTTTTGGCTTCCCAGGTTTGTCTCTTAGTCCACCCTCAGGTACCTGCACCCAGGGAATGGTAAAAATCAAACCTCCAAATGGAAAATACATACAAGGGAAGCCCTGGACTATAAACAATTGTTTACAGAAAATAAGATTGTCAAAATTTGGAAAAACAAATAACTATTGTCGTTGAGAATCCTACATTAAGAAAAACAAGGGATCTAACAATGTTCACATGATACATGATCTTCTCCTCTATCCAATGGGTTTTGAGATGGAATTCCATGTTATCTAATACGGTATCATAGCCCAAGAAGCTTAGAAGGAGGTTTGGTGGGGGGGGGGGGGGGGGGGGGGGGGGGGGGGGGGGGGGGGGGGGGGGGGGGGGGGG
>JBBPDJ010000017.1:12749867-12802289 GCA_037974625.1 Cucumis cinereus
AACAATCATATCTTTTATCATACCACCGACAAAAGCTAGAGAACACAGCATCCAACAAGATAAAATGAATAAAGGCACATGAAAAGATATTCATAGTGTTGAGCATTCAAAAATTGGTACCCATTACTTCCATGATATTGTGAACCTTCAAATTATATAGATATTGAACAAACAATCATATCTTTTATCATACCACCGACAAAAGCTAGAGAACACAGCATCCAACAAGATAAAATGAATAAAGGCAGAGAAACATACCCACCATGAGCCTCAGATCCAGGTTCTCCCGCAATACCACCTTCAAAAGTTTGACAACTGCAGAGAAAATTAGCAACAGTTAATGAATAAAAGGTAATAGCAGACTGATTTAACAAGTCTGCAAAAATTCATAAACATCAGAACACATCAGAACTTGTCAATCGTCCATCTCACTCTTTCAAGAAGCAGTAATTGGAGAAATAAAGAAAAATTACATGGAATGGCTAATCTAGCTAGTATAGTAATTTTTAATAAAAAATTTTACTTTCAGCAGATTGTTGGCTTGCTAAAGGTTTTCAATCCAACCACCGTGACGTTACATCCACTGCACGGAGATAAAGTCAGCACAAACTCTAATTTAATATCCCAGCTTGAATAAATGAAAAATTAGGGGGAACACCAAAGCTTCATGTGAAAATTTACAAAATGTTCTTACAAGGGACATAAAGAACTTGAACCATAATTACAGAAAGATCCGTAAAACTTGCACCAAGTAAGAGCCACAAAATGAGGTTTTCCACAAGGTAGATGGACTTTTCTAAACTGTGAAAGACTCCCCGGTTTTTTTCAAGCCAGAGTGTCCCAAATTAATGCTCTAGCTTGGTGCTAACAAAAACTTCTTTTTTTTCCGATAGTCATGAGTGTCCCGGCTAGCTTACTAACGCCACAACTAATCTCATAGGACAACCCGCCTAACCTACAACATTTGGATGTCAAGAAAACTCGTACGAAATTAATTTTGATGTAGGTAGCCACCATGGATTGAACCAATGACATCTTAGCCATTTATTCAGATTTTGTCTCCTTTTATACCACTAGGTCAATCCATGATGGTTGTGCTAACAGAAACTTCTTAAAAAGATGACAACTAGCCATCGAGAATAAGAGAGAGGTGATCAGGGATTTACTGTATTTATTCTACTCTTGTTTCTCAGTTGTTTTAAATAAACCTATAGGTATACAGGTTCTCCACAGAAGTATAGGCACACGGACAATACTGAGATCTAGGAACCAACCTTTGAATGTAGTTCCCCACATTTTGAACTAGTTCATCATCCAAGATGTTCAATATACTGGCAACCTGAAACAGAACTCAATAAATGTCAGTTTCTGCACTGGTAGAAGCAGCTAAAGGGAAAAAAGTTTGAATTGAAACAATGGGCATTTCTTCGTCACAAGAATTCATCTCCATCTTGTTCGGCTACAACCTAAATACTTAACATCACCATCCTTGTTATTGTTCTATGACTATATGCATACACATTTAAGGAATCGTGATTCATTGAATGATCACTTCAGCAAATATAATAAAAAATGCAGTATATTCATGCAATTAAATGCACTGTCTATATTCATGCTACAATAAGCCATTTTCAATTTTAAAGCCATGAAAACATGCAATTCGCTCAAACAACTGGAAATTGCATGTGCACGCACATGCACACTGCAACTATTTACATCCCAACCCAACAATAAGATGCCAACTTACAGAAATTGCAGTGTAGCAAGCACGGACATCTATTTCTCCTTGGTCATGCATCCTGATAAAATGAGCAACGGACAACATTAAAAGGGAAAAAATTGACCAATGAATATAGAGTTGCAGACCCAAGGAGCCATCATATTTTCTAGAAAGACATTGAAAGAAAATGGAATCCTAACTAGGGTCCTCAAGATAAGCTTCTAGGATTGATTTGATACCTGAAGCCTCCGCTAGGATGCTTCATCTGCAGCAAAAACGTGTATAGTTTATGTCTGAAAGATGTTTCATTGATAATGTCATATCACTGCAAAATTATACATAAAAGTAACTGATCCCCTGGTTCTAAACTGACCACCTATTAATTGATGACAAAGCTTCACGACTCCCCAATGTGACAAGTGAGTTCACTGCAGCATAAGTTGTTGCTAGGTGAGGTAACTGTGAGGAACCAAAGAGTTAATGAATCTACAGATATTAATAAATTCAATTAGATTGAAAACTGCAAAGCAAAAAACTGAATGTATTCTAATTGTGCAAATTTACATGATTTAAAGTACAGAAAGCGTAATGCTTGGTCTTAGGTGAGGGATACGGTCAAATTAAGGTTTAGCATGTACAAGAAGATTTAGTTAGGTTGTCAGTAGAAACTAGTATATAAAGATGGAATGTAGGTGGGGAAGAAGATACCAGATAACTCCTTAGAGAAGGAAGAGGTTCAAAGCTCTCAATATTCAATACTTGCTGACTATACTTAAATAACTACAGAATCTAAGAAATGACCAATTACTTTAGGAAAGTCCTTACAAGGCTAAAGTCCAATTTGGAGGCTCGTGCTCCAAACCTCTCAAAATCATGGTGCTCTCTAATTATTCTTAGTCTAGTACAAGTATCTGCTACCCTTCTACAATTTCTAAGGTTTCATAACATAACGCATCCATAGGTATGCAAGTGATGGACATTCACATTGCACACTGACACAGCACACACAAAAAGCCGTAAGTTTGTAGTATGAAAGAATCTTGGAAGCATTGTACAGATTAATTCCTAGACCAATGCACTAAGTTGCACAACCTATGCAGAGTATAACATGGTGATTGAACATTTTTTATGCTCAAAACCCCATGTTTCATTCCTCGGTCGTTTTAATGCTGAACACTTGACTAGTATGTCCACACAGCTGCATTTTTTCTTAAATAATAATAAAAATAACAACAACAATAATAAAACCCTCCTTTAACAAAAATCATAAACTGATAATAGCATAATTTTTCCATAGAAATGAATATGAAATTCACTTGCCTGTCCAGGTCCACCTCCATATCCACCACCTGAGTCCTGCAAGAATGAGAAACAAATACATAACAATAATTTCAATAGTCAAAGTTTAAATGTTCCAATCCAGCATTAAGCAAGAAACTTCCACGAATGCAGTATCTTGTTCAAATAGGATAACAAAGAAAACTATCTGAAGCAAGAATAAGGAGGGAGGATAATAAAGACTAATAAAATAATAATAATCATTCTAGGATATACTCAAAACTCAATTAGTAAGTCTACAAGCTGAAGGATCCCAAATGTAAGAAAGATTCGTTTGTAAATGGTGTAAACAAGAAGTGGTAGAATGACAATACTTGACAACGATTAAGAAAATCAATGGCCCTAGCCTCCAGTTCAGCATCTACAGAGTCTCCCAGTAGAGCAATAGAATGCAGGATCCAATAGCAAATCCACGGACGACTACAAAATGTCAAAAAACCACTAACCATTCTGAGAAGAGACGCAACAAAATAAAATACTCAGCTATAAAAATAGAAGTTCAAATGGCCTTCAAACACACATCAAACCGCGCCAAAACCCACTTGCAGAGTTTAACCCACCCAAAAAAAAAAAAGTGAAAAAAATTCATTTAGGAAAAAATGAATTGCCTTGAGCAAAGACTGCATAATAATTGAAGAAACGAATTCGACAGCATACAAGAAAAAGAGACTTACTTGGCATCCAATACGCGAAATGAGGGTCCTAGATGATTGAGACCATTAGTGAGATATTCGATATGATTTTCACGCTGAAGCTCCAACCTAAAAACAAACGAAATTTATTAAAAACCAACAGCGAAATACATCTCCACTTGAAACAAAGGATTTGAAGTCAAAATAAACTCCTAGCTTATTACATGAATTCTTGAGCGCTGCGAGGAGCCCGGAAGAAAAAATCGTATATCCGAGCCACCTCACATTCCACCATCCTTTGATTGTGCTGCGTCACCGTAAGCTGCTCCGGCACCGGCGCTTCCATAATTGGCCGACCCAAGACACTGCACTGAGACGAAAGGATTCTCCTTGGTTCTGCCTAGTAGCGAATTCACAACGACGAGACGATTATCTTTGGCGCGAGATTCCTACCAACCCTAGATCCTCGGGTTCACGACCCGGGACGGATTTAACCCGTTCTAAATGACCCGGCATTCATGTTTTGTTGTCCTTTTTTTTTTAATTTAATTTTGTTGGGTGAGATTTTTAAAAACTATATTTAAAAAAAAATAGATAAATAAGAAAAATCAAAGGAATTAAAGGACTTGGGCATATTCACATCATACTGGTCGGGGAGTAATGTGAAGATTGTATTCAATTTGCCACGGGAGAAGACTGAAACGATAATGAATCAAATTTGATGACAATCATATCTCTACGATGAATAACAACAAGTTTTCTAAGATCTCGATGGGTAGATATTTCGTTTCGGTAGATTTTGAAAATTATGTATGTTTCCTTTTATTTTGTTACCATGAGTTGTTTTAACTATTAATAGAAGATATTCATTTTTAGCTGAATTCTAAAAACAAAAACAAGTTTTTAAAACTATATATTTTTTATAAGATTTTAATTGACTTTTTGGCTTTTACATGACGTAGGTAAAAAGTAGACATCAAAGTCAAAGATTTAACGGTGGATAAACGAATCTAGGGTTAAAAACTAAATAGTTAATAAACGAATCTAAATTATCGGGGCTTCGTCATGGTATTATTCAATATTTTCTCTATAAAAAACATTTGAAAATTCTTTCTACCGTGCGACATTTTGAAAATAAAGATGATCCAAAATAAAAAGCATAAAAAAAATTGTAGTTAGTATGTGAAGGCTTGGTCATGGTATTGTTATCCCAAAAACCTTAGAAAAAAATTTAGTACTAGACATCCATTTATCGATGGTCGTCAAATCAACATTTACGTAGAATATGCAAAAGTAATTTAGTAATTTAGTCAATCATTTCATAACTTCTCAAATAACTAATACGAGAAGTGTTACCAAGAGTTTAGTTCAACTAACATTCAAGTGTATTAGTAATCACAAAGTTTGTAGTTCAAAATCTCAATTCCAATGTTGTGCTAGAAATAATGAACATGAGAGATAGATAAAATAGTAAAATAATGAAAAATTATAGCAAATATCACAATAAGAAAAATATTTTACAAATATAGCACAACTTTAAAATATTTGGAAATATAGCAAATTTTGACCAGTCAACTAGTAATTTTTTTTAAAAAGTCCAAACGTATTCTCCAGTGCACGTGACTCCAACACTAATAGCAGTATTTGCGATAACAACTAATAGCACATTTTTCAAATTGAAAGTTATCACTAATAACAGTTATTAGTGATGTTCATGATTGCAACCGATAGTAATTATCACTTTTTTGTGTTAGGCGTAAATTTTTTAATCATTTACCAAATTTTGTGTACACATACAATTATTTTAATATTTACATTATATATTCTATTAATTTTTACTTAAATATCATTTAGAGTTAGTTGTAAATATAATAATTAAATTAAAAAAATTGCATATATAGCAACATTTTAAAAAAGTTGCAAATATAATAAAATTTGTCAAAGTCTATCAAAGATGAAAGTTTGTCACCGATAGATCATGTTGCAAATATAGTAATACACCAAAAGAATCTATCACTAAAAGACTTTGTTATATTTATATATACTTTTTAAATAGTTATATATTCAATTATTACTTATAAAATTATTATCGAAGATAAGTTGTGGGCAGTTGTCATGTTTGGAAAGATTGTGTTGGGCTGTCGGCCCACCTCCACCAGATGGGCACTTCATAAGGCCAGCCTTTACAAAGTGCCACGTCAGCTATCGCCCCATATTCATTCCCCCCACCAGCCCACTCTAAACGACAAATCCAACGGTCAAAATTGGATGTTTTTGCCCAACGTTTACTATTGAAAACATTTGCAAAACAAACTCAACTTTACCTTCGGTCTGTAACCAAATTGTAACCATTTTGGTTTTTTTTTTATATATATTTTTTTTTCTTACAATAATTTACATTTTACCTAAATACAATATTTTTATTTTTGAAATTTTAATCTATTTTCTTCCATATTTTTCCAATAATTTACATCTTACTTAGATATAAAAATTATATTTTAAGCCACAGAATTTTAATTCTCTCTTTTTTTAGTTTTTCAAAACAATAATAAAAAGTACTATGTTTTAATTTGTTAGAGTTCCAATCAACTGTCGTTTATAGAAACAAAGACTTTTGTTATGTTCTGTGTTTTATGGTAGTTTAGACTTTTTTTTGACAAACTAATTTTCTTATATATATACATATATATATATATAATTAAAAAATTCAAATTGTTGACTTTTCCATCCATTACCTTGAAATGTTCACCATTCAACTAAATTAAGTGACATGTGAGTGATAATTTTTTTAGTACCCTTATCGTATTCTTTATGTTTACGCTATAAATTTTTTGATTTAAAAAGCACTGATGAACCCTACATTAATGTTAGAAGGTCTCACTTTATTATTAGAAGTGTGTTGACGTGACATACAATAAATGAAGATAGTATGAATTTTTTTACATACTATTGTCGTATAGAATTTTCTTTTCATGGATATATAAGTAAGTACGAGGTATCTGGTTTGAATTATTTTGCTCTTAACTGTATGAAAAAAATTGTTTAATATTTTAATGTTATTAGTCGAAGACGTCCCTTCAAAGAAAGAAAAAGTACGGGAGATTTAATTTTTGTATGGATGATATTTCTTATAAACTACAACAAAATTTTCTAATATTTTGTTCCCGATCGTATTGTTTTTTGCGTTATTTTTTTAGCTAATTTTTTCTTCTTACCCACTTTTCTAACTCTTATCCTTTTTATTTGGTTCGTTGGACATTTCAAAAAATTGTGTTTGTTGTCGATGAAAGCAAAATGTAGGAAAATGATAGGAGGTAAGACAATGAGAATAGATGTTGGTAAGTTTCTATATTTCTAATGAGAGTTTAGGTACAACTTAATTGACTTTTTTTTTCAAGTTTAAAAAGAATAGACCTCTATCGGAGTGAGATCGAGTATCTCCCACATTTTAGGCTTAAAATGGTCTTTTGGGTCGGGACTGTGTAAAACTTGGTCCCTTAGTAAGTTGGCAAGGTCCTTAGCCAAGAGCGATCACACTAGATTGGATCAAGCCTCAAGTTAAGCTCTTTCTTAGGTCTATTTTGGTTTAGCAAAACATACCGATAGAAAACAATTGAAAAAAAAAAAAAGATGAGGACTAAATTGTTAATTGAAAATTTTTAAACAACGGAAAAAATTACTAATATAATCAAACTGGACTAAACTATATATTTGGCTCACGAATCATAATCAAAAGAGTAATATTTGGATTTAAAATAAAATTTGTGACGTCACAATGTTGTAATTATACAATCGGGACATACCATTTTTCTAATTAAAATAGTTAGGATTATATATGTATAGGGCCGAATAATTAGAGAGAGACAGTGCGTTGGTTGTATAAGATAAGGTTTATTTTTAGTTCCTTATCCCCAAACGATACAGGTCACGGTCAATTTGCGTCAACCAATGGAATTCAATGGTTTCATTATATCATTAAATTTAGTTTTAAATATAAGATTCTTAAAATACAGAAAAATGTTGACGATAGATGTTGATAAATTTTATAGATATTGATTGTCTATTAGCGATAGATTATGAAATTTTGTTATATTTGTAAATATTTTTAACAATTTTGTCATTTGATATAATTTTAGGTTTAAATATATTTTTTTTTTGATTGATTCTTTCTTTTAATATATTCATTTTGGTTCCTTATGTTTTAACTTTAGTTTAATTTAGTCTTAATATGTTTAAAATGTTTTATTTCGATCGTGGTATTTTTAATTTTAGAGCAAATTTTGGTCTATATACTTTTATAAAGTGACCATTTTGGTTCATTTAATTTAAATTTTGTGTCATGCGTGAATGAAAATTGTCTTTTTTGAAAGTTTAAAGACCAAAAGGAATCAAATTAAAGACAAACATATAGAAACCAAAATAATATTTATTTTAGTACAGACCAAATAGTAATAATGACACCCAGTTGAAGATTTCATAATTTAAATGATTTATTTTAACACTTTCAAGTCAATATAGTTTAACTAGCATAAAATATATATTTTCTTTTAAACTATTTAAGAAATTAACTCAAAATTTTGAAATTTGTTTCAAAACGACACTTATTTTGTCATCAAATTTTCAGTCGATGGTAATCGATATCTAACTACTAAACTTGCGCATCCATATTTTTTGTTAGTTAAGACACATGACCCACATCCAATAGTCTTTGTTTAATATAGCTAAACCTAAATATTTATCTTAGCACACCATAGTCCTCAATTTACAATGTACAATATGTCTTTATCAAAACATTGCCCAAAAGTTGAGGGTCTTAGTCACCTACTTGACCCTATACAACTTAAACACCTCACTACACGTCTCCCTTTTTTTCATCACGTGCAACCTATTGTGAATTTAAACAAAGTTTTATATTAACCCGTCGTAAATAGAGATTCATGATATATAATTCTAAATTACAACAATCTTCATTAGTATGTAATATTTTGGGATAGTTCCAAAAACAAAGCAATGAGAGGTGATTCTGAAAATGGACAATTAAAAAAAATATATGAGAAAGTAAAGAGAAAGAAGATTTGAAGATTTTGTGTTTTCGTTGAGTTAAGTTTTTTTGTTTCGGGACCATATATATTTATAAACTAAGTGGTTATATAATATGAGTCTTAAAAGCACGTTTTTTTCCTCCTAAGACAATTTAGATGATTAGAGACATTGTTAGTTTGATTTTGACTGTGGTTTTTTTTTTTTTTTGAAAATTTGTTATATTTTTTTTGTTTGCAAAAATTGAATTAAAAAAATTGGAGTTTAATAAAAAAAATTGAGAAGTAATTTTAGATAAAATAATAAACGATACCAAATAGTTTCTTCAAAAACATTTTTATCAAATAGTCGTTAAGATTCCTTCAAAATTTTCTTACCATAAGATTGAATGCAGATTAAAAAGAAAATCAAGCCTCTAAATATTACTTCAATTTGTAACTTTTTTTTTTTCTTTGTCATCTATGTTTTAACAATGATTTAAGAAATTAAGTTAAAATTTAAAAATAATTTTCAAAAAATAATTTTATTTTAAAAATATTACTGAGAATTAAAGTATTATATACAAAACTGTAAATTACATGAAAAGAAATAGATTTAATTTGAAAAAAACTAAATGGTTAAGAAAGAAGACAGACGTGGCGGCGTACAAAAAGGCAGCCTCCACAAGAAACAGAGGAACTGAATATGGAAAGCAAAGAGCGGCTTCGCTTCCAATCCCATTTCGCCAACTATAAATACTCCACACACTCATCATCATCATCACCACCACCACCACCTTCATTGTTCACGAGTCTCTCATATACGCACAAAACTTTCTCAGATATTCAACAAAACGACAATCATGGCGATGAAGCAGGCTGCTACATCAGCGATTCGAGCTCTTTCCTCTTCTCTAACATCTCACTCATCACCTCTCGTCAGGGATCTTCATGTAAGCACTTTTACCTTTTTCTGCTGAACCAATTCCATTTCTCTAACTCCAATTATTGTCTTAGAACTACCGTACTCTTCTTTTTCTTCTTTCATTGCGAAGTTTGAGGTTCTTCTTTTGAGTTTCTGAAGTTAGGAAGTTGAATTTTCCACGAATTTTTTCTTCTATAGATTTGATCGCTGTAATGTGTGATGTTCGTCTCTCCTTCTCCGATCATGTTTTTACTTCTCTGTTGTGGACTGATTGTATTGCTTTCTTTATTTTCAGTCTTCTGTCGTTAATTACGAGAACAGGAAGTTTAGTTTGTGTCTTTGTGTGATTACGTGTTTGATAGAGTGGTAGAGGATGGATTTATGGATTATCGAAGCTACTTTTGTGATTTATTAGTTTTTTTAGTCTCCGATCGTGAAGGTAGATTGCTAGAATAGGAAGCCTGATTGTGTGTGCTTGATTGAAGGATTGGGGAAGGAATTATGGATAATCGAAATTAATTTCGTGATTTGTAAGTATTTTGAGTCTCCGATCGTCGAGATATCTACTAGAACAGCTAAGTCCAGTTTGTGTGTTTCTGTGTGATTGTGAGCTAGATCGGAGGTGGAGGAAGCGTTTCTGGATACTTGAAGTTGATTTTGTGATTTGTGAATCTGAATTTTGTTAATTAATGGCTTTCGTTTCTCCCTTGATTACGATCAGGCTTCTGCAGGAAGCAAGAAGATTGTCGGTGTGTTTTACAAGGCTAATGAGTATGCTGCTATGAACCCTAATTTTGTGGGATGTGTGGAGGGAGCCTTGGGCATACGCGAATGGTTGGAGTCTCAAGGGCATCAGTATATAGTTACTGATGACAAGGAAGGACTTGATTCTGGTAAGCATCTGATCTGACAAAACATTCTTACCAGACACCACTGTCTGCATTCCCTATTTTACAAAGGGCGAGTTTGTTCCCGCTAAGATCCGATAAATAGGAAGACGAAGAACTTTCCAGGCCAGACAGAACCAAAAAAGCCCATTTGTAGGCTGAAATATACTTTATGTTAGATAATTAAATATTTAAATATAAAAATTTATGGGGCTTAGCGTTTTATAAACTTTATTTAAATAATAATATTCAAAATTTTAACTTTTCATTTCAACTTAGTCAACATTTTAGATATGTTATTTCATATTAGTATTATTTAAATAAAAATAATAATACATGATTATTAAATAGACTTTGTCACTCAATTATTTCATTTCATATTTTACAACTCAAATGGAAAGCTATTTAAATGTCTTTTGAAGCATAATTTTCAAATAAACTAACCATCTTTTTTTGGACTAAAAGTATCTAATTTTGTTAGTGAAAATACTAGACAGTTTATTTAGTTGCATACCAACTGTGTTCTAATTGAACCCATGTGGTTTTGTGCATCTTTGTTTCAGAACTTGAAAAGCACATCCCAGATCTCCATGTTCTCATAACAACCCCCTTCCATCCTGCCTATGTAACTGCTGAAAGGATAAAAAAGGCCAAGAACTTGCAGTTGCTTCTCACGGCTGGAATTGGATCCGATCATGTTGACCTCAATGCTGCTGCTGCTGCTGGACTAACGGTTGCAGAGGTTACCGGAAGCAATGTGGTTTCAGTTGCGGAGGATGAGCTAATGAGAATTCTCATTCTTGTCAGGAATTTCCTACCAGGATACCACCAGGTTGTTAATGGTGAATGGAATGTGGCTGGAATAGCTCACAGAGCGTACGATCTCGAGGGCAAGACGGTTGGAACTGTAGGAGCTGGAAGAATTGGCAAACTCTTACTCCAAAGGCTGAAACCTTTCAATTGCAATCTCCTCTACCACGACAGACTCAAGATCGATCCTGAACTTGAGAAGCAGATTGGAGCACAGTTTGAGGAGGATCTGGATGCAATGCTACCAAAATGTGATGTACTTGTCATCAACACTCCTCTAACCGACAAGACAAGGTATTGATTTACTTTGTAGTGTAAATTAAGATGATGAACCATAAGGAAAATCGTCAACAATACTTTAGATTGGTAGCTTTGACACTCATGTCTAAAAACAACTTAAATTTGATACTGCAGGGGACTATTTAACAAAGAGAGAATTGCCAAGTGCAAGAAAGGAGTACTGATTGTTAATAATGCTCGAGGAGCAATTATGGATACTCAAGCAGTTGTTGACGCTTGTAACAGTGGACACATTGGAGGTAATTGGAGAATATAATTCTTTAGCAGCACGGTAACATATATCAATAAGTCAATACATGATGCTTTCATTTGTCAAATACGCTACATATATATAGAAAATAGAAATGTCAAGGTGACACTATTTCGACTCGCTACATGTAAACATATGACATATCAAAGGGGTAGTACATTAGTTTCTGGAGAGTGGACACATTAACTTTTATGTGCTATATAATTAGACAATTGACATTAGAACACTAAATTGACAGGTTGCAAAATTTTAGTAACTAAATATATAGATAATAAAACATGTCTAGTATTGAACAGATTTCTTTAACCTTTGAAGTAAGGCAGCTTTATTTTTCAAATAACTCATAAGGGCATGGATAGAAGAGATTAATCTTTCTATCAGACACTCCCATGTCAAATTTACATCTATAATCTTGGAGGTTCTTGTTGATCTAGACTAAGAACTCATCTTAATGACTTACTATGGATGATTCAGTCAAATATAGTTCATCCCAATTCCATTATTGGCTAATACTTCAACCTGTTCTTAATATGCAGGTTACAGTGGTGATGTGTGGAACCCACAACCAGCTCCCAAGGACCATCCATGGCGTTATATGCCTAACCAAGCTATGACACCTCATATTTCTGGCACCACCATTGATGCACAGGTATAGTATATTTGCATTGAAACTATTTTCTCATTCTCTTCAAGAACAAAATTTAGATTTTGACGTACACCCTTTATGTTTACTCCCACCAATTTGTGAAAATGAAAGTTTACTATACAGACTCAACTATAAGTTCAGTTTTTTAACCTTTGGGGTCTGAATTTAGTCTCGGTTCTTAAAAACGTTTCTACATAATCTCTATTTCGTGTCAAGGTTTGCCAACTGCATGCTTAATGTTTAATACAGTTAGCATGCCACCCTAAATCGACAAAATTAATGAAGCTGATAATTATAGAATCGAAACTTTTTTAGAGTACAAATCTACACTAACACAACTTAAATAAGAAGTTTGAACGTAAAATTTCACCAAAAGTGAGTCTGCTTAAGTGGCATATAGTATGTGTTAACATCCAAAAAGTTTGTAGTTTGAATCACATGTACGGATAATATGCTTTACGAGTTAGGCGGTTGTCTATTGCACTAAAAAAATGTAAAATTTCATTATCCAATGCCTGTTAGCTTGTGCGGTTCCCGTGTTGGCTGTATCTACTAATGTTACCTTAAGGAAGGATATGCTTTACAAGTTAGCTAATCTTCTATTATACTAAAAAGAAAAACGTTAAATTTTATTATCCAATGACCGTTAGCTTGTTTGGTTCTCATATTGGCTATATTTACTAATGATACCACAATGGAAACAATGCAGTTGCGATATGCTGCGGGAGTTAAGGACATGCTTGAAAGGTACTTCAAAGGAGTAGAATTCCCTGCTCAAAACTACATCGTCAAGGAAGGACAACTTGCACCTCAATACCGGTAAGTACTTTAGGTTTTGTTTTATTTCCCATTGTGTCCTCTCTCTCTCCCACTTAGTCAACAATTAGTTCCCAAAATAAATGGGCTTCTGTGGGAGTTCACCTGTGCCCTCAAAATCGGTGTCTTTGTGAGTCTTTTTTTCTGTATGTATCTCATCATAATGTAATTCCATCTACAATGGATATCTATGAGGATGAATCAAAGTTTTTTTTCCCTTGCCTAAAAGGAATTGAATTGATGGAACTAATTCCTCAACTAAACAGATCGAAACCAACGAAATGGATCAAAATTGAACTGAATTGTTAGAAACCATCAATGATATAGTGGAATTCGACCAAATTGGTTTCTCTTTTCTTTAGTTTAACAAATAAGCGATGAATGATCAAATCGTTCATCTTTAAGATGATAATTAATCTGTCTGACTTTTGAGATGATGATTAGTGCATTATCCTCTAAGTTGTGTTTGGATTGATGAATTCAGCTAAATATGTTATTTTTAGGTTTTGTTAGTATTCTTGGTTTTCAATTTGCACCCCAATGTAGCAAATGTCTTAACCATAAATATCAATTTGGATCTGTATGAATTATTAACTTTTATGTTAGACTTGATTGGAATGATTCTCATTCTTTCTTCTCATACTTGGGATCATCCTAAGTAAGCAAATCTCCTTATTTATATATCGTTTTTATTGTTTGTGTACCGTATATATTTTCGTTACAACTTCTTGAGAAATATTTTTCTCCCGAAAACTACAATTAGAATTAGAACAAAATTACTTTTCATTAGTCGTTGACTCATTACATAAATTTTATCTCAAAATAACATCCAACATCACATCGATTAACTGAAAAAACGTTTTAGATTTATGAACAAACTATATTAATTGGATTTTAATTAAACTCAGTCCTCTAATCTCGAATCATATCATACCATAATTAACAGCCAACTTTAGAAAATTGTGGAGCAAAAGATTCAACTCTTACAAACTTTAGAGCTCAATGCAACAAACAAACAAACAAGACTAAACTATGACTCTAAGTCTCATTCTTCTCTTGGAGGAATTGGAGGTCCTTCATTTGAGCTAAAATAGCTTCTTTTGACAAAGGCTGTGGCTCAGGAACAATGGCAGTGTCCTTACCTTCAGCAATTCTAATTGCTTTCTCTTTCACAATCCTTTGAATCTCAATTTCCCCAACAGATGGAAAAACAGCACTCAACATGATAACTAAAAGCTTCTCATCATCTTCCTCTATTGGGTCTCTCCCAAACGAACAAACATAAATGGCATCGAGTGCTTTCTCGACTCGAACCTCCATCGGAATGTTGGGAAGAGCTGCTTTTAGTTTCTCTCGTTTCTATACACAGGTGAACATCATTTTATTATTGTGATAAGTTAAAAGGACTAAAATGAGATCTAAAGTGAATATATATATGATATGATATGATATGATATGATATGAGTAACAAACCTCTCTAGCCTCATTCATCATAGCAAGGAAAGTCTCCTCTTCAAATTCAATATCATCTGAAATCCTAAGCCTTGCTACTCCTTCCAAAATTTCCTCTGATTTAAGCAAACCAGCTCCCACAGCTGCCAGCCAACAGCACAATAGAACATACAATGGCTCTCCTGCCTACCACAACCAATTTTTCTACTTCAAAACCAAACATTATAATTTCCATTTTTTGGTTCGATTCATTTATCAGTTTCCATTCAAATAGTATTCTACTTTTAATCTTAAACTTGCAATATATTTTAATTCATAAATACACATTTCTTTTTGTTGAAATTTATGAATGTTTTTTCAAGATTGGAATTTATGAATTAGTTAATTTATGCTGCTCAAATTTATTTTTGTACAAAATTTTATTTTTATGAAATCTTTTTTAGTTTATGGAGATTTTTCACCCAATTCTTTTTAATTTAATATTAGTAGACAAAATTAGCTAGGGTACAAATTATAACCACATATTTAAAATTTATGGTCTAATTTTGTGAAATTAAAAGTTTAACGTAGATATTTTTTTTAGTACAACAATTGTATGGAGACAAATTATTGAACCTCTTTAAATAAAAAGGACATGTCAATTAATGTTAAGCTTAGCTTGTTTTTTTTTTAGAAAAAAAAAAAACTAAAGATTTGTTATTATCATTATTATTTATTTTCTTAATTATAAAAACTAGAGTAGTTAATGAAGTATAATTTAAAATATATTACAAACATAAATTAAGAGACATATTACCTTGCCTTTTCTTTCTTGAAATTCATAGAAAGCTTTAGACTCCATAATCGTACATTTCTTCCCAACTCGTCTCCGAAACTCCGCAAAATCGATAATGTCACTGCCGACGCCGCCTTCGTCGCTCAGAATCCTCGCGATCAGTCCGACCACAGGCAGAGATCCGATCACCTTACTTGCAAATCCGGACAGAGAGTTCGGATTCTCCATGTAAGCCTTAATGGAGAACGCGCGGGCCGAATTTGAGTTCCGGCGGCGGCCATAAATTTGCCGGAGAAAGAGGCGAGAAGGAGAAATGGGGTTGGAGAGGAAGAAGGATTTGGGATTGGAGTGGAGAGAAGATGAAGTAGTGCTAGTTGAGGTCACGGACATGGCTGCGACTCTCAACTGTTATTAATTCTCACCCTCTCGTTTATATATGTTATCCGATTGGGGATTTTATTTCTCCTATTCTTTTTATCATTATTATTATTTTATATTTATTTATTTATTGTAAAATCTGAATGGTGAATTCTGATTGGAGTTTTATTGGGCTCGATGAATAGGCCCATTTGGCCCATATATGGGATTTTTTTAATAAAAAAATTAATAATGGAAAAATCACTCTCTGTTAAGACAAGTTTACATTGGTTACATACAAATATTGACAATGAAATTAAAATATATGAAAATCGTAGAGTGTAATATGTGTGTTGAGTACCCGAATTTGACGATCCTACAGTTGAATGGCCCAACTTTTGGAAATGAGGATCTTTGATTTTTGGGCTCCACACTCTTTCTCCCGTTAGAATTTTATGTTTAACTAATTCCATACAATTATGTTATCACTCGGCATAATTCTCTCGTTTTGTGCTCACTCTCTTGCATTTGTGCTCCTCTTACACTTGCTCTTCTGCTCGGTGCTCACAAAAAGCAAATACAAAATTTTCAACCTAACCCAATCCAAAAACAAAACTAACTTGATCCAAACATTTGGTTTGAGTTGTTGGGTCGTTTGAACACCCCTAATATAGAGTAGTAAAACGGTCAACTACTGACTAGTGTTCCAATCCTACTTGAGAAGAATTTTAGTTACCATTTTTCTGGCCCAACTCAAATTTCACGATTGAAATGTAGTTTGACTTGGTTTTTGAAAATAAGTATGTGTAACTTGTTGCTTGTGTCAACGTCACTCTATTGCACTTAACTTTTTCTCTCTCCTTGTGCTTTCACTCGTGTTCACCTAATTCGATACAACAATAATCCCACATTCTAAGATTCTTCCTCCCTCACTCTATCCCTCCGAGGTCATATCGATTGGTTGAGAGGTTTGAAAGAGAACGTTATTCTCCATGACAAAAAAACGTCAACAAATAGTTTATGACATTCACAAAAGGTTTTTTCCCCCTAAACACATAGAGCAAATGATATTCTAAACAAAAATTTTAGGTCATCCCTACAAAAATCTAAACAGAGAAGACTACAAGATAATTTTAAAATGTTAAAATTGACATTTAATTTTTGCAGAAGTTAACTTGGAAAGCTAGGATAAAACAAATTTTGCAAATAAAATTTTTAGAAAAAACTATTTTATATACATTAACAAAACAAATATTTTTAAATATAGTAAAATAAACATAAATATTTATAAAATATAACAAAATTTTAGATCCATCGTTGATAAACACCAATAGACATCTAAATTTTGCTATATTTTATAAATATTTTCAACAGTCTTACCATTTACAATAATTTTTCTCAATAAAAAATAGTTTTAGTAACAAAGGTTTAGAAGTCTATTATAACGGAATTTATTAATAGCCATAACTTTTCATTTTCTATTTACAAATCTTTGATCTCAAACTAAATGTATGGACAACTAATATTCACATATGCTGTATTTGTCCATTGGAATAAATTTTTTAACAACCAAACAATAATACCATTCACGAACTTTATTATAAAGCAAGGCCACCCATGTGGTTTAGTCAACACTTTTCTTAACAAATTATATTGTTCATTCTAATAAATTTTGCATAACCTTTTTCTTTCTTTGTTGAGTTCGATGTGATTTAAAAAACGAGTCTATATCAATTATCTACGAGCTAAGTTCGTTTTAATATAATATGATGATTTTGTTGTTTTTTTCTACGACTTATACTGACCGATACTTTATTTAAGTTAAAGTTAGATTTGTTAAAGTGAACTTAATTCAAAGATAATTAGCACGATTTATGTCTATATATCTCCATTCAATATATACGAATATGTCCGAAAACAAAATAATATTCTATATTCATATAAAATTAAATTAAAATTATTATCCAAAAGTATATATTCGTGAAAACTAAGTTTTTTTTTTTTTTTTTTTTTTTTTAAAAAAAAAGTTTAAATATTCCATTTAAAGTCAAACAGACTAAAATAGTGTTAATTGATCCCTGATTTTTAATGTGATTCACTTTTATTTCGAAATTTTAAATTTGATTTCAATTTTATTTTGAATTTAGTTTTTATTTGCATCTATATTTAAGTATTTAATTATTTAAAATTAATTAATAAATATTAACCAAACTAACTAAAAGTTGGTATTTAATTT
Source organism: Cucumis cinereus (assembly GCA_037974625.1). Taxonomy (NCBI): domain Eukaryota; kingdom Viridiplantae; phylum Streptophyta; class Magnoliopsida; order Cucurbitales; family Cucurbitaceae; genus Cucumis; species Cucumis cinereus. The sequence goes on from JBBPDJ010000017.1 coordinate 12,768,030, forward strand.
AAAAAATGAAAATCTAAAAATCTAGGAATAAACAAAATTAAAATGTAAAGTTATAACACTTTGAAACCTAGATATCAAGTAGAAACTAGTCCCAAAACGACATCGAGACAAAAAATGTATTTATCTCCTTGAAATATTACCAAAAAAAAGAAAAATCTCTAATAATTCAAACACACATATATTAGAAAATGTTACAAAAAAAATTGGAACATAAAGAAAATATAATGCGTGGACAGGGATGTGCGCACCAAGAATTTTTTTCTCCACTCTCTCTCTTATTCTTTGTCCCATTAATGCAAGTCTTCGTCATGCTTAATCTATACCATAGAAAAATAACATTCCTAACGAACCACAATACCTTGAACCCCAAAAACCGAGTTGAAAAAAACATTAGGTCCACATAGTAAACGAACGTCCCTAAACTCTAAAAATGGCACTTATAAATCATAGATCATCTTTTACTTTCAAAATTAAACTTCTACGACAACTCTTTAGGTGGTGTGTAACTTTTATTTATTGTTCTTACTTCGAAATGAGTTAAGAATGGAGGTTTGTATTGAATGGACTCAAGCTTGCTTACTTAAACCTTGGATATTTAAGAATGTTACTTTGAAAAATTTGTTATTTTTATTTTATTTTTTATTATACTTAAGAAAGAGAAAAGAGAAAAGCACAACATCCTTAGCCTTAATGCCCTAGACTAGACCCAAAAAAAAAAAAAACGCCTGGAATGCGTATTGCGTGTGGGTCTCACATATTTATTTTTCAAAAATTAAAAAAAAGAAATACACATAATTGCTTTCCCTTTGGTTTGATTATAAATTACCATTTAATCGCCACGTCTTTTGGCGGCACTTTCTCTCCATTACTCCCTCCTCTCTGGACTTCATCTCTGCCAACACCCAAAAAACCAAACGTCTTCCTCTTCCTCTTCTTCTTCTTCTTCTTCTTCTTCTTCTTCTTCTTCCTCCTATTCGTAACGAACAGGAACGCCATTGATTTCATCTTCCATATATTTCTCCTCTAAATTTCCATTTCCTTCGAATATATACATATCTATCCAGTCGAAGTTCGAGGAATATTCCTTTTTGCCCAACCGAAGGTATGGGTGCGTCTCTCAACGACGAACTGTTGCTTCCTCCTGTTCGCAACTTCAATTCTTCTCAGGATATCCGCTGCTCCAAACACGTTCATGACAACGTTCACGGCAACATTTATCTTGATCCGGTAACGTTTTTTTCTTCTTCTGGATTTCATACGTAATCTGGAAATTATTTTTTGGTTTTCTTGTGAAAATGTTGCCGTTCTCGGCATTGGAATTTGATTTGCGGAGTTTCTTTTTGTTTTTGCAGCTATCTTTGAAGTTTATTGATACCGAGCAGTTTCAGAGGTGAGTTCATGTTTGTTGTTGTTGTTGTGAGACGGTGGAGTGGTGATATTTCTTTATCTATGGAGGAGAATATTCTCTGGATTGTGTTTACATTTTGATTTGTTATTTTATTGAGTGTGTATTTTCTAAAGAAATATGAGAAAAACTGTTCAGACATGGCTTGTTTGGTAGTTTTGAAGATGAACTCTGTAAGCTGTTGTCTGATTATTTGACTCATTCTTCTATTGCAGGCTTCGTGAATTGAAACAGCTTGGTGAGTACTTTTCTTTGTTTATTCATTTTTGTGAATGATGTTTCGTATTTGTTAATCCTGGAATTTGAGGTCGCTACATTCACAAATATGAATATGTATTTAGGAGGTTTGCATATGATACTTCATACTATCAGGCTAGCTGTTTCAGATCAGAAATATTAACACATTTGGCGTTTAGTCAAATATTGCTTGGGATGTCCTAATTATTTTCGAAGTTTTAAGTTAATAAACTGTTATTACTGATGGGAGCTTGTGCTTCACTCGTTGTTTTGTTTGGAGTCTTTGGACTATATATTCGCATGTTTGTGACATTTATATTATGAACTTGTTGATCGCTACCACTGAATCATGAATAAACTTCATATCTCTGTGACATGGTGAGGAGTTCTTACCTTGAAGAGATTATTTTTAAGATTGTTCTAGACTGAACTTTTTCTTGACAGTTTCACAGTAAGGTTCAGCTGAAGTCTGGTAGGCACAAAATTTAGTAATATTCAACGTATACTATTAGTTTCATGTGCTTACAATCAAGTTTGTATACTTTCAGGTGTGACACATATGGTATATCCAGGAGCTGTACATTCTAGGTTTGAACATTCGTTAGGAGTGTATTGGCTGGCTGGAGATGCTGTTCAAAAGCTTAAAAACTACCAAGTACAAATCACTTTTTTGATGTTGTGTTACTTATGCAGTAGTTTATTTATGGAGTAGTTTCAAAGGCAATTATCTCTTATTGATGCCAATCTTATAGGGAGCAGAGCTTGATATTGATCGCAGTGATATCCAGACGGTGAAACTGGCTGGTAGTTATTTCTGTCTTACTTTTTCTAATTTATTTTACTTCTTGTCGCTATATCTGTTGGTTTGTTTTCACTTCTTTGTTTGTTTCTTCTAATTTATTTTACTTTTCATACCTGATATCTGTTCAACTTATCTATTTATTTCTACTTCTAATTTATTTAATTTTCGTTTGTGATGTCTGTTGGTAGTTACTTCTTTGTTAATTTGTAGGCCTTCTGCATGATGTGGGCCATGGGCCTTTCAGTCACCTTTTTGAGCGTGAGTTCCTCCCCAAGGTTTTGAGTGGCTATGAATGGTAATTGACATCTTCATTATGGATTGCTTTTGGTTATGAATCTGTTTTCCTTTCTTATCATTGTTATTGTTACTTGTTTTTGACTTTTTTGGAAAAATACATAACTTGAGTAGCGTTTTTGTGGAAGTTATATTTGTTTGCCATGTAATTGATTCTTTTATTTATTTATTTATTATTTCATTATAGGTCTCATGAACTTATGTCAGTTAAGATGGTTGACCATATTGTTGATGAGCACCACATTGATATTGATTCTGGAATGATAAAAAGAGTTAAGGTATACTTATATAGTTTATATTTTACCAACTATTCTGTACTTTCTTTGATTCAACGCATATCATTCTTACATTGGTTACTAAGATGCTCAAGTCCAAAAAAGATTAAAAAGGACTGAAAAAAATTATATCGGCCTACCTTTATGATGCCTAATATGTTAATAACTCAGAAGTTTATGATTTAAAGTTTAATACCGGTACTTATTGACTTTGTCAGGAGATGATACTATCTAGTTCTGAATTTGCTCGGCCGAAGGTAGGAATTTTGTTGTTATATTCTGCAAATTCTTTGCTGGGAGAAAGTTCAGATAAATTTGGGGTAATGATTTTTATGGTCTGTACATACATTTTATTTGTTATAAATAGGGTTCAAGGGAGAAGGGTTTCTTATATGACATCGTTGCAAATGGACGAAATGGAATTGATGTGGACAAGTAAGTGGTTGTTGGTTTTTAAAATTTCATTTTCGATTACATGAGTCTGCCGGTTGAAACATTACATCTACTTTAGGTTTGATTATATTGTGCGTGATTGCCGAGCTTGTGGTTTAGGATGCAACTTTCTGTTTGAGAGGTATGGCTGTCTTGTATTTTGATTTAATTTTTAGTTTTTTTGGAATGGGGGGTTGTGGAGTTTGTTGTAAGGTAGATTGTTATGTATAATCTGTGCTTGCCATGCAGGTTAATGGAGACTATGCGAGTTATAGATGATGAAATTTGCTATAAGGCTACGGACTGTCTGTATCATCAGCCTATATTTGTTTATTTCAATTGTAGTCATACTTTAAAAGTTGAGCTTATTAGTTATGATTTTCCAGATCTTACCATTCACAAATTGTTTGCTACTCGGGCTGATTTGTATCGAACAGTTTATATGCATCCGAAAGTTAAGGTAGGAATATAAGAATATGAGCCCGCTCTATTTCCTTTTTGAGTTCAATTGAGAATAATACTTCAATCAAATTAATCTTTCGTCTTTATGCGAATTCCGCTCTTTGATGCAAATGTTTATCCTCCTTTACAGATCGTAACTCTATTTTCTATTTTTGATAAACTTGTAAGAACTTGTTTACGTAGGTAAAAAGTTACAAGTAGAATTAAATTCTGAAAAGCTATTGTTATAGATATTTCTTCTGAATATGCAGGCCATTGAGCTTATGATAATTGATGCTCTGTTGAAGGCAAATGATTATCTGGAACTTTCATCTTACATACATGATCCATCCCAGTATTGGAAGGTTTTAAATACTACTTATCAGAGTTCTCATGCTCATGTTAGTTATTCTGCATAAGTTGTTTACCTTGTTTTTCTTATCTTTAAAATGCAGTTAGATGATTCTATAGTTAGAACAATTGAGACAGCTTCAAACAAAGAGCTAAAGGAATCTAGGGATCTGATTTTGCAAATCCGCAGAAGAAATCTCTACCAGGTTCTGAACTTTTCTTTGTCACCATTTCTTCAGTGGTTCAATGTTGAATATAGATAAATCACTAGACTGTGGAAATATGTACAAAGTGAAGCTGACCCCGTTGAAATTTTCCACTTTTCCAGTTCTGTAACGAATATGCTGTCCCAAAAGACAAACTGGAAAACTTCAAGGATGTAACTGCTAAAGATATTGTTTGTTCTCAGGTTTTTTTTCTCGAACATTATTTTATTTTATTACTATTATTATTATTATTATTTAGAATAACAACTTTCATTCAAAAAAAAAAAAAAAATTAAAGAATAGAAGGGCATACAGAAAAACAAGTGCACCAAACATTTTTTAAATGTATACACATTTCTTAGTTTAACAACGTTGAGTCTGATTTAGCTTGTTTGTGATATCATTGTTTAGAAAAATGGTGGAGTGCAGTTAAAAGAGGAGGACGTTGCTGTCAGCAATGTTAGGATTGACTTGACACGTGGTAGCAAAAATCCTCTAGAAAGGTTGTTAAGAAAGTGTACTTTTTTTGGGGGTGGCATCATTCTGATGCAGTAATTGTGATAAATTGGTTGTCGCTAATCTTTTCTCTCTTCTTGTGCATGTTTTCCAGGATCCATTTCTTCAAGGTACATTGCTCACTCATTATACCTTTGAACCCTGTTACCTGTCAAATTAGATCTTTACAGAGCTTATAGGATTTTCGTGTGAATCTTTGTTCTCACTCAGTTTTCGAAAATTAATATTATATGTGAGATAGCACGATATCTACCTTAGACCTTTGATAGAGTCAATGATGAACATCGATTAGGGAGGATTTTTGTTCATTAGTAGCAAAATTTGTTGCTTTGAATCTTTGTCACATCGTATTACATGCAACTGGATTTGTCTCTGTTCTTGTGTAAAACTGTAAATAGTAAGTCTTACATGTATTACTTGTATATGGATGTGAGCATTAAAAATATAGCCTATTTAAGCCTATGCCCAAACTATATTAATGAATTCAAGTAATTATTACAAAGTTTTGTAGTGTTTGACTCTTTGTAACTTAAAAAATAATTAAAAAGAAAAAGAATCAAACAACATTCACATGTCCAATTCATATCTCAAAAAAAAAAAAAAAGAATCAAACAACATTCATATGTCCAATTCACATCTCAACTTTCCTGTCAACCTCAACATCATCCTGCTCAGTACCAACATGATTAAAGCAACGTTGATAGTAGAGCAGAGGGGAGAAACCAAAGAAAATTTGTAAAATAGAGAGGGGTTAGAAATAAGTACGTGGAGTAGCTATTTAGTTGAGGCATGAGATTTACTTAATCTTAAGAGTATCAGCGCCATACATTATTTCGTGCATAAAAACATGTTTTCTCATTAAAAACCTATTTAACAGGAACTTTTGTTTTGTTGTCATCTTTTTATTTGTAGTATTATAACAGGTTCGATTCTGTTTTCAGGATTACGAAAGCAATGATAAGTTCAAGATTTCTGATGATCGCATAAGCCATTTACTGCCAACATCATATCAAGATATGATAGTGAGGGTGTATTCCAAAAAACCTGAGCTGGTCTGTCTACTTCGATGCAAGATTATTGTGATCATGTTTTGTTTCTGTTTTCAAACTTCAGTACTTTTCCATGTAATCTACAGGTAGAAGCCATCTCAGAAGCATTTGAAAATTTTCAGTTGAAAACTTATGGGATTAAAACACAAGTACATGCAACACCAGATAAGAAGAAACGGCGCATTTGATGTTACTGTTGTTGATATTACTTATACTCTTTCACAAAGTAGAGACAATACTTCAATATAACATCACACAGGCTTATGAGTATAGATTCGTGATTTTGACTTTCCCTCCTAGAAGCTAGATTCATGAGGAATTTTGTACATGACACACGCTATTGATGTCAAGCCGGTTTAGCTGGAGGATCCTGCCACGAAAAAAGTTTTTGGTCAACTAGTCTTGTTGTCAACCTTTAGGGACAACTGCTGAAGATTTTGAGCCTGCGTAGTACTCATTGTTGCCTGGCACTCGGCAGCTTTTAGTTTGTGATGATTGGTTTATATTTTGACAAGGTTTTATTTGCATATTTGTCTTTCTGAATTCAGTATTGTACATCTTACCATACTTTGACCTGTTTCTGTTGTTAAATACAATTCTATAACGTCATGTCAATACAGATCAATATTCGCCTTCTACTCAATGATTCAGAATTTTGAGCTTTGAAGTTTGAACAATTAAAGTTCTTGGGCGTTGTGACACCTCTTGAATTTGTTTTATATTGTAGAGTCTCAGTCTTTGTTTTAATACTTAATAGGAAAGTTTGATGCATCTTAGATAAACGTGTTTGATAAAAGTTGTGGTGGTATGTATATATATATATATATATATATATATAGTTTGTGTAGCGTTGAATTTGATGAGATACGTTTGTTAGTTTCCCCAAAATCTGCCGTACTCCCATAGATTTTATGTTGCTAAAAAAAGCAATTGATATATTTTTAAGGTGCTACCATTTTGTATATTGTTGTAATGTAATGTACTAACTAAGGTATTTGGAGTTTGAAGAAGTTGCAGGTTTGTAGAAAAGGGTGAATCTCAATCTGGATGCATGGGAAAAATCACGAGGCATCTAAAATCTCAACCATCCGTCGAGATCGAAGTCCAACCCACAGAAAACAGGTACATCACTCTTAAGCCCCGTGACTCTCCCATATCCCCTTTAATTTTCTTCTCTTTCAGTGCCCTCTTGAAGTCAAAAAAGTTAAGCTTCACGGGTCTTTTTCCTCCCTAGTTTTATTTAAACATGACTTAGGAGGGACTTAGGGCAGTGTGGAATTACTTTTTTAAGCACTTGAAAAATCATTCCGAACCGGTGTTTCTCGTAATTTTTGGTCCAAGGAGTTAGGGAGTAGAGTTGTGAACTCTACTTTTTGTTTGAACCAAAGAGTTTGTGGGTCCCACAACTAGAAAACAATAATTTTATACCTTATTAACTCCTTGTAGGCTTCGTAAACTTACAATTCATTCCACTACTTGCTCCAAACACCCTTTCAATTGTTCGATGGTGACTATATTTAGGTGGTTGTGGTTTGAAATTAGAAGATTACGATGTGAATATGTCCTAATTGATTATGTGAAAGGTAACTAAACACCGTTTGTTTACCATGGGAAGGTATTAAAACTATCTTAGCTAGAGAGCAATGCCCTAAGTTTAAGTTTATAGGAGGTTGAATTACAAATTTAGTTGAACGAAATCTACGATGTTGTTTATTTAGGCTTGTTTGGAAGGAAGAACTGTGAAACAATTAATAACACATTTTTTTGCCACTTGAAAACACAAGTATTTAAGAAATCATGCAAAACAAGTTTTTATCTCTTTACTACAAAATTATCAATTATGGTTTTAACTTTATGTCTCAGTCTAAGTACAATGTTGGAATGACATGCTGACTGAATTAGTAATTGTGATGATGAAAGTACAAGGGATAATATCTATGGGTCTATCTGCTCTTTCTCTTATGCTGCATTGTATCCAATAATAGATTCTTAGTCCAGTTAGTCTAAATTGATGATATTAACTGCAGAGATTTACTAAATTAAGATAGATCAGTAGATGCTATGGAAATTAAAAATATTTCAAGGTTCAAAGATTGAATATCACTGTTCCATTACTTTACCTATGTAAAGTAGCAAAAAATATTTTAGAACACAGGTTAAATTACGAGGTTAGACTTCGAACTTTGATGTTCGTTTTAGTTTGATCCTTAAACACTTATCATGCTTAATAAGTTTCCACCAAATTCAAAATATCCTTTAGTATAAATTTAATTTTGAAAACTTAGAATTTAAGGAATCAAATAAATACAGAATTCTAAGTTTTTGGTATTTGGAATAAACGTTAGAAAGATAATAGAGAGTATATTGAAATGGACATGTGTGTATATATATTAATTGAAGAGCATCATATTGCTCCCCACTGCAATAGCATCTTATTCAATGTTTTTAAATTTAAATTTTAATATATTGTTATTTTTTTAAAATGAAAATTCATAGGTCACTCAAGCAATTGCAATAACAATCCTTAGTTCCTTTTCTTAAAAAAAAAATAAAAAATAATAAAAAAAAATAAAAAAAAATACTAATTTTGTTTTCAAAATATGTTAAAAGATTTCTCCTTTTTGGAGGCTTGGTGCCAGTGGGGCTCTGTGTCACCACAAACATTGGAAGCCATAGATTCTTCAATCATTAATAGGAAATTGATTGTATAATATGCATTCATTGTTTGGCCACCTAACTAAAGGGTTATAGATAGAATTTATAGGGGACATAAAAAAAGCCTGACCAACTATTGTTCTTGCATAAATCAACAATTGCAATCAAGAAAAATCAACTTTGTTATTAGATTAATAAATTGGTTCCTTTCTTTTCATTATTAGAATAAATGTTAAAATGACCCTTATAATCTTTATACTTAATTTATTAGTGATAAAGTTTATTGTTGATAGAAGATTATGAGAATTGAACCTAAATTTTCTTGTATCTACAATTTGTTTAATTGTATTATATCTACTAATGCTTTTGGCATGATTCTTATGTTTACAACTTCTCCGAAGTTTAACGGTTATTGGCTCGATTGGAGGTTAAAGTTCTTATACCCTTACTTGTTGTACTAACATACATACTAATGGATGATTTTCTTTGCATCATTTTGAAAAATGAAGAATTTTATACTAAAGATTGTCTGTGATATTAATTAGCTTAAAACACACTCTAAATTGAAATGGAAAGAATAGGAATTAAATTTATAACCTAAACACCCCCAAAAATGTTATAATTTCACTTAATTTTTCTCCTAAGAAAAGTTATAATTTAAGCAATACAATCCCTTAATTTTCATAAACAATTCAAAATTTTCCTTGAAATTTTACTTGTTAAAAATATTGAATAGAAATTAATTGAGAAATTATTGTAAATGACAAAACAGCTGGAATATTTACAAAATATAACAAAATTTTAGATTTTATCAATGAAATTACAAAATTTTAGATTCTATCAATGAAATTACAAAATTCCTGTTAGTGTCTTTCATTGCTAGAATCTACAATTTTACGATATTTTGAAAATATTTTAGTATTTTGCTATATTTGAAAACGTCTCAAATTAAAATTTAAAATTGGACAACAATAACCTAAAAAAGTTAATGTAACAAACTATTTTTTTCTTTAAATCATTCCTGATATAGTTTCATATCTCCATTTTCATCGCGAAGAATTGTTAAAAAAAGAAGTATTTCTTTTTTTATAACAATCTATAATTTATAATTTATAACAAACGTAACAAAGAGTGAGAAGATTAAAAAAATAAAGATTTCTACAGCTCATTCTCGTACACAAACCCAAAATTAAAACAAGTCAAACACATCCTTAATTATTATTATTATTATTATTATTATATTTTATCCTACCCTCGTAAATCAACACAACCAAATTATAAAAATAATAATAATAAAAGATCAGAAAATTCCATAACTTCCATTTTAACTGTTTTCGCATGTGCAGGTACTCTCCTGGAAAACAGAGCTTCAAAAAAATAAAAAAAAATGAAAAAAAAAAAGACACCCATAACAAAAGAGTCAAACAAAAAGCCATTAACATTTGACCCCATACTTTCCCCAAAAGGAATTCAACACAACAGCCATAGAAACGAAAAACACAAGAAAGAAGGAATTGTGTGTGTATATAAAAGCAAACAAGAAGCGTTTGTAAAGGGCAATGAAAAAACCGATGTGGGTTCAAAATCCATGTGCCCACATGGATGATGGCGAAAGAAAACACAGAGTAGAAACCAATCACACTCTTCTCTCTCTCTCTCTCTACTTCTACTTTTCTTGTGCTCACTATTATTATTAATTTTCTCTTTCTTTTTTCATCTCTTTCTTAATTCAATCTACAAATCTATAGACATACGAACAAACCCATTATTCAACTCACCCAGAAGAGGAACGAACCATTGTTTCTGTGTCTTTGAATTTCTGTTGTTGGTTTGTTGAAATTATGAAAGAAAAGAGTGAAAGTGGAGGTGGGTATGTGAGAGCAGATCAAATAGATCTGAAGAGCTTAGATGAGCAGTTACAGAGACATTTGAGCAAAGCATGGACTATGGAGAAGAACAAGAGGAGGGAAGATGAGGAAGGTGTCGGCGTCGGCGGCGGCGGCGGCGGCGGCGGTGGTGGTGGAGGAGGTGTTGGCGGTGGAAGATCGGAAATCACTAGACAGGACTGGGAGATTGACCCTTCTAAACTCATCATCAAAGCTGTCATAGCTCGTGGCACTTTTGGAACTGTTCATCGTGGTGTTTATGATGGTCAAGATGTTGCTGGTACGAGATTTTTCCTTCTAATTTGTATTTGAAGAAATGGAATGCACCCCATTTTTCCAAATGGCTAGTTGTTGATTCTGAGAAAAACTGTTTATTAATGCATGGTTAAAGAACACTCAATCGGTTCTGTTTTCTTTGGGTTTTTGTTGTTGCATTTATCATGGGGGGTTCTTAATTCTCTTCATATGGTATTCTGTGGAACACCCAGATTTTGAATTTAACATCAGATAAGCCCATCAGTATTTTGTTTTTTTCAATTCTTGTGGAAGTTTGTTCATAAATGAAATGGGGTTTTTGAGTTTTTACTTCTTGAGGATAGATTTGCCTTGAACCTGTTTGAGATTATGACAACATGAGAATTAACTCTTTTCTGCTACATCAATATTTTTGCTCAACTACAGAAAAAGAGAGAGTATTAGTAGATGGAAAATGATACTGTTTTGGAATTGAATAGAAGTAGCAGAGTTCTGTTTAGCTTTCTTTCTTACTTTCTTTCTTTCTTTCTTTTTTCCTTTTTTGGAGCTATGGCCTCTTTGTAGATATTATCCTCAACAAAACCGTGATTCACGAGATTGGCTTGAGCAGATAGTTACTTGCATTAACTATCACACTGTTCTTTTTTTTTTTTGGAACTTTTGTGTGTCTCCATTAATTGTTGATATGCACCTCTTTTGAAGACACTGTTGCACATGAAATTGAAAATGGAAGCAACCAAAAGGAGTCAATTAAAAATGGGGACTTTTTTTTGTTAGTTACTGGCTACTAGTTTATGTTTTGATTTTAGTGGGATATCTTGCCTTATTCATGATGAGTTTTGGGGCATTTGTTTTCATAATGCATTTAAGTCTATTTTGACTAGCTTTCTCTAAGAGATTAAATGTTAATTAATTTTTCCCCAGTTAAACTTCTTGACTGGGGGGAAGAGGGTCATAGGTCAGAGGCAGAAATCGCGTCGCTTAGAGCGGCTTTTACACAAGAAGTTGCTGTTTGGCACAAGCTTGACCATCCTAATGTTACAAAGGTAAACTTTTATGGTGTGCTTCATGACTTGACATTCAACATGACCTAATCCAAAGTTTATCTATAATTTTATATGCATGAAGGTTACATTACCTCTTTTTTGGTTACTTATGAATAAACTGATCTAGCTCGAGAAAGCTCGTAATTAAGAACGCTTTCTTGGGAACTTAATTAATAATGACCAGGAGAGTATACATCTAGCATCAAGTTCTTAAACAAAGGCACTTAAAATTTGCTATGAAATAAGCAACCAGCTTAATTAATTGTTGATATGAAGTAATTGTTTTATTGGTGTTTGACATTCAAATGTATCATTTTTTGAGGATCTTGTTTTTATGTAGGTTTTAAAAAGTACTAATGGTTTTCCATTAACTTGTGCAGTTTATAGGAGCAACAATAGGCTCCTCAGATCTACACATACAAACAGAAAATGGCCAAATTGGCATGCCCAGCAATATTTGTTGTGTTGTTGTTGAATATTGTCCTGGAGGTGCTCTAAAATCCTACCTCATAAAGAACAGAAGGAAAAAGCTGGCTTTCAAAGTAGTCGTCCAGCTAGCGTTAGACCTTGCAAGAGGGTTAATTCAAATACTGAATCTCTAGTATTTTTTTTTCCATTTCCCCACAGAATTCTGAATTCTTGAACTTCTTGGAAATTTGCAATCTTTTTGTACATTAGACTCGTGCTTTTAAACTCAAGGGGAGCTACCATTTGTAGGTTGAGTTATCTTCATTCACAGAAGATTGTTCATAGAGATGTCAAAACAGAAAATATGCTTCTGGACAAAACGAGAACAGTAAAAATTGCAGACTTTGGCGTTGCTCGTGTTGAAGCCTCAAATCCCAATGATATGACTGGTGAGACCGGAACACTTGGGTATATGGCTCCGGAGGTATATGCTTGAATAGCCTAGAATTAAATCATGCAATGAACTCCAATTTCTCTTCTTCTTTGGCTTGTGTGCTTTATTGAATTTTGTTGTTCTCCTCTGCCTCCCCTATTCCATATCTTAAATCTTGAGGGATTTATAAGCATCATATCTTATTCATACTCTAAAATCTATGCTATTGGTGAAAATTAAAAACTAACTTTAACTAGCAGCAACCAATGGTGCAATGACTGCTTACTTTTTAAATAGGTGCTGAAGTTTGATCTTGATGCAAAAATCAGTTTTTTTAGTAGGGAAACACTCACCATTGTAAAATTTGAGATGGCTAAGTTACTTTGTGATGTGCATGGAATTCAACGAGCAACTTTCATAGCTCTGAAACTTACCTCATACAAGTTTCAATTATTTCAATATGTTTCTTGAGAGCTAGATGAAAAACATAACTGAAAGATAAGGAATTAAATATGAGCATTGATTGATTTTCAATTTTGGCGTGGTAGGTAAAACTTTAGTGTTTCCTCATTGTGGCTGCACTGTTCAATTTATTTTCTTAGCTAATATTAAGCTATCAGCCTTTTGGTTCTGTGAGACCTCAGATCTGACTTTGTGATGACTTCAAACTTGGTAGGTTCTCAATGGCAATCCATATAACAGGAAATGTGATGTCTACAGCTTTGGCATCTGTTTATGGGAGATATACTGCTGCGATATGCCGTATCCCGACCTTAGCTTCTCAGAAGTTACATCAGCTGTTGTCCGACAGGTAGGTCGAAAGAATACATCATATATCTTTAGCCATTTGAAATTGTGAATGAACTTTGTCCAGTACATAGTCATACCAATAATATCTAATGCTTGAATAGACAATGCACCTAACTTGAATCCAACCTAAAGATGAAATCTCAATTTCTCTAACTGCAGAATCTGAGGCCAGAGATTCCTCGGTGTTGCCCCAGCTCACTTGCAAATGTAATGAAGCGATGCTGGGATGCTAACCCGGACAAGCGTCCAGAGATGGATGAGGTTGTAACCATGTTGGAAGCAATCGATACATCAAAGGGCGGAGGTATGATCCCCCTTGATCAGTCACAAGGCTGTTTTTGCTTCCGTAGGTACCGGGGGCCTTGAACGTGATTGCTTCTTCATCGAGCAAAGATGATGGCAGCAGCAACAACAATGCAATATCGAAGATATTCAAATTGTAATTTGTCCAATTGAAAAGGAATTGGAACTTGAGAGTCAAGGGAATAAGTAAAGAGTGAAGGTTATATAGGCTTTAAGAGGAGCTAAGCAATATCTGTGTTTGTAGTGTGGATTTTGTAAAGCTTTTCTTTCTTTGTAGCAATCCTTTCCCTCTCCACGTGAAGAAGAAAAAGAAAAAAAAGAGTAAATTTTCCTTGAAAAATAAGCTTTAATGTTCTTCTGTTAACTTTGGATTGAACATTTACAAAGCTCCATTAATAATATTTGGGCAATGCTGTGGCTTACCTTTAAAGGGGAAGTCTTGGAATCATATTTGAATTCTTTTTTAATGCCAAACAAAAGGAATCTCACAAATATGAGACTTTGAATATTTGAATTCACCAAATCCTCTAAATGGGTATCAAAATTAATTAAAAATTAAATTGGTTGGTTGATATATCTCAATCAAATTGATCCAATCAACAAAACCAACCAAAATAATCAAACTATGCTAAATAAATTTGCAAAATTATTAAAAGTAAATTTCATGTTTGGGTTAAGATATCTAATTACAATATTAAAGATTAGTTAACAATGATCTCATCTTAATCATGGATTTATAACCTTTTTGGATGTGGGAAAACTTTCAATGCAGTGTATAATACATCCTTAACTTTAAATTTTGCTTTGATAGATTCATAACCAATTTGAGAATTCACAAACCTAGTTCATATCAAATTGAAGGTTTAGTGTTTTATTAGATACAAAATTCAATCTTAAGTCTAATGAATTCATTAATTTTTTTTTAAATGTCTATTAAAAGTTGGAAACCTATTAAAGTTGAAAGTTACTTATTAAACATAAATTGAAAGTTTAGAAACTCGGACAAATTTTAAAGTTGAATGACCAATGAGACACAAATATAGAAAATGAAGGACTAATGTTATTTCACTAACTTATTTAAATAAAAAGATAAAATTATAGAATTTGAAGTCGTATTATATAGTAAACAGAAATTATTATAAATGGCAAAACTGGTGAAAATATTTACAAAATATAACAAAATTTTAGATTCTATCAATGATGAATACTGATAGTTTTTTATCCATTTCTATCAATATCACCTATAGACTTATATTAATATTTATCGTTGATAGAATCTCGTTTGAGATTTTGTTATATTTGAAAATACGGACGTAGAAAACTAGTTATGGAAAAAGCCAAAAGTTAAAACCTTTTGCAAAATAGAGAAGCAAAGACTGATTCAGAGATAAAATGACCTGATTTGGGATAAAAAGTAACTTAAAAAGCCAAGATTGAGGGCCTTAAGTCAATGAAAGTCACTCAAATGGGTTAAAGTAGATATCAAAGAATCCATAAACTCAAAAAAGAAAAAAAAAAGAGAGAAGAAATGAAGTAAGACTAAGAACCACATAAGGCTGCATTCCTCATCAATGAATTGACTCATAAGACAATTCAGTATTGCCATTGCTTGATTTAGAAAACTTCCTCAGCCAGCAATCTTATAGCTTGGATTCACCAAGTTATCCAGGCCAGAGACTACTTGCATCGACTCTATAACGTCGCCAACCTTGAGATCAGCCAAAAAGTCCTCATTTTCAGTTATATAACCGAACACGGCGTATCGACCATCTAATATATTAGCATTACTTGGAGTAAGTTCACTTTCTTTCAGCAGCCAAAACACCTGACTAGATGCTGAATTGTTATCAAATTCCTGCATAGAAAATAATGAACATGAAATTGGCAGAAAATATTTTGGAGAAAAAGTGAGAGAAAGAGAGAATTATTACCTCTCTAGCCATGGCCATTGTTCCAAATGCATTGAAGGGAAGTTTTGTTTGAGCCTTGTAAAGACCAAGCTCCTGTTTGGAACAAATGATAGAACTGATAAGTAAAACTGAAGTACAGAATCAAACTTGCACTATGATGAAGATATTGTTCCGGCCTTGTGCACACCAAGTATGGGTTTCAGTAAAACTATTATAAAAGAAATTTGGTGATACCTAAAAAATATAGGCTTAATTTGTTCGCAATTTGCATATGCATGAATATATTAGTCAGTGTGCAAGTTTGTTGAAAGAAAAAGAGGCCTCACTTCCAATGTTTCTCCATAGAAAGGCGCTTTCTCCCCTTCAACCATGATTTCTAATGGTATAGTCCGCATTTTCTCGGTACTAGGATCGATGAAACCCTCTGCAGGACCTTCTGGATCACCAGTCTGAACAACAAATCCATCCGCTGCAATAACGAGAAAATTATCTTAACCTTGTTGAGAGAGTCATATTATGGTATCAAGATATTAAGATGGCAGCTGCAACAATCAAAATAATCATACTCATTAAGCAAAATTAGCCTTCCATGTATATACCTCTCTGGATTTCCATGCCATCGTAGAAGTGTCTTTCAACCAAGTCGACAAAATTCCCAGCACTTACTGGTGCATTATAGCCATCTAAAACTATATGGAAAACACACCCATCTATGTTTGGATTGTCCTTCACTTTGACCTTCATATCCACAGCTGCTCTCCCTTTCAATAGGGGCATATTTTTGTATTCCTCGGGCACTTCATATGGGAAGCCATCGACCATATCCTCTTCAACACTGCAGAAACCGAATGCCCCAGGAAGATCTCAGCTGCAGTCAATGACAAGGGTATGTATGAGATTATAATTGAACGACGACTATCTTTTATTTAATCCTTCTAACCTAATTTTCACATATAAAACTGGTGTGTTGCTCTCAATTGTTAGACTTCAGAACAATGATAGGATAACAAACATGAGGATCTTCTTTTTTAGATGAAATGGAGATACCTAATGGATCAAGAGGCTTTCTTAAAGGCACTTCGAGTTAAGATGAAGAACTCGCCAACATGAGTATAGCTCAATTGGTTTAGGCATATAGCCTTGACTGAGAGGTCAATGCGGATCCTCCCAACCCAACAAGATATAAAAGTCAAAGAGAAAAGCGTTAAGATGGAGAACCAGAGACGGAGGTTGTTGGGAATCAAGAAATAGTTCTCAAAAGGTTTAGTAACACACATCTCTCCCTTGTTTCTTTAATCTAACTAGTTGGATGGTCTTTTTTGTATTTCCTTAATAATGATTGGACTCCAAATAGGCATTCCTTTTGTTTTTTTTAATGTTAGGTCAAATTCAATAATTCTTAAGCAGCGTGGACCTAGAAAATAACGTTGAAGAGAAATAGTTGACCACGTAAAGAAACACTAGCTATCTTTGAAGGCTCAACTCAGTATTTTTTCCTTTCATTTAAGTAAAATCTATGAGTTTACACTTCTTTAGTTTCTGCTATCAATTTTGTGCAAGATTTGTTCGTGACACCAATACAACCTCGTGTTAATCCATTACACAAAAAACACAATATCCTACTTCATCTAATCTGGTTGCTTTCTTTTGATTGAAAACTTTGTTCAACATCAGTCATCTCATGTGTGCTCTAGAAAAGTAATAAGATGCAGTCATCAGCATGAAGAATATAATGTACTAATGGCCATAAAAATTCACCTGCCAACATAATTAAGAAGCTCCTTTTGTTTTGGTGCAACTGCATCTCTATCTCTGTCTTCCACAATCTTTTGAAGCTCATCTAACCCAACTTCCAGTTTACCGAGAACTTCGACTCCACGTTCCTTCTTTGATTCTGCCAAACCAGATATAATCAAATTCTTCCCCTGCTTGAGCGTCCGAGATGCCTGCCTCACATTCTATAGAGCAAGAAAGAACATATCTAAGAGATAAAAGTTTTGTTTCTCAGACAGAAAACCAGAAACAAAATCATGGTCAAAGGAACCAAAAGAAAAACTACTTATTATCTCAAATTACCATCATAAAATGAATTACTACAAGAGAGTTGGGAGGAGAAAATCAAAATCATATAACTTACTCTCTCCACAGAATCAAGTGCCTTGACTCCCGCAATTTTAAGACTTTCAGAAATGTCTTCTAGTGGTTTTTGAACTTCCCTAATGGCTTTATTATCAATAGGCAAAGCATATCTCAACAAAGCTCCAGGATCCTTTATTGGTGGACCGGATATCAACACTGACAGCTCCGGAATCACTGGACCAGCAACCGCATATGCATCTGCAGAGGGGCCTAAACCTGGAACCCCTGTGATTAAACTAAACGCCAAAGCTGAGGAAATTGCAAACTCCTTCAAGCAAAATGGCCTGCTTTTCTGATAAACAAAATATAAACTCATTCAACCCATTTGTAGTTTATTTATTTCTTAATTCACAAGTCAAATTCCAAATCTAGTCATCAAACTTCATTTCACTGTGTCTATTAGTTTCTAAACTTTGAAATGTTTAAATAATGTGATCCAATGCAGAATTTAGTTCACATCATCAAGGCCATTCATTAAACGATGATGCAAGCTGTTTTTTTGGAAAAATACAGGCTAATTTCCGCCGTATGATGGCTAATTCAATAGAGACGTAGATCAGTTAGATAAAATAAAGTGCTACGAATATTGGTGTACCTCCATGCCTTCACCAGTGCCACTTTATTTCATCCAACTAGTAAGGAACTTAGAAGCAAGGGCATTATAGAATCAAAATTTAAAGTCTAGAATGTACTTGAAAATTTCCTAAGTTTAGAGATTAAAATGACACCATCATCAAAGTTGAGCAACAAAATTTAGAATACAACCAAATCCATATGACTTGAAGCAGAATTCTTCCTAGAGAACTTCTTCAATTTGGCAATAGAATATCCTAAAAAGACAAGTTCCAATTAAGCAAAAACATCAATATGAAAGTAAAGTTTCAAGCCAAATTCACACAGGGTTCCACAAGCTTCAACATTGGTACGAGCAAAATTAGATGTCAAAAGAAAAATTGAAGATTCAAATCTTACCTTGACATTCTCAAGCCCACATTTGATTCGACTGAAAGAGGAGCATCTGGAGCCAAATGGGTTGGAGCAAGCGCCATTCCAGAGCTTGGAGGAACGATAACGGGAAGTGGGTATTGAGGATTTGGAGGTAGTAAGAGAGAAACAGAACTTGCAGGAGACAATGGCCGCCATTAGAGTTAGCTTAAACAGTGTAAATTCAAACACCCAAATAACATGAAGGAGAATATGAAAAATGGTAGTAGAGATGGAGAAAGGATAGGAGAAGAAGAAGAAGAAGATGGAGATAAGGTTTTTGATTGTGTTTGGTTTATTGTTCACAAATTGAATTGTATATTTGGTATGAGTGGGGTCTTCTCTTCCATCTCTCTCCATATATGGATAAGATTCACCACAAAACCTTTGATCAAAGGCGTTACACAAGAATCAAATCTACCTTTGATCTTGAATTAAAGACATAAAACTTTTAGTTGGGCTACCTTTTATTTGGCTCTTCCAACCAATTTCAGATTATTTGTTAATAACTAAATTTTTTTAATTTAAACGTCTATCGTTAATAACTAGTTTGAATGATTGAAATTTATCAATTATAATTTAATTAGAACTATGAATTGGACATACAAACTTTCACGAAATGGAGACAGTGTAAAATTTTCTATTTAGATTTGTGGGATTATCCACGAAGAATTTACACGGATCCAGTTCCTATAGAAAAATGTTTGGATTGTTTTTAAATATGGTGCAATCAATTTTCAACATTTTTTTAAAAGAATTTATTGTCAACTAAATACATTTTTTAATATTAAATGGGTTAATTCCAGTGCAATTTTATTTAAATAAAAACATTATAATGTTTTTACTAAAAACAATAATATCACGTGTGAAAATATAATTAAAATATTGGATTCTAATCATTTTCAAGAATTATAAATTAAGTATTACAACTACATGTTGTAATCTTAATATAGTATATATACACACATCCACGTGGTGATTACGTACATTTTCACAGAAAATTCATATTAAAACATATGGTTCGGAATGTAAAACTAACTAACTAATTAGGTAGAATGGAGCCCTTTTCGTTGAAATTTTATATTCTACTCGAAGCGGGTCTCGAAACCACAACCCGAGAACAATTAAACCAAAGCCCAATGGGCCAGCCCATTTTTAGGTGACGCTTGATTCAAGCCTCACTGGGCCCAATTATCACAACTAAGCCCATGAATAGTCCAAGGTTTATCTTGAGACGAACCATTGATTCATAGCAAACTATTCAAATTCGAAAACAATATCCAACCTAATCAGTCCTACTCACATGGTCTAATCAAGATTGAGTACGATGGTGACAAGAACTTTGTTTTGTAGTGGTAGGTACAAATTAAGAAAATCGAGTCGAACGACATGAGCCTGACTAGTTATTCCTTGTAAAGGCTGAATTTAAGGTAGAAATATGCTTGAGCTACTACGACAAGCACTAAACATGACTAAAACATACATACTTAACTTGAGTAGATATCATACTTCTAAATTGAGTTTCAAATTGTCAATCTTATAAAAAATAGATTTTAAACCACAACCCTAACTTTGGAGTAGAAACCACCTTATGATTGCAATTAATTATATTAAAATATCTCTTGATATGTGATTTGACGAAAAGTTCTTATAGTACAATAATCATCTCTTGCTGTTTGCTATACATTCTTAATTTTTTTTATTATTTGCTACATTGTTTACTGTTTGCATCTGAAATAGTTTACAACTCAAATACATGTACAACTACAAACTGAACAATTGGTTAAATAATTCAATCTAACAAAGAAAATTAGCAAAAATATAATTCACATTATTCAACCACATTGGAAAGATGGGTAATGCTTGCATTATGAATCTTTCATGGGAAATTAGAGAGAGATCACAGGGAAATGATGGTATAAAGTGGAGAAGAATTCTAATGATAAAATTAAATAATTAGATATATTTTAAAGATAATTAAAAAGTATTAATAATAAATTTTCGTAATTTAATTAGAAATTAAGGAAAAATATAAAAAAGAAGAACAGAACATAATCTCAGTATGTTTGTAGATAAATAAATAAATCAAAGTGAAATAATATCAAGCATATATATGCTCCTAAAATCTGTTGGAGAGAACCAAAATTAAATGATCCAATTTCATAAATATATAATTCATCATTATCTCTTTCATGCAGTTGATGATCCAATTCTTCTATTATCTTGTTCTTGGAATCATACAAGATTAAATTCCTTCCAGGAAGCAGACACAAGATCTTGCCATCTTCATAAACTTTGATGAGTTGGAAGTGATTTTCACTGGTCGCAACATAACATACAGAATAATCATGCACGTCCATTGCTCGAAATGAGTATGGAGCAACTAAATTTAGGTGGACAACAAATTCATCGATCCATGAATCTTGTTCCATCCTCCACACATGGAACCTTAAAGGGTTAAAGCCATAGCTAGAGAGATAAAGAGTGTTATTAAGAACCTGAACATGACAGGCGAAAGTTTTGTATGACAGTTCCCTACTTTGGGGACAAGAAATTGTTTGGAATTTCTCAACTTCTAAATCAAACAGTAGAAGAACATTTGGATAGCCATTCCAATAAATACATCCATTCAAGTAAACACCATTGTAACTATCGTTTACAAAAGGCAAAACGGGAACATTATAGTAACACACCCTCTCATCCGTGATTCATCTTCGTTTTTATGATTTCAAAAATAAAAGTACAAAGAAAATAATTAAAACTTGTTTTGTATATATGTTTTTAAAGACGACTTTTAAAATCAACACTCGAAATAGCCTATTTTTAAAAATAATAAATTGTTTAGATTTTGTTTTCATAAATTGTAAACATGCATATTCAAATTCACAACAAAACACAAAATTTGAAATTTTTGAATCCAAATTTCAAAATTATAAATTGGAACCAAACATGTTATCGAATATAGTGAAAAATAAGAATTTGTTTTTATTTTCTATAAAATTCATTGTTTTCCAAAATAATTTTCGAATCACGTTGGAGTCAATTTTTTCTAAAATAAATGATAAAAATATCTATTTTTTAAATATTTTTTTAAACAATATTATTTTGAAGGGAAATTGATATAATTCATTTAACTAAGAATAAAATGAAGCCTCAATGATAGAGATTCTCTCACATTTTTTTTAAAAAATATATTATATAATTTTGATATATAAATAGAACAAAAGCAAACCCTAAATTGCAATCTCCTGTGTGAAGGTTGAAGCAAGAAGAAAAGGTTGGAATATGTTAAATACTATACTATTTTGTTCATAATTATCATAATTAAAACAATAAATACAATTCTATATACCTAATCTAAAACTTACCATCTGACACCTCACTTTTTTCAAATCAAATTAGAGACTATTTAAAATCACTATGTTGAACACCAATCTCAATAATTATTATTGTAATTAACATATAGTTGATTGTCAAATAAAAAATGTATTTGACTATTAACGCGTAATAATAGTCTCATAGATCTATTGGTGTGAGATTTTTTATTTGACTAATTATTGTTTTATTATGTTTCAAAGAGAAATTTTTATTTTGAAATTTTGTGAGATTTTGTGAATTTTTATGTTTTAACCAAGGTTTAAATTATCGATGGTGATGGATATATCGAAGTTCTAATTTTACAGGATTTCGATGGATATTTCTAGAAAAAATATAAAAACAAAAAATAAATGTAAATTAGTAAATAAATATTTTACTGTTTTCAAATAAGTAAACATGTTTATATTTATATTAGTGCCATTTTTATGTTTATTTCGTGTGATTCGTGGTTTTTTCTACGATGTAATGGAAATATCGATTCACTCATTCTATTGATATCGAACCCATGAAAATGTGAAAATATCGATAGAAATCTATACGTATCAATGTAAATTAAAACTATAATTTAAACTTAAAATTTTGGTTTTTATTTTGGGTGCTAAGAAATTTGGTGTAAAAATTGAATTAATGATAGTGTTTTTTTAACTTTTTTTTTTTAAGTTTAAAGGTATTTATAAAACTTTTCAATAATTCAAGAGTATTTTTGAAAAAGAACTTTAACATTTTTCATGCAAAACTAACCGTAAAAGTATTTTTTTAACCATTTTCAAAAGTTTAAGGACATTTTTGAAACTTTTAAAAGTTTGGGAGTATTTTTGACACACCCACAAAATCGATGGACATTTTCTATAATTTAGCCTAGTTTATATGCTATAATTTATGATGTTAGCATTATTATTATATAATATAAGGTATATAACAATCCTAAACCCTCATAGAAGGTGTTATGCCACTTATCACACACCCTCATGCCCCAAACCCTAAGCTTTTGCGAGTTCCGAGTCAAATAGAACAAAACAAATAGGTATATAAAAAGTAAGTGAATATGCAAAATGAATCACAATGAGAAAAGAATGTGTTTTAAACAAAAACTTTAGCAAATCAACAAAAATAAATAAAATAAAATAAAATAAAAACACACACATACACATATAGTGAGAATTAAAATATCTCCAAAATTATGAAACAAAGAACAAAATTATTTAGGTAAAAAACAATAATTGAATAAGAAGATCTAAATTCTAAACTAAGATTGACATTAAAAATATTTAGACATTGGATGATGAGAGCTCAATGATTTTAGGTTCTTTCTTTGAAATTTCATTATCTTCGTCTTCTTTTGAACCCATCACTGAGTAATAACCATACAGAATCAATTGGACAAAGCCTGAAATTGCTCCCACACCATTGCTTATCTACAAAATAAATTAATCAACACTTAATCAATCATTAATATAATTAACTCTAAGTTATTAATTAATTAATTAAGTAATTATATCATATTATAATTAATAAATTCAGTACATACCAACATATAGAGATCAAATTTGATGAGGGCATAAGCTGTCCAAACACAACCATTGAGGAAGTTTGTCAATGAAAGAGGAAAAGGCATATACTTCACACTCTTTGTTGTTATCACCTTTTTCTGTTCAAATTAATTAAACCAATGATTAAATTTAATTAAATCTTAATTTTAATTACATAAACATAAACATAACATTATTATATAATAAAACGAATTACGACTTACCATAATGGTGAGAGGAGAAATATACATCATGATGTTGAAAATGTCACAAATGATACCAACCATCAATGATCTATTTTTGGTTCCATGCAAAGCTAACATCGTTATTGCAACAATGATCCCCACAAATATCACTTCTATCAACAAACAAATACCTACTTTTTTCTGAAAAATAATAAAATATAATACATTAATATATAATATTCTTAATTAAGAATGATTAATTAATAATTAAACAAGAAATGAGTTTTAAGTAATTACCCGTCCTTTGTTATCAGCAAAGATGAGGAAGATGGTCAAATAAATAAGTTCAACAATGAGACCAAATCCATTAATGGTGACAACTAAAACACTGTCAGGATGAACAAAAGGCATTCCATAGAATATCCAAAACATGCAATTTAGAACTGTTGCAATGTAGGGGTCAGCCTTGAACTCTTCCACTGACTTCTTCTTTATTATTTTGTAGAATGTGCTTCTGCATGCATTAATTATTATTATTATTATATATTCAATAGTTAATTTAGTATTTAAAATAATAATTATGGTGAGAATTAAAAGTAAAAGAAATAATTATTACTTACACGGGGGAGAGAAAAAGGCCAAAGGAGATGATATTACCTGATTAAATTTTAGAGTTTAATTAATTTGAAAATGCTAAACCAAATTAATATTAATAACTATAGAAGAGAATGAATAAAAGGTTATTATGTTCCAAGAAGATACCGATAACTCCGACGACGTTCCGAGCAACGGTGGCGCTGACCATTGTTGGTTGATGTGTTTGATCGATCAACAAACTCAGAAACAAAATTAAGCAAAGGAATTATTAAGCAAACTGAAAGAGATGAGAAGAGAAGAGAGTACGTAGTTGAATGAGGTTAATATTGCATTAATGAGGAATGGTATTTATAATTATTGAGGGAACCTTTTTTTTTTTTTTTTCCTATTCCCAATGGGACTACAATTATTTATTTATTTATTTTATTAATTAATTATGTTAATTTTTCATTATTATAATTTCCAATAGGAACAGGACTCTATCCCTTTAATTAATTATTATTCAGGAAATATCCATTTTCAAGTAACTTAATTAACTGAAATTTTATCTTTTATTTTTTACATTTTTTTAAAAAGAGAATATAAAGGTCTCGTTCCGTTTGTGATTCATTTTCTTTTTTATGTTTTCAAAAATAAAAAATACAAAAAAAAAATAATTAAAACGTGTTTAGTATACATGTTTTAAAAAACGATTTCTAAAAACATAGCTTGAAATAGCCCATTTTTTAAAACAATAAATTGTCGTTTTCTTTATTTTTAGATTTTGTGAACATAAGATACACTATTGCATTTTCAAATACAAAATCAAACATAAAAGCAAACCCTAAATCGCAATCTCCTGTGTGAAGGTCGAAGCAAGAAGAAAAAGTTGGAATATGTTAAATATCATACTATTTTATTCACAATTATCGTAACTAAATGACAAATATTATCCACCAAGCATTGTATTTTACTAATATAACAAAATTTTAGATTCTATTGTAGAGATCAATAGATTGGTTTATTTTGCTATATTTGAAAATGCCACCAACATAAAATTTAATATGTGACAAATTTTTTTAACCAAAATTAAAATTCCAAAACAATAATGATAGTTTTTGAATAATACAAGTACATAAAAGCTAAGTAATGAAGGGCTCACTTAGCCCAAACTTTCTAAATTACCCAAAAAAACCAACACTTTAGACTTTGCACGGTCCTTCTATGACGGACAGTTGAACCTTATTTTGTTCTATGACGGACAGTTGAACCTTATTTTGGTCTAATTTCTTTGGCTCCTTCTCTATGATTTCTTCTTCTTTTGAACCTGTTATGTAGTAATATGCATATATAAATAGTTGAAGGAGGCCTGAAATTACTCCAATTCCATTGCAAATCTGCAAAAAATTTCACAAACAACCACGTACAAATCGTTTCAATAATCGAACACAATTTATAATCCAATAACTTAATAAATCACAATGTAAATGCAAATGTAGGATGTCTTTGAACTTTATAAATTTCTAATATGTTCCAAAACTTTGAATTTTTATTGTAACTTTCAATTTTTTGTTGAGTAGATCTAAAAAAAATGTTAAAATATATTAGATATTCCTACTATATGTTGCCATTTTTAATATATTTAACCAAAGATAATTCATAAAATAGTGTTATCTCCTAAATAATATTTATTGGATAATAAACTCATAGTTATTTTCTTGATTATATTAAGTGTTAGCATTAAGAAGTTTAAAGTACATACCAATATGTAGATATCAAATTTGATGAGAGCATAAGACATCCAAATGCAACCGTTGAAGAAGCTAGTCAATGAAAGGGTAAATGGCATATACTTCACACTTCTGGTCTTTATCACCTTTTTCTGTTGAAATAAAAAAAAGATTAATATGATCGTAGTTTGATTAAAAGGTTAGAGGTTCAAATCGTTTCTTGTTGCGTTGTGTTAATTAGACTCAAATTAAAGAAGGGTGATATTCATTTTTCATTCGTCAACAATGACGAAGACTACTCAAGTGTTTATCCAAACACGTTTTCAAACTAGTAAAAAGTTCCTATTGGATCTAGTGCATTAGTGTTGGTATGATCGCACTCAAATCACTATAAATCTCTATGCGTACAATTGGGTATTAATTTAATTTATGAAACTTAACAATATCAATATGAAATAAAATTTTGTTAAATTATAAGTTTAGTCTAGAATTTTCATCCCTATTTGTAGGCTGGAAAATGATAAGTATGCTAAGGAGGTGTCAACCCTAGTTGAGATGTCCGGGTGCATCTACTGATTTTATCTCTCTCGTATCTTGTTAAAAAAAAGTTGTGCTAATATAGATCACTGATAAATTCAAAATTTTATAAATTATTGGTTCGATCTATTAGGTATAAATTTGAGTTTCATGTTCAATGGAACCTAAAATTTTCAACTTTGTGTGTAAGTAGCGGTTCAAGAATTTTAATTATTACTTTAAAATTTCTGCTTGTTTTTCCTCTATTTCCTCACCACGATTTTCATTTTTTCTAATGAAACATTTGAATTTTTAGTCAAAATCTAAAAACAAAAATAAGTCTTAAAAAATTACTCTTTTAAGTTTCGAAACTTAGCTTTAAAAATTAAGAAACGAAATCGACACATACCGAAACCAAATTTTGGTTAACTTAATTTTAAAAATTATATTTAAACATTGTAATTCTAGACCATTATATTTATCCTCTTTTTATTGTTGTAATATAATAGAAAGGGAGAGAATCCAAACTCCAATCCTTATCATCATTAACACATATTATATATCGGTTGAGTTTTGTTCCTTTCGGATAGATCTCTTATTCTAATATATTACGGGTTTTAATTTGTTTTTTTTTTTTCAATATATATATCTAAATAAGAAGTAAATTAGAATTTGAACTTACCATGATGGTTAGAGGAGAGACATACATCAAGATGTTGAAAATGTCACAAATAATTCCAACCATCAATGATCTATTCTTTGTTCCTCGCAAAGCTAATATGGTTATGTGAATTACAATGGACACCAATATGAGTTCAATTAGAAGAGAGATGCAGACTTTTGTCTGAAAATAAGAGCAAAAACAAAAACAATTGTTGGAGTTATTTTTTAATGAATAAAAATAAACGAAAATGATTATGTAAATGAAATTACCCGGCCTCTGTAATCGGCATAGAGGAAGAAGATGGTCAGATAAATGATCTCAAGAAGAAGTCCAACGGAGTTAATGGTGATGACCAAAAAGCTGTCTGGATGAACAAAAGGCATTCCATAGAACACCCAAAACATACAATTCAACGCCGTTGCAATGTAAGGATCTGGCTTGAACTCTTCCACTGATTTCTTCTTTATTATTTCGTAAAATGTTGGTCTGCATGTATAATAATGTTCATTTTCATGCTCAAATTAATACCAAAATACACACTTTACGAATTGAACAAGACATCGATCGAACTTACACTGGTGACAGAAACAGGCCGAAGGAGATGACATTTCCTACACATTATTATTCAAAAAATTTAAGCATTTAGAGACCATAATAATTAATAGAAACAAACAATTTTCTACTTTTATTCGCTATTAATTCTTCAAAATTAGCAATAGTTACATTACCGATAACGCCAACGATAAACCGAGCAAGATCCGCGCTCACCATATCTTGAATTGCCAATGGAGGGAAGAAACACAGTAAACACAAGTAAATGAAGAAATGAAGAGATGAAGAAAAGGGGTTTGTTTGTTTGGTAGTTAATGAAGAGATGAGTAGTAGTAGTAGTAGTGATTGGGGAGTAGGAAATGATTTGTCAGAATGATTCCTGATTTAATTTGGAATATTTGTTTGATTGAATTTGGAGAAAGGAATTTAATTGTCAGATTGATTCCAATTTTGGTGTCACTTTGGAATTTACCTTCACTTGATTTTTGTCTCTCTATTTGAATCTTAAGCTCACAAAAAATTCTTAAGTGTTAATTAGTGCATGGAAACAGAAAAGATGAGAAAAACAGCTTCAAAATTGGCCTTTTTATACACCAAAATGGACATATTAATATATTTTTAAATTTCTTGATGCACATGTAATGAGGAATATCAACTAGCCATGAATTAATGGATAATTATGTAAAGTTGGTCCGTGAGGGTTTTTGCAAATTTTTATTTTATTTATTATTATTATTTTTAAATTTCTGACTTTCACTTTTTGAAGTTGTCAGCTTTATATAATAAGGTCATGTATTATATATATTGAATTTTGTTGATTTAGGGTTTGTATAAGTTGCTTTATGAGTTGTCATTAATTAAGGGTGTTGTTTTGTTAATAAATTGGATGGATATGTCACATGAAAGTTGACCAACAAATATATATATATATGTGTGTTACTATTTGGAAGATTCATGTTTTTTTTTACTACTATGATTAAAATTGGTCGAACACTAGTATACTTTTGGTATATTGATGGTTTTTAGAGTCTTGTTGGATATATGATGATGCGGCGGTCGATGTTTTACGCAAGAAGTAAAGGAATAGCGGGTCTTGAAAGTTAGGATGAGTTACGAGTTGTGTGATTTAATCTTGCCTTCTCTGACATGCATTACAAAATAAGTTTGGCATTTGACTATAGGTCACGAGACAATATTTAGAAACTGTCAACTCTTGAGAATCTCGAAGGGATAGTTTGTGTTCTTATTATTAACCTTCTTTTTTCAATCAAAAGTTTACCAAATCTGCCGAATTTTACATCGTTATTTATATAATATATGTAAAGCATTTTAACTTTAATTTTGGGTTGCGGGTTCGAGAAAAATGATGAATCATTTTTTTTAAATAAAAAAGAAAAAAAAAAGAGAGAAAAAGTGATTAATTAAAATGTTAAATTAGAGGTAACTTGTTGGATAGGGTGTGAACCAAAGTTCAAGTGGCATGTGTTATTATTAAAATGTTTACTTGTTATCAAGCTAATGTTATACATTTTCATATTTAAATATTCATCAATAAAATAATATATTAATAACATCTCCTTTTTTTCAATATTAACAAAATTTAGCATTTTTTCTTTATGGAATGAAGTATTTGGGAGAAAAAAAAATGATTTTTTATAGTGATTTATAAATAAATAATTAAAAGCATATATGCATTTCTTAAATTCGATGTTGTTTTATTTTAGATGCATTTAAAAAATAGTGCCTTATTTTAAAAATTCTAGATTAGGTTTTCTTTGAAATTTAGATTATATTTTATATTTTTAGATTCGAGTTCAACTAATATTGAGGTATATTTATTTTTATTATTTTTTTCTAAAATTTTTTATATGAACTCTACATTTTGAAAACAAGATTTTTATATTTTTAATACATTAAAATTTATAACTTTAAATGTTAAAATACAGAATTATATTAAAATAATTACAAACTTTGATAAATATACGCTATGATACTTAAAAAAAAAAGAGAATAATTATAACTTTTCATTTTATATAAACAAAAATATGGAGAATTTCCCATATATGATTAGCTATTGCTAAGAAATGTAATAATACAATTATTTTAAAAAATGAAAAGAGAAAAGTGTATACATTTCTATTTATGAAAAAATTATATATACTTTAAAAAATCCAATGTATGTACCCAGAATTTTTAGAGACATAATTGGATTTGGTGTATTATTTGAAGAAAAGTATTTGAGTTACTAAAATAAATACCATATTGGATTATTATTATTAATAATATTATTATTTTAACACATAAAGCATATAAGAAAAGGGTCCATGGGGAATATATTTGGCAAATGAATCATTAAAAGTGTCAATCATATTTCAAAATTATTCAAATCCACATGTGAGAAAGAGAATTTCAATTACAAGAAAATGAAGAATATGTAATAGATATATATATATATAGAAAGTTGAAAAGGGACCTATAAAATTCTTTTTTATTCTTTAAAAATGTCAAGTGGAATCTACCTATTTATAAAATACAATAGAAACAAAAACATGTTTAATTTTTTTTTTCCCAAAATATTAATTGGACAAATTGCAATTAATACCTCTAATCTAATTGT
The DNA here is from genome assembly GCA_037974625.1 of Cucumis cinereus. Taxonomy (NCBI): domain Eukaryota; kingdom Viridiplantae; phylum Streptophyta; class Magnoliopsida; order Cucurbitales; family Cucurbitaceae; genus Cucumis; species Cucumis cinereus. The sequence goes on from JBBPDJ010000017.1 coordinate 12,798,614, forward strand.
ATTGATTTTTACCATAAAGTTTTAATATCATCACATTAGACGTTAATCTTAAATAAGTATAGTAATTTTTTTATAAAATTGTACATAAAAATTATGTATTAAATATATTTGATAAAAGTCACAAGATTATTGGGCCAGACCTAAAAGGACTTCACCTAACAATGTGATGATCATAGTTGAGAAATGAAGAACTTTGGCATATTATTAGTCAACATTATTCCATTCTTTGCCATTGTTACAAATATATTTAATTACAACATATATTTAATGCAACTCATTAATTAAGAGTATGCTTTTGGTGGTGAAGAGCTGGATTTCACTAACTTTTTGTTTCCATTATTCTCCTTTTAAAACCTTTACAGACTAATATGCATATGGGAATAAAGAAATTTGGCACAAGGACATTATTGTCAATTTCATTTTATCAGGGTAGTTTTGTTGTTTGAGATTTAAGTATAATTAGGGTGGTGATAATATCAATTAATTATACTCAGTATTGAGTATTATGTTTTACTACTGGATGTATAAATGTTATTGTGACTTAAACCTTAATCATTAGGGTTAATCCTCTAATCCTTCTCTTCAAAGGTACGTAAAAGGAGCAAAATAATAGAGCATTTGGCACCGACACATTCAACCCTCCAGGAGTCCTCCATTCCAAAGGAACCCTGCACCAGGAGGTTTGCCAAGTCATCAGTTTATTTTTGTGTTATGATCAAATTTTGTAATTTTACACTTTTTTTCTCAAATCAAAAACTTAATTCTTATATAATTAAATGTTGCTCATGTCAATAATAAAATAAATAAATTCAAATTGGTGTGCACGATCGTTCATTTTAGCTAGGGGTAACCATTCAAACTACAAAAATTGAATCGTTTCACAAAAATAAATCGAACTGAATCAAAAATTCAGTGTGAAAAAAAAAAAAAACATAGTTGGGTGCAGTTTAAAGAAATTTTGAAACCTCGGTTGGGTATTAATATCAAACCTTTTAAAACCACTGTATATATATATTTTATATATATATTTAAAAAAAAAGAATAAAACCAAATTTTTATAATAATTTTATTCAAAGTATCATTCGAACATGGGAAGACATCATCTCTTTAAGCTGCTCTTTGGTCTACTGCTAAATTAAAGCTTTTTCAGAACTATTTTGCTAGCTCTTTGCTTTAAATTGGACAAGTTTTTTATATGCTCCTTTTATTTATAACTTGTGCTAATTTTGATAACATTGAAAATGTGTTATCTTGCTTTGTTTAGTTCAAGATAGTTAATTTAATGATTTTGTAGGTTTTGAGCATCTAAGAGCTAGAGTCGAGTGTTAGAGTCAAATGATGTTAAACGGGCTGAGAAGGAGCTCAAATATTGCATTAACCAAGAAAGAAAATGTGAAAATTATAGAATTACCATGTGCTGCATTGCTAGCTCGGCAAGAGTTAGAGAGCACCATTTTCGTACAAAGTGAGAAGTGTCACGATAGTTCGAAATATCATTGGGTATATATGTCCGTCGACGTCACAGCACCCAGTTCGATTATTGTAAAAAGAACTCTACCGGCTCAGGGCAGTCTACCAGTCATTACGCCTGACCCCAATTCAACAAGGTTATCTCTAACAAAATCACATCTTCATCAAACAAGTTGTCAAAGAAGGCTTAAAACTTGTGACATTGGTATTTGGTAGTGATTTTGAGTCAAAATTACTTTTTGAGGTATTTGACACGAATTAAACTTGTTTTTGTGTAAAATATTGTTGATTAGCTATTTGTATTTTTTTTGTAATTCTACATATTGTAACAAATAATTATATATGTTTTGAATTTTCTTTCGATATTTATATGTAAAAGTATAGCATATAAGAATTTATCAATAAAATAAATAGAAATGTATCTTTACCATTGTTATTTTGTTAAATAATTATTTCTCTAATAGAAAATACAATCACTGTTTAAATAACCCTAAATTAACTTTTGAAGTTTAGATACCAAACATAAATTTAATCGTTTAAAAATCATTCACAAACGCACACAATCAATTAGATTTTTGAATTATTATATTTAGTTCCACAAATAATTTTAAATTTATTGAATTATTAAAAAAAAAAAGGTGTATATTTTGTTAAGAACTGATATTATAACCAACAATATGTTAACAAAATAAATAAGGTACTAGATAATCATTTTTTTTCATTTCTAGAGTGATTAGGATTTTCCTAAACTAAATACAATCACTCCCAATCATTTTTTTTTAAAAAAATAGAGTTTGTTTAATTATTTATTTGGTAGAGAGGTCTCGTAAAATGTAAAAAATTATGTGTTAAAAAGCCAAATATATATATATATATATAAACGGCAACAAAATAGTGTTACCTAACCCAAGTTTAGGTTAAGTAAAGTAAATCTTGAGAAAACAACATATTTAGTTAGATAATTGGGTTGGTTTGGTTCAACAAATATGAACAAATTAATAAAATTTCTAATATCTCTAATTTTTATTATGATCTAAATCTAAAATGATAAAATTACTAAATCTCGATATTCCAATAATTACTCCAAATAGATTAAAAATAGTACATGTTTATTTATTTTTTAATATATCTAAAATATATATTATAGTGTGTGTATGTGACTCACTTCTATCATGCACATACTATATGTTTGTTTAATTAATACATACTCAATATAATTTTCTCTCATTATCTTTTTTCCTTCAAAATAAGATTTTAATAGAGCTATATATAATTTCTATCTCAAAAAGAAATATATATATATATATATAGAGGGAGAGAGAGCTAAAATTTCCTCCCAAAAAACTCAAGATAGAGAGATAAATCTATGTCAAAAGGATGCTAAAGACTTAGAACATATAACCAACCAAAATTCAATATTACAACTTCTCAAAAAAAAAAAAAAAAACCCTCTAGCTAATATAATATCAAATCTCCTATCTCAATTAAGAGCTACGAAAATGAACAGCTTCAAAACTACTGTCAATTCAGTTCAATTCTTTTCTCCAAACCCTTCCTTCCATTCCATATATAAGCTATATGTGACCTACAAATAGCAGGAATCCAAGAACACAAATATAAGATTTATAAGGCTAGCCACGTGGCAAAACCTTTTATACACACACACACACACACATATATATATGGTACTCACTTTGTTTAGATGAATGGAGTTTTGTTGGTGTTTATGCAGTGGAGAGCTGAACTTCACTTGTTTTGGGATCTTTGTCTTCCTTATTCGGATGGCAAACCGAGTAATATCCATAGAGAATAAGTTGAAGGAGACCCGAAATTGCCCCAAGACCATTGCTAACCTACAAATTTATTGCATAAAACAACAAAATAATCACAAATTAAACTTGCCCTTTTAATTTATAATTTACTATACAAGAATTTTCTCTTAATTTTGTCTTAATAAAGCTAGCTAAATGAATAAAATCATGTTAACATGGTAGCAAAATTATTTGTTGTTTAATGATTGAAATAATGCAATATAATTATATTACCAAGACAAATATATCAAATATGATGAGAGCATAAGCAGTCCAAATGCAACCATTGAGGAAGTTGGCTAATGAGAGTGTAAATGGCATATACTTGACACTCTTTGTCCTTATCACCTTTGCCTATAAAATATATGGAAAGAAATAGAATAATTACTTTTTTT
>JBBPDJ010000017.1:12802313-12813865 GCA_037974625.1 Cucumis cinereus
GAAAGATTATTGATGAAATTAAATTTATTTTAATTACTTACCATGATGGTTAGAGGAGAAGCATACATTATAACATTGAAAATGTCACATATTATTCCAACCAACAATGATCTTTTCTTGGTTCCGTGCAAGGTTAAAAGTGTTATTAGAGCAACAATCCCCACGAAAACAACTTCAATCGCAAGGCAAATTCCAACTTTTTTCTGAAATTATAATAAGAGAAACCAAAATAATTAATATATACATTTATTTATATATATTAGAAATACATAAGAACAATCAATCCAACCTACACATATCCTTATACATCTCATCTTGTCAATTTCGATGGAAAAGAATGCATGAGGATGAGTGGAGTTAAGTTCGCGTCTAGGGTTATTAATACATACCCGGGATTTGTATTCGGCATACCAACAGAAGATAGCCAAATAAACAAGCTCGATGGCGAGACCAATGCCATTAATGGTGATAATCAAAGTGCTGTTTGGATGAACAGTTCCATAGAAAACCCAAAACATACAGTTCATTACTGTTGCAATATAAGGATCTGGCTTGAACTCCTCCACTGATTTGCTCTTATAGATTTTATAAAATGTTGGCCTGCACCATAGATACATATATACATATAACATATATTAATACATTCAATATTCACATTTTTCATCTCACAATTTCAATACATTTTTCCTCTTAAACATCCTAATTATAAAAATTCAATCATCAAAAAATTTAATTATGATCAATTTAATTATAATTGGGTCGAACAACGACCCAATTGGCTCACCTCGGCCTCTAGATTCAACATTAAAAACCATCAAATAACTAAAATATTTGCTAAAACTTGTTTTTTAATTACTATATATTCACAATTAATATCACCAGATTATGCAGGACATCAAAAGTAACAATGAAAATGATCAAGAAATCCATGTTATTATTCAAGAAAGTATAAACAACTGAATTTTCTAATTTTAAACTTTTAAGAAGTAACTCGATTTTTTTTTCTTATACAGAATCAAAATTAATGACCAGCCACAGAAAAACAAAGTAAAATAACTCAAATTAAAACATTAGTAAAAAAAACCAAAAACAGTAATTAATAATCAAAGAAATCATATTATTGAAGAAAGTATATGAACAATAATAATGAAAATTACTTACACCGGCGAAATAAAGAGACCAAATGAAATGACATTTCCTGCAAATTCAAACTCAAAACACATCAAAAAATTGGGAAAAAAACAGAGAGGAAAATTAAAGGAGTTGAAAACAGAGAGAAGAAAGAAATTCAGAAAATGATCAGTTAAAAAAAAAAGAGAAAAATTTGAAGAAATATTATACCGATAATTCCGACGATGTTACGAATTTCGAAAGCACTCAACATTTTGGGAGAAGTTGTGAAGAACAGAATACGAAGAAGAAGAAGAAAATGAATTAATGAGAATATTTTTGTGAAATATAGTTTTTAATTTTGTGACGGTTGAGATATTTAAGCACAATCTCAATACCTGAGATTTTAATTTTTTTACTTTTTTTCAAAATTATTTTTTTAAAATATATATATATATATATATATATATAATTTGGATTTTGGATTTTATTTTATTTAACTCTCTCTCTACAACTGATTTCTCTCTCCTCCTCTTCACTGAAAATTCGTGCATGGATTTCATGTTTGTTGAGATTCTATTTTTCCCTTTTTATCCCTCTCTTTATTACCTAATTACATTATTTTCCCCCTTTTCTCTCTTTTTATTTTTTGAAAAATAATTTTATTAAAATTTAATAAAATTCTCATAATCTAAAATTTTGTTATATTTTATAAATTTTAGAGTGGATCTAATATTAATTATAGAAAACATTAATTAATTTTATTTTGAAATGGTGAAATGATTATTTAACTTCCAATTTAGATATTTTAATCAAATCTTTTAATAATTATAATTTTTTCAAACATTTCAATAAAATTGAGATTATTAACCATTGGTAGCACTTTTAAGGGATAACAAATAACAATGAACCTGGTTTTTAATTTTATTTTATTTTTAAAAATTGTAATGTAGTGCTTATTGCATTGTTATTCTTAAATCTAATTTCAAATGAGAATGGTATAATTTCAAAGTACGTAATTGTATTGGTAGTATTTTTTAAAAATAATAATTAAGTGTATAGCACTATTTCTAAAATTAAAAAAATACAAATAAAGCAATCTTTATAAACTTCCACTATTGTTTATTACATCTACGAATTATTTTTTATTATATTTATCTATAAATATTTTGTCTAGGGTTATATTTACAATTGTCTCAATATATTCTCATTTAAGATTTAATTTAAAAATAAAATATTATTAAATTATAAATAGATCAATGAAGTTAATGAATCTCATTTAATTAGATCATGAGTCATCTAATTATTTTGTCTATTATATATGACTATTTTTTAAAATGTGTATTATATGAATTGACTATATTGAAAAAATTTACAATATTTACATTTATTTTGTAAATATAATGACCAATATATTCAAAAATAGGCATAAGAGAACCATAATGTTGCAAGAATAAACTAGTAAATCAGTTTCAAATTTTATAAAATATTTTTCGATTTTTGAGCAATAATTTACGTAATAATAATAATAATAATAATAATAATAATAATAATGTCATCCGTATAATTTATTGCTCGAGACTAAAATTGGGATGTTCGTAAAAATAATAAACTAATTTGGGAAATAAAGTAAATGCCACGTCGTTATGTATCACATATGAAACAGAATTCAAACAGACTCCTTTTAATTTTCCAGATTTACCCCCAAACTCTTTAATTATAATTCTTTTAGACATTATTTAAAATGGAGAAATATTCATTGCAATCCATAAAAGTCGGAGTTTTTATAGAATAAAATTAATATTACATCCTCTCTTTAGGTTTATTTTCTACTTGGTCCTTTTTCAAATTTTTTTACATTTGTCCTTCATTTTTTCTTTCTTCTTAAATCTTTCTCCCCTTGCTTCTCCAACTCTAGTTTTAAGAAACATTAAGGTCTGATTTGCTCTGTCAATCATTTTCGTTTTTATGTTCTAAAAAATAAAAGATATAAAAAAATAATTTATACATGTTTTTAAAAACGGTTTCGAAAAATAACTAGATTTTCAAATTAACAACCAAACACAAATTTTGATTTTTTAATCAAAATTTCAAATTTTTAAATTGGAATTAAATGTGTTTTCAAATAAAAAATAATAATTTGTTTTTGTTTTTCACAAAATTCTTTATTTTTCAAAATAATTTTTGAATCACGAACGGGACCTAAGCATTCCTAATAGGTGTTCTCGTTTTCTTATTTACATCCCTATTTTTTTAAAAGAAATATATTTTTTATATTTAAAATGAATCTAATACTCATCTTAATCGGCATTTATCTTCCATTAGGTCACTAATTATGGTATTTGACTAGAATTGACAACTTAATTAATTTGTCTTCCAATTTGACACAAATTATCAAGTCAAAGTTCAATGGTTTAGTTTCCATTCTAATAATAAGTTCAACAATAAGTCACGAGAATTCAAACTTCTATTCTATTAGTTAATAGTTTATACTCGAGTTACGCTTATAATTGGTTGTAGTTGACAATTAAATATACTTGAATTTTCAAATCTTATTAGTTTTTTTTTTTCTTTAGGAAAACCATTATTTGTTAATTTAATCTCATAATTGAGGAAAAAACAAAATTTGGCCATTGTTTGAGCATGATTGGATAAATGTATACATCTAAATTTAACCACATAAATGATAAATTTTAATGTTTAGTTTAGATAAATAGCAATGGCGAAAAAAAATATACGTATGAAAATGTCAATAATTCTAATAAATCTTTCACCTTCCAAATACAATTGTAAAAACACTTTTTTCCCAAAAACACATTATCATTAAAACACTCCTCCAAAACTTCATCAAAGCTCACACCTTCCAACAACCTACCCAACCCCCAAATCATCGCTAATTTTCCCCTATCGTCCTTAAATTACATCTTCTTCTCATGATCACGAACCTTCCTCATCTCACAATACTTTGCAATCAGACGACAGACTACTCGATCACCATCATACTCCTCCCCGTAACACGGATCAAACTCCTCACCGTCACGTCACATACCCAATAGTTCGCTACTGGCCGTCACTTATTCTATCTCAAAGTTATTGTCAAACGTGCGCTTGCAAAAGTAAGCTATGTGTGTTTGCTCTAATGCAAACGAATGACACATTTCCATACTTTAGCTTTTTCAAGTTTTTGTCACTTTGAAAAGGTGCTTTTGGTTTCGTGGATATTAGTTATCTCATGAACACTTCATTATTAATTAATAATAAACAATAAAACATAAAACTAATAAATATATTAAAGATTTATTAAACATATGTATATTAAAAATCTAACTGAATCTAAACCGTATGAGATTTAAAATTGATTCCAATATTTTAAAAAAGATAGTGAAATCTAAAAAAAAAAAAAAAAATAGAAAAAATCTAACATATGTGTGGCACACTTTTGCTTTAACTGCATTCATGACGATAAACCATGACCAAGGCCCACAACATGTGGCCCATATGAAGGCCCACAAACATTTGGCCCATTCAGGTAATATTGGCTGTTGGCTATAGATTCAGTTGGGAAATTTGTACAATATGAATAAGTTTACACAAAATAAAAATTATTTTGTTAAATTGCCCTTTTTAGGAATATATATATTTGGCTTTTGAGATTTATTTTATAGAATGGTCTTTGAGTTTTTAAAATATACATTTATATTCTTAATAAGTATATTTCACATTTTAAATTAGAAAAATATATTTTTTTTTATAATTTAAATGTAACATTCTAAATTACGATCATGTTTTATGGATGTGTTAAATATATATATTAAACTGGCATGTCTAAAACAGTAATTTACTGCAACAATAAATTTAAAATTGACAAATTAATTTTATTTATATATCCATTGCAGCATTTATCTCTTAGAAATATGAACTCTTACCACTATAAGAAAAATCAACAACTTTCTAAATTATTTTATTTTACAATTTTTAAAGAATTAAATTACATATTTTTTTTTATAAAAAAAAAGAAATTAATAAAATAAAATGTTATAATTCTTGCTTTAATTTAGTGTAGCCTTTTGAAGCTATTTTTTATTTAATCTAATGCTAATTTAATACACAATATACTTTTTCATCTTTCACTTTTTCTCTAAAGAAACTACAAAGTTTTTATTCTTTTTAACTCCCAATTCTAAACCCTTAATACTTAAGGAATATTCAAAGGTCTACCCTATTAGATTGAGACCCTAATCATTGAGCTAATACATGGCCATCAATATAAAAGTAATAATAATAAAATAAAATTGACTTACGTGAAAGTTCCTGCGTCGATGTTGTTTCGAGTCTACCATACTCTGATGTATTAGTTAGTGCAAAATATATATATATATATATAAACGAGCTTATTACAAAAGTAAAAGTCAAAGTTCTTATCATCTTTTATATTTTCATTCTAAAAAAAAGACAAGAATCGACATATCTCAAGTAATAATAAGTTTCATATATTTGGGCATGCTAGATTGGCCACATGATGACACCGTCATATAACATGGTCTTGCACCACTTCAACCACAATATGTTGTCAAAAACATACTTATATGCTGAGTTCATGATCAAGAGTTAAGTATTATTGTTGCTCAACTATTATTAAATGGGTTACCTCAAAATCTATAAATCAAACTTTTATTTTCGATGCTGAGTCGAAATTTTGAATCTCTAACTTATTAGTTAATTATATATATATATATATATATAAAAGTTTAGAATGCACTAAAATTTGAATCCCATATTGTGATGTTTTTGCTTTATTTCCACTAAGAAAAAGAGAGAGGCTTTTGTCCATTCCCCCCATGCTTTGCTTTTGCATCCAAAAGAAGAAAACCCCAACTTGAATTTCAATTCTTTTGTGTGTGCCTTTTTTTCATCCTTAATTATAAATCATATTTATCTTTTTTTTTTTAAGACCATTTGGTAATTTATTTGCTTTTTTCGTAAATATATTTATTAAGTAATCACATCATTTTAATACCTTTAAAGTTTAATTGAATTTAAAATATGAACGAAACTTTTAAAAGTTTAGACACAGTTTTTAATAAAGTACCTAATCGTTTACGTTAAAAACTAATTATTTAAAAAGTTTAAGAAAATAAATTAAGGTAATTTTAGAAGTTAAAAGGATATTTAAAATAATTTCTAAATTAAAAAAAAAAAACTTATATCTCAAGGTGATCAAATTTTTTAAAAAAATTTAAAACCAATAATTTACTAATTACTTCTTTTAAGGAAAAAAGCAATAATAATTCTAAATGCTTTTGCCTTTTTGTTTTAAATATTATAAGCACTTGAGGTTGTTGAGAGTGCTTCATGTTTGAAAAGTTCATTTGACACACTTAAATATATATTAAATACCAACTTGCTATCATAAAATATCATTCTCAGCTCTTATATTTTGAATTAAATTGTTTAATTTTAGCCTTTATATTTTCGATTATTCAATATTAGTTAATGCAATTTCAATAAAACTTAAATTTAGACGTTATTAGTTTATGATTTTTAGCTCAACCGACATCTGTGTACGTTGAGAACCAAGAAATTCGTAATTGAAATCTTCTCAATTTGTACTAAAAGAACATTTTTCTTGCATGAAAAATATTATTATTATTATTATTATTTAACTAAATTTGATAAAATTAATTTTGACCGACTAAATTTAATATTTGTTGAAAGTACTAAAATAGAATAATTTAAAGTATAAATAAAGATTAAAATAGAGCTAATTTTAAAATATATAGAAACAAAAATGATATTTTAACCTAAAAACATTGTTTCTGTCAATAAACAGTAATGTCATCAATATTTCACCATAGGTCCTCCAAAATCCCTACAACTTGTATATTCTCATAAAATTCATAAAAGTTTAGTCAATTCCAATGACGCTATGAAATTCATAAAGTCAAAATCTACTCATGAATGCAATTTTAGCAGTTATTGTTCTAATTTTCAACCAAGCTTATTTCAAACGAAAATAAATCTTTAAATAATAATATAATAATATTTTAGTACAAACATTGTGTGATGAAATTAACTTTTCGTTTTAAAGAAATGAGCGCATCCTTTATAATTGAGTTAAACTCGTTTCGATAAATGTAGTCCGTGGATAATAAAATAATTGTGTGAGAAATTTAAGAATTATATTTAATTTGGGAAATATTATTTAATATTATTTCAGAAAGTCAAAGTTCCACTTCCAAAATTAGTTGGTGCCAAGTAGCAATAAAACCCTTGATTTTTCTTTTTTCTTTTTTTTAAAAAAAAGATTATCAAAATATGGTGTATATGTGTATTGCCAGTCTAATATTATTAATTAATAAATATTTTTTTTAATTTCACAAAACAAAAAAAAAAGTGAATATAATTTTCTTAATATGGGTTAGTCAAAGTCACATGGTACAAAAATAATTTTTATTTTACTTTCTTGTGAGAAATAATTTCATATTGTGAAAAAAAGATAGACCAAGATATTGTATTTACAATGATTTGTATTTACAAGTTAAAATGCGTACGTTATTGATTCTATAAAGTTAAAGCATACGTCGATGTTATTCTTAAGATAAAATATAGTTTTTATTAGGTTTTTTTTTTCTAGAGTTTCGATAAAATATCAACTTTAGAAAATATATAATTGTTCGTCTATCTATCGAATTAGCGATAGCTATCCCCTGCAATGCAAATATAAAAAATTGGTATAAGATGATTTGAAATCTAAGATATAATGTTACGATCGCATGATTATATAGCATAAGAAATGGCACTTTTGAAGCTAATCAAATTTCAATAATGCATTTTGCAAGCCCCATGTGATGAAATAATATAGTGAAATTGAAGGATACTCATAATTCATAAAGCTAATTATTCTTTTGGTTCCCCCAACATGATATATGGTAGATTAGCATATTAAGTACTTACTTCCAAAGGGGGAACAAAGCACTCTCTTTTTATGTATGTCTAATAATCACTTTTCAAAACTCACCTCTACATTGAAACCATTGATATTATTAGTTGAATAAATTGTCAACTTCATTTCTAGGATTGAAATCGATTTTTAGGTTATTGAACCAGTAGCGGATTCAGAAATTATGTTGACGTAGACTAAAAATAATCTAAAAAAATAAATGTACAGAGTGAAGCTTGAACATGGGTCTAGAGAACATTATTATTATTTTAGTTGTTTGTATATATATTATATAAATAGCATAAAGTTGAGGAGATACTCGAGTCATTCATGAACCTGTACTAAATTTGTCAGTGTATTGAAGTCTTAGTTTGTGTCTATTATTGACTAGTTTTAAGATAATAGAATTAAGTGTATTTTCTTTAAAGTAAATTTAAAATGATTAAAAGTTACTTTGTCAAATCATTTTGAAACATGTAATTCATAATCCAAAATCAATTCTAATTATATAAAAATCATTTTGAAAAGTATATAATTAAACATATCAAACTAACTTTGAATGGATAAACGTACAAATGATTTTAAATCAGTATTTTAAATTACTTTGAAAATAAAATAAAGTGCTAATACTCAAATTGTAATCCATGTAAAAACTCACTACACAATTTTACTATAAATATTTTGTCGACTTTACTATTTTTAAGAAAAAATTTTTAAATAAACAAGCTAATTTACACTCTGTCTTTATATTTAATAGTACCAACTATTTTATTATTTTAAAAATTAATAGTTCAATCACACATTGTTTAGATAACATATGCTCTCAATATATATTATATAACATAAACATTTGCAAGTGATTTTTTCAAAATTGGAAAATAAAAATGGATGGTAAAACAGCTTTTCAAATAGCTTTTTTCAACTAGTTGTTAATACAAAGCAATATATATTTTATTATAAGATTTGGGATTTAAATAATATTTCAATTGTTTTCTTTTTTTTTGATGACCTAGCCATATCCATATGAACCTTCACCAATTATAACCTAAAGTCGATTATTAATTTCTTTTTTCAAAGGGATTATTAAATTAAAAAATACTATCACTATTATGGTTATTTAAATTTTCTTAAAATAAAATTTTAAAGAGAATCTTTCTGTGCCACGTAGGGAGCAAGGAGCGCAATCTGGACCGTACATCTTAAGTATTTAATATTTTGACTTCTTCAGATCCGACACTAAGGTATGGAACCTTACTATCAACTTGCCACGTGTAGCATTGTCAATTGGTTTCCTTTTGATCCAACGGTCTAGATCCAATCTTTAGTCCAAAGTCAACCGTCCAAAATATTAGAAAAACCAAACGTCCATCTTTATACAATCTGTAGTTCAGATATGTTGGATAATTTTGATTTTTAGTTTTTTTATTTAAAAAAATTTAGATGTGTTTATTTGATAACGATTTTGTTTTTGATTTTTTATTTTAAATTTTAAATTTTGTTTTCTCGCAATTTTATTTTTATTGGTGTAGTTTTCGTAAAACACTTGAGTTCTTAGTCAAAATTTCAAAGAAAACAAAATTAACAACTAACTTTTATAGCTTATGATACCGAACTTGCGAGCTATAACTATAGTTTTTCTTTCTTCTTAGTAAATTAAGATATCAATAAATTTAATTTTACCTGAGAAACGAATTTAGATCAATTTTATATCTTAGAAATCAATATTTGATCGAACAAACTTAGATCCATCCATATTAAATAAACTTTCAAGATATTAAATTAAATTTTACACCCCTTTTAAATTCATCCTTCTAAATTTTCTAATCTCTTAAAATTAATGGATGTAATAAAAATAAAAAATAATAATAGGTTTAGGATTTGATTAGATATTAAAATCAATTTTATATCTTAGAAATCAATTAATTTAGAATTTAAAAGTAAAAACAAAATAAAATCAAATACAACATGTCATATTATAAACTTAATTATTTTTTCCAATTAAATTATTTAGTTTGTGTATAAATTATATAATAATTACCCAAAAAATTCAAACATAAGTACGTTCATGAATAAATTAATAATATAATTACACACATTTAAAAGAATTGTTTAAATAGATATTTTTAAATATAGCATAATGAATCAAAATTATTAGAAAATATAGCAAAATATCAGATTTCATTAATGGTAAACACTAATTGTAATTGATAGACTTTAATCAGTGTCTATCAATGATACAATCTAATTTACAATGATTTTTTTTTGTTTAATTCATAATTTAATTTGGATCTTTTATCAAACAAATATATGAAAACATGAAATATAACTTTATTTTCACCAATTTTGTTATTTTGTTTGTAATTTTTTGTTTTTGAAAATTAAACCTATTTTTTATAATTCTTTGCCATTATTCGCATATATCTTAGATACAAGAGTTAAACTCTTAACCAATGTTTTCTTTTTTAAAAAAAGTTTTTAAAAACTACTATTTTTTGTTTTTAAAATTTGACTTGATTTTTTAAAATATTGACAAAAAGTAATTGAAAATCAAAACAGTGAGAGGTAAAACGGCTGTTTTTAGTCTTATTTTTTAAAAACAAAAAAAACATAAGAATTACTAAACAAAATCAAGATTATGAACCAAAATTTTATCATAAAAATTAATAATCCAAAAGGACCTAAATTAATTTAAGCCACGTGCATGAAACGTGCAATGAAGTAGTCCTTAGAACGGAGTGGCATATTGGTCATTTCTCATATCATCCGTACTATAAATATGCAAGAAGCCATTCGTTTCAACCTTTAGAAAGCCAAAACCACCTGAAGAAAGCCATCGATTGAAAAAAGAACCAAAAAGAAACAGAGTCGAGTCCCTCTTGCCGGAAATCGAATCTCCGGTCGCTGCCTGTTTCCTCTTTCCGATCGAATCGCCCTTATTATTCTGGCTATCTATCGCCGGAAATACCAACCGATCCTCATCGGAAATTAGCTGTGAACCAAAAATTAGAAGGCATGGTGGGATTTTTCGCGATTCCGCTGGAAATTTCCGCTAGGTTACTGTGGACTACCAGCTTCTTCCGCCATAAGCGATCTTGATCTTCTTTTTTCTTTTACTTAATTTCTTTTTCCTTCTCGAGATTACTGCTCTTGTTTTAGGTTAGTACTAAATCTTCGCCTTGCATAAATTTGAAATTCCTTACAAATTTCACCTCTGAGGCGCTGGAATTGAAGAAAGGAGGAGAAGATTTGAATGGAATCTGGTCGGTTCTTGTTTAATCCGCAGCCTTACGGCGGCAATATGCTTTACCTTGGTGGAGCCGGCGGCGATCCTTGTCTGCGAGGTCAATTTCTCTTCCGATTCTCTCTTTATAATTTCTCAATTACAGTAAATCAATTTCTAAATTTATTTATAATTTAAAATGACATGTAAAGCTTTAAGATAATATACAAAGTGCTTATTTACTTTTAATCAATATTAAAAAAAATTCTATATATATATATA
>JBBPDJ010000017.1:12814227-12882564 GCA_037974625.1 Cucumis cinereus
TATATAAAGTAACTTTTATTTATGCTTTTGGTTGTGTTGCGAATAAATATTTCATTTATGGAACTAAAAGAAATTATTAAAGAAACAATAAACTATAAAGTTAGAAATTCAATAATTTAATAGACATTTTTTTATTTTAGGAATTCATTGGCCACTAAGTCACGGTATTAGAAATTGGACACTTTAAAAAGTTCAAACATTTATAACTCAAAAGTAAGTTTAATAAATTTTTTTTTTTAAAAAAAAAACCACTATCAGCTAGCTAACTAAAGTATAACTCAATTGACTTGGAAATATACGTGCTATATAAAGAAATCGGAAGTTTGAATTTACGATCTCCAACTTAACTTGTTTTAGAACCCAAAAATAAGATAAAATAAAACAATACTTCAATTTTACGATTATTGAAGTTGTTAATGTATTGTGCAATTGAGATAATAATTATTTTCATTTTGTTATAACTTTTAAAATGATTTGCCATTAACAAAAATGGATAAAATTACTATTTTAGCCTCTCATTTGTATTGAGATTTAATTTGATTCTCAAGATGCAATAAAAACTTTACATATCTCTAAACAAAAATCATGGTTTTGCAAAAAGAGGGAGAGAATTGACTTGGGGTATTTAGAATCCTATGAATTAATTTTCAATATATAAAAGAGAAATTTATAATATTTGATTTTTTATTTTTTTTTATTTTTAAAACCCCATTATAATGTTTATAATTAAGTAGTGGTGTAGAATTAATTTAAAATTGTTAATAATGGTTGGTTAATAAACTACCATATGCCTGACTTTTAGAATAATCCAAATAATTCTATATTTTTCATCTTATTTAATACTCACACGTCATCTGAAAGTGCGTTTTTCTTTTGTTTACTTCTTCAACAAATGCCTTTTCATTTAGTGCTCTACTGGGTTTTTTTTCCATGTATTTTTCCTAGTTTAATGAATATGCATGTTAATGGAAACATTTTTGTTATAATAATGATAATAATAATGTTTGAATTTTTATTTTCATCTCTTTTTCGGCTCTTAGTGGAAATTTTAAACATTAATTAATGACATGAAATTTCAAGCCTCATTTGGTAACCATTTATGAAGTGTCTATGAACTCTCCGTTTACGTCTAAATTTTTCTTTCTTATTTAGTTTTTACCAACTTTTTTCAAAAATCAAGCCTAAATTGTTAAACTGAGAATGGTAGTTTTTAAAAAAATTGTTTTTGTTTTTTAAATTTGTCTAAGAATTCAATTCATTAGTGTACCAAATTGGGAGGAAATAAGATTAATTTTCAAAAAAACTAAAAACTAAAAACGGAATGTTTACTTAACAAAACCTAATTTGGTTTTTTTAAAAAGTAATTGAGCAAAAAACAAAAGATGCTGCTGATTTTTGGAAAGGATTCGTGTTTATAAATGCTGGATTAGCATTAGTTTTTTTTTTTTTTCCCATTATGTATTTTCCCTCATAATTAAATAAAATAGATCTTTTATTTTTTTAGCTTAAACCAATAGTAATTGATATGATCTTTCTCCTACGAGGTCAAAGATTTTCAATCCCCCATCCCCATAATTTATCTAACCAATTTTGTTGTATTAGGAGGAAGAACAATGATGAGCATGACCATGAATGAAAGTCCAAAAGGGAAGCCATTTTTTAGATCGCCTGATGATCTTTACGATGATGAATATTATGACGAGTTTTACCCCGAGAAGAAGCGTCGTCTCACCCACGACCAGGTCCGTTATATTTGCCTTTACAACGCCATGTTACCTACTGCTATCTCTCTCTCTATTTGTGTGGAACAAAACTGAAGTTGTGGAAAAATGCTGAAGGTTCAAATGCTGGAGAAGAACTTTGAGGAAGAGAACAAACTGGAACCAGAGAGGAAATCCCAACTGGCCAAGAAGCTAGGGCTGCAACCGAGGCAGGTGGCTGTGTGGTTCCAGAATCGTCGTGCTCGATGGAAGACAAAGCAGCTCGAAAGGGACTACGATATTCTTAAAGCTTCATATGATTCGCTTCTGTCCAACTATGACTCAATAGTCAAAGAGAATGCAGTTCTTAAATCTGAGGTAAGTTCTATCAACTACTCTTAGATTAGATCATAATACAAAGAGTTAATATTTAGCCAAATCCCACTTGCTAAACCCAATGTATATCAAATTGATTCGAATATTGTGGACTTCGGAACCCCCGTGTCTTTACTTCGGTTTTAGACTTGCCGAGTTTCATCATATGCAAAATAATCTATAATACTTTCAGGTGGCTTCCTTAACTGAGAAATGTCTAGCTAAAGAGCTAGATGGAGGAGAAGCAACAATTCCATCTATAACATCAGAGCTTCTTCTAGCAGACATCACCAATATCTCCATCCCACACTCCGGCAGAAAGGCTGAAGATCGTCTTAGTTCAGGGAGTGCTAGCAGTGCAGTGATCGACGATAATTGTCTACAGCTCATCGACAGCGGTGATTCTTACTTCCCCAGCAATGAGTATCCACAATGTGCACGTCTGCCTAACGGGTTGCAAATGGAAGACAACGATACGAACGACAGTAGCAACTACTTGTTCTCAGATATGTTTGGAGCAACAAACCAACAGAATCAAGAGGGAGGGCCGCCAGCTTGGTGGGCATGGCCTTAGGGTTGTTGTTATTCAACTTACAACACCTTGTTGCTTATACAAAGTGTTATTAAAGTTTTTTACTTGTTTGTAATCAATAAAGTTAGATATTATGGTGTCATTATTTGAAGTGTATTGTACTGTACTTTGTTCACAATTAATCACTACATAGAATTGGAAAGAAGTTCGTCTTCGCTTCAATACCTAAAGCCTTAAATCACTCAGCTTAAAAATTTCTACGAGGAAATCAAATTTTAATACCTAAAGCCTTAAATCACTCAGCTTAAAGATTTCTACGAGGAAATCAAATTTTAACACTTAAAAATTCAAGTGTTCAAATTTGAGAATGTAATTAAAACTACCATCATACCATAATTTAGGGCAGTTTGTGCAATTTACCGTAAAAAAACTCTCATATGAGGGAAATTCTCAGAATGCGACCAGTGGAAGATTATATTCCTGTTTGCAATTTAATGACACCAATACTGAATTCCCAACTGGAGAGATTTAGTAACCATCAATGACTAGCAATGACACAGAAAACATACAAGAACAACCATATTGACCAACATCTTGAAATTTGAAGGGAATCAGGTCATCGAGAATAATCAAATGACAAAAAGGAGGCGGTGCAATTAACTACCTTTGATTGCTATAAGCAAAAGTATTCAAGATTATGTAAATCACAGCATAGCATGTTCTACCTAACTGTTACAATGATTGAGGAAGGTCCCAAACAAGTCACTCGTCAAGCACCTAGGAAGACAGACAAACTCAAAAGAAGAAAGGTCTAATATACGATTGTTAATACTAACGCCTGTAATGGCAACCGACGAGAAACTTGCAGGGTAAGAGTCATATCAAGCAAAAATCCATCACGCAGGTTATTCACGACACGGGAGAAGTTAAGGAGAAAGAGAACGAGTTTTCCTCCCCTCCAGTGAATGATGATCCAGACATCTACAACTACAACTACAAGTTGGGATGAAAATAAATGGCAGAGAGAAAAATATGGGTCAAGGGGAGGGGAAAAGAAATGTAAAGAATTAAATATGATTACAACTGAGCTTCAGTTCTTTTTTCTGGACTTCCCTTCTCCCTTTTCTATTTATACATAATGCTTTTCTATGTGTATGGATCTTGCTCTCATCCTTCCTAAATGGGTTTCTCTTGAATAATAGACATCATTGGATCCTACCCGCTCCAAGCATTTTAATGAAACAAAGAAAAAAGAAGAGAAAAAAAAAAAAAATACTCCAGCAGTTCAGTCCAAAATTGGGCCAAGGGACCATATTATCGATTTAGAGTTGGAGCCTCAAGCAGTCTTTATGAACAAAGCGCTCAGTAAAAGATTCTGAACTGCATATCCCAGTTAGTAGAGTTACCTCTATGTACAGACGATCTGTCAGCAGCGGGGGCCGCAATGGTTGTAGCAGTGACGTCGCAAATAACTCCAAATTTGTGAAGGAGCAATGACATGGTATAAACAACAAAATGAATTGAAGGTGCTTGTCCTCTAAACACAAGACCTCTACCACCACCATAACCACTGGAATGAACCCTCTGGATAGAGTTTTGTCAGAAGTAATAATGCTACCGAGACTCCCAACTTAACCTTCCGGTTCCTTTCTTTTCTTGCCAGATTTCCTGCTGCTTGTCCTCGGCTTTTCTGTTAAATCCCCACCACCCAGTTTCTGTTCTGGTATACTGCTCGAGTCCAAATAGTCATTTGAATCTTGATTAGGCGATATCTTCTCATATATAATAGCAGCATCAAGAGAGAATACACGGAGTGCAAGAGAAGATACAGTAGATATTTTAGCAGCAGCAGAGAGAGATGACCAATACCACCATTCATTCTTTAAGTATTCCGTTCTTATCATGTCCTCTAATGCAATGGTTGCCTGAACCATCTGGAGAAATGAATGATGAATCAATTCCAGCACATGAAATAATTCAAGAACAAGACATTTACTCATTTGCTTCAAACTTGGCAAAAACTTAATGCATATTAATAAGCACTACACAATCTTGTAAACAAGTATATCTAGATGGCTGCCACAACTAACAATACAAGCTAGCAAGAAATGATGCACCGGCGTAAAAAATCATGAAGGAAACCAGTTCTCAAATCATAAAAATGAGAATTGAAGTACTCAGACTCAGTACTGAGTTCAGGAATGCTAACCTCGTAAATTGTTCCTGCAGATTTCACAAATGCACGCCAGGCCCATCTCCGTTCAATACGTAGTTTTGATGGTCTTAGAGCTTCATCAGGAAGTGCAGCATCCATGTCAAGCAGATTCATTTTCAATCCTCTTACAACTTGCAAGATTCTGCCAACTAATGGCCTTTGTGATGATTGTGGGATGACACAGCATCTACCAATCCCAAACTCTGAAAAACGGTTATCCATGCAGATTTTTTTACTTTTTGGTTCTGGGCATCCTGATGCGAGTCTTTTTGTCTTCGGTGCACTAATTTCATTTCCAGTTGGTTTTTGGATTGAATTATCTATAGATGAATTTTGATGGCAACTAGTTTCCAGAATAATATTTTCTAGTGAAGGCCATTCAGAAGGCAAGGTCCCATCCTCCAGAGTACTAGAATCTTTCTTGAGATCAATTACACTCAATGTTGATTCCATAATATATGGTGATACAGATGACAAAAATGACGGAACCCCATTAGAACTAATAAGTCCAATCTCCTTAATAAGATCCTTGTTTGAATCCTTCGTTAAAAACTTGGAACAGATGAGTTCAAAGTCATATGGGCACATCATTCCATCATTCTGATATTTAATTAACCCCATACTATGGTTAAAATACCCTCCTTTAGAAGTTTCTGCTAGGGTCATGCTCGAGCCCTCCTCCTGCTTACTTTCAAATTTGATATTGCATTTACTTTTTGAAGAGTCGCCAACTTCCTTAACGCCATCACATGAGGCTGGGAGTGAACTACACTTCCCATTATCATGCTCCTCAAGTTCAACATCAGTCGAAAAACTCTTATGGCAAGAGAGACAATGGTACCTAGATGGCCAGATAGGTTCCAAGCATAAACACCTGAACATTTTCTCATCTTCAGCTAGCCTAGTCTTGTCTAGCCATCTATTTAAGTCGTCAGGCGTTACAAATTCAAGAAAGGGACCATACTTACTTTCTAATAAAGCAGATGCCCTATTAACAAGAAAACCAGAACATTCAAGTTTTTCAACATCCGAGCTTGATGATGAATCCTTTAACTGCTCCTCGGGACTTTGATTATTGGATCGTGAAGATATCTGAAGTTTAGGTTTAAGCCATTGCAAAATAGACTCCTTTAACTCCCTTTCTTTGGGGTCACTATCTTTCAGCCAATCAATGAGCTCTAATATATCCGCCTCTGTTTGATAAGAAATACATGGAGAATTTCCAATAAAATTCCTTGGCAGATGAAGCAATGAGGAATACATATTTGAATTTAAACTTGAACAATTCCCGTTGCTTGTTGAAGTATAATTCTTAAAAAAATGACCCTTAACAACTCTGTCTCTAGATTCACTTCCAATCTGTACCGAACTCCCACTACTGATGATTTGTGGCAGTCCATTTGACATAACACTAGCCCAATACAGCCGACCAGCAGAATCACTGCCCAAAAACTCCCTCCGTACAGATATCTTTAGAAGCTCCAACTCCGTACTTGCTATAGAATCCTGCACCTGCAATATGTCCTTCTTAATACTATCCAACTCATTATGAAAGGCCTGTGATTCATTTGGAGGAGGAACGTGGGGAGCTACAGGCACACCGTTAGCATCACAAGGTGTACAATATTGCTTTCCAGGCGGTAGAATAGAAATTTCAGTCTCCATATTACTTTGGTCAGAACCATCAACTTCTTGTGGCAAAGAACCAGACAAAGGTGGCTCGTTGAATTTTATGGGTTTGCCACTGTTTTGAGACCCTGAACTGGATAAGACATTGCCACCAGCATCATTGTTATCAGTAACATCGTGGGCACTGCTCATTTGTTCTTGAAAACTTGCATGGTTGTGACATTTATTCTCTAAGCTCGTTAAAGATGAGTATTGATCAGAAGCACCAAGCCTAGCTCCGTCACAACTACCCTGTCCTGAAACAGCATCAGAGAACAGATTGAAATAGTTAAACCAGTCAAAGAGAAAGAAAAAATATTGGGAGTAGAGACATTTAATGTAATTAGCAGGCAAGTCACCCACCTTCTCGAACTGCATTAAGCATAGTTGTATCAAGTTTTGCAGCTCTTGCAGCAAGAACTTCTTCCCTAGACTTCAGGTTTTTCCACTCAATGAAACACGAACGTAATTTCTGCTGCAACTCTGCCGAAGCCTCCACACACTGCTCAAGATGTTGCCGAATCAAGGCAGAGCTGAGCAACTCATCACATAGATATTTGAGCAAGAATAATCTCTGCATCCAGAAGAAATATATCCTTAAGGTAACTCCTCATATTTATAATCAAATCCTCCTAACTAATTTGGAATTAACACCGTGCCATTACTATAATCCTACTAATATTCCCATTAAATCTCCCAATATATTTCATATTAGTACTTTCACAAATTATTCCATAAACTTGTGTGGTAATTGAATTGAGACATAACAAAAATGGCTGCATACCATAGAACCTTTGAAATAAATAGATAAAAGAGCACAAGGAAAATAATGTTCAGAACTAAGAAGAATCAAGAGAAATAATGGAACAGGAGAAAAAATTAACAAACCTCGTCAACACTGAACTCCCAATACTCCTTCTCTTCCAATGCAGCTGCTAGATTGGCAAGT
This sequence comes from Cucumis cinereus, assembly GCA_037974625.1. NCBI lineage: Eukaryota > Viridiplantae > Streptophyta > Magnoliopsida > Cucurbitales > Cucurbitaceae > Cucumis > Cucumis cinereus. The sequence goes on from JBBPDJ010000017.1 coordinate 12,821,667, forward strand.
TTATTCAGAAAATCACGAGTAACTTCTCCGCGGAATTTCTTGCCTTTGTGCAGGTTAATAATGTGGTTCTTAGTATGCTCAGATGGATCTTCAACCATACGTGTTCCCATTACACAAGAGGGACAGTACCAGTTCCCTTCAGGAATCCTGGCAAGAGGAGGATTCAAACAATATGTATGATATTCAGCATCACATGTATCACATAGAAGGACGCTATCATCATCTTTATCAATGCCACACACTTTACAGACTCCTTCATCCCAAGGGGCTTTTGGAATCTCATTTGAGGACACGACAAAGCTATCTACTTCTACTTTCGTCTCTGCACTCAAAGATTCTAGCTTGGAAAACTCCTGAAGTTTTTCAATAAGAGATAGAACCTGCAAGACAAATTATGATCTTATCTTCACAGGGGGAGAGAGAGCATGAATAGGGAAAAGAATAAGAATAATAGCATACTGGTAAAAGACATGCTCCTTAGAACTCAAGGACACAGATGTACAATCTATAGAACAGATCCTGTTCAAGTAAGGTCGTTACTGGTAAAAGACATGCAAAAATGAGAAAAACAGCATAAGCTTCAGATTACATATGCAGCGATGAAATGCATTACTAAAACCCTTTACCTACCAAAATTCCTCATTTATACCAAATGATTTTTTTATCAAACAACTTTTATTCAAAATAAATGAAAAAACACAAGGACGTGATAGTTGTGACAGAGCTAGGCTTGGACTTCTCTGCCTGAAGAGTCTTGTAACTGCTCCTTTTTTATGCATGCCAACAGAAGTATTTTGGTAATCTCTTTCGCTTAAGCAATGGCAAATGAGTATCCAAGTTTTCCTCGATGGCCCTTTATTCCTACATTATTCAACTAAAATATGTTCTTCAATATTAATATCGGAAAATGAAAGGTTTTTAATTCAACGTATAAAAATCAAGTGTTAAAACATTTAGCAGCACGTGCTTCCGATCACGAAATAGTAAGTATACATCTCATGAAATAGTAACCCTAAACCCTAAACTACCAGTACACCACTGCAAAAACATGGACACGCCAAAATTGTAAAAGAGCAACAGAAGGGAAGTGAGAACAAAAAAGTGCATACCTCATTTTCATACAGCCTCTCAAAATTCTCAGATAATGTCTCAACTAATTCGACCAAATCAGGCTGATCACCATAAGCATAACGCAAGTTATTCCAGAGCTGCAACGGAATATCAACCATCAAATCAATACGTGTTTTAAATGGGAGAGCCAAAGCCATAAGCCGGAGGAGTTTTTTTTTTTAAGAAAAACAGAAACAAGACCTTTCATTGATATAATAAAACGAGCCAGAGGAGTAAGAACCAATATAACAAAACACAATGTACGGCAATAAAAGGAAGGAAATGGAATTAATGGAAGTCATCCGTGATTGGATTACAGTAACGCTCAAGAACTGTGAATCATGACTCATGGGCCACCAACTTAATTTGAGATAAGAACACTTTTACTAATGAAAAGAAAAGAAAGAAAAAAGGAAGGATAGATATGTTGTCCTCAAAGGCCCCCTCTAGTTGGTCTGCATCCAAAGGGAAGTTATGACAAGAAGTCCAATGGGGGACACCAACCAACTGAATGCTAATAAGGCAGTCCCTTTGAAGCCAGAATATCAAATAGAAGATAGCTTCTAAATTAGTCCAGATAAATGTTTTTTCCTGATATTGAAAGGTTGGACACAAAATCAGCTGAGAAGACATTTGACTCCTAAATACCTAGCACTGTTGCATGGCCATGGCTGAGGTTTTCTTATCAGAAGCCAACCTTCCCTAAAGAAAAAATGAAAATATATATATAGATATATAAGACCCAGTGATTACCAAAAAAGGGGGAAGGGGCGGGGGGGTACCCCTTCCATTTCCCACAAAATTTTTAACGATAAGAGGAAGCACAGCCAAAACTTCTTTCCACAAGTTAGTTATTGAACTTGCAAACAAAAACCTTGTGCCACAAGGTGACAAGGTGTCAGAGTCGTGACTCGTGATGGAATTGCCAAAGCCATTCAGTCAGTAGGATCTTATTTCTCCACCTAATGTTACCTATGCTACCCTCCAGCAAGCTTTCGAGGAAAAACACTTTTAAAATGTCATGTTTAAAAAAAATGTCATTTTTTTTTGTGAGGATCCTTGGATTTCAAAGGTTTCTTGTTCTCCTTGTACATGGCTTTTCCTGAATTTTAATCTTCAAAAAGGAGAAAATGATATTGCTGGCGGTTGGAGGATGTCTCCCAAACTTAGGGCCTCAATATACAATAGATGGCCAAAGTACACCGAACATCTAGATGCTCTTCATTTGGGCTTAGGCAAGACAGAGTTTTGTGGAAGATAGATTCCAGTGAACCTTTCTCGACAAAATCGGTTTTCATCCATCTTGCCAAGCTAATAGCAAGAGCAAGAACTCCTTTGGTGGATCCTAAGGGATCTTATTTGAAAAGTCTCCCTGAAAGTAAGATTCTTCAATTAGTCCTTGCTTTATAGAAGCTGCTTGAACATGGGGAACAAGTTGCAAAGGAAATTCCGACGGTGCTCCTTCCGTTTGTTGCTTCTATTTAAGAGAGGCTGAATTTCATGGTCATATTTACACCTATTATTCTTTTGTATAGCCACTATGGTCCTCCATTTTGTCAGTCTCTGAGTTGCAATTGATCATTCCAGATAAATATCTATTGCAGGAAAGGGCTTGAGAGAAAAGGCTAAAACTCTTCAAAAATGTGCTATGACTATGAGTCTGAGGGCTATACTTTTGTCTTTTTTCTTTTTCTGGAAAATTCATCCAGCAGTTCCCAAATAAATCCTTGTCTAACCCCCTTATTTTTTCCATTATGACACAGTTCTATACGCCCATTGCCTTACATTCTCCCTACAGCTTCAAGCTCCAACTATTATGTCTTGGTACACTCAAGAAAGAAATATGCCACTGGGATGCCTCGCATGGCTATTGTTTCCAGCAACAGCCTTCAAGTTCACTTGGAGTTTCATCTCTTAAAAGGTGGACTTGACGGCTATTATTATCAAGGATTTTTCATCTAAATAGGTGCACATACAGAAAAATCATTGCTGGATGAGGGCTTTTCTTTAGCAATATGTGACTCACCTCAGTTGAGTTGGTAATTATTATAGGATAGTTAATTGGAGAGTTAAAGTGAAAACGATATGAGAAATATGAGTTTGATGCAAATAACAAGGCAATAAACCTCTTTAATCATTGGTGAACCAAACGGTGGATGGGTTTTTTTCACCCACACAACCCAACTCTCCCCAATTATCCAAGTTTGCCAAACAGCCCCATAGTAGTAATTAGTTAGGGGCGTCTTGGTTATAAATATAGGGTGAATTAGGGATCTTAGAAGAAAACTATTTTGAGAATGTCAAGTTTGAGACTTGGGTGAGACGTAGCCCACAATACAACCAAAATAATTACCCTCTAAGATCCCCAACTTCCCCTACCTAACCAACCCCTAGCTAATTACCATTATGGCCTTATTTTTTCTTACTACCCCAAATATATCCCCTATTAGTACTCTCACACATACATCATCATGAATACATTCTGTGAGGTAACTTTAAATGTAAGCAAAGGCATACAACAAGACAATTATAACAGATTTTGATTAAAGAACAAAAACAAACCTCCTGAACATCCTCAAGAAATGCTTCATGTGATCCATCATAAGACCCGGCAGCTAGTCTCAAATCAATAGTCCTGAAGTCCAACGGCCGAGAAACCATGCCTGGCGGACCAAGAAGTCCTTCATCATCATTATCACTTGAAGCCATCAATTTCCGGCCAAGCAAGTTGCAGAAGACTTTTGCATCATCTGCAGCAGCAGCGCGACGTAATACAGTGCGACATTGCTTCATGACAATATCTGATATAGAAATAGTAGTTATCCTCTTTCTTCGTTTTTCAACTTTCTGGGGCAAGCCATCACCACATATATCGGCTAGTATCGAAAGAACAGCTTTCTGTATTTTATAATCAGAAATAAGCAAGTTGTATAAACAAACAAAAAGATGAAATAAGCACAATGAAGTTTGGAAGAAACTAAACTATATACTAGTAAGAAATACAAACTCCTGAAACAAGAAACAAGAGCCAAAACAAACTGTGCTGACAACTTCAGCTGTCCAGCCTGCCTCTCTTTTTCAAGGCCAACTAAGGTGTGTAGCTACCCTTGCATAGGTTGCCATTTCATTTTTTTCATAAGAAACTAAGATATAAATACAAAAACAGCACATAATTATATTCAAACTTTTCCTATTAAATAACCAGAGTTTTTCATTGACAAAAAATGAAAGAACGTAAGGAATACACAAACAAAGCCTACAGAAAAGGGGAGGCAAACTGTAAAAAAGGGACTCCAGTTAAGTAACACAAGATCTAAAGGATAATTACAAAAAGACTTCATCTCCAAAGCCAATAGAGAAACAGAAAACATTATGAAGAACCAAACATCGCTCAAAGTCTTCTTGAACCCTCTAAAGACTCAATTGTTCCCCTCTCCCCAAAGACCCCACAAAACGACACACTTTGGTCAAACAACAAAAACCTTCCCTTCTCATGAAAATGAGATAAAGAACTATAGAAGGAACTCCTCGATCAATTATCATCTCTCAGCAACCCCTAAGCCTAGCAAAACATAAGCCAAACTCCTCGAAGAAGCAGCTCCAAACTCAGCTACCCTCATACAAATAGTGCAACATAGCAACCAAATCAAGCTGGGCTCTTTCCACGATACCTGATTTTAGGTGTTAGTACTTTCATGGATAAACTACCACAAAAAAATGTGGCAAAGACCAAACCACCGAGGGGAGAAGGATTAACCAGGCAATACAAATAGGATCTAAATGAAAAGAGAAGAGAGAGAGGGAGGGAAAAAAACCCTTCAAACAGACTCCGATTACAAAAAAACAAATAACATTTCTCCAATAAAAAACTCCCCAATCAAAGATAAAAAGGGCCAGAACATCCATTTTTTTCCTGTCGGACAAAGGATGAATAAACCCAAACAAGGTAGGAAGAAGTCAAACAATGAAAATATAAACGAAGCCACCAACCAATTCCTTAGAGAAAAATAGAAGATAGATGATATGATTGAGGAAAAAGAGAGCAAACAGGTCTATCTCCAACCACCTATCCTCCCAAAGATTATCGTCCTTCCCCTCACCCATCAAACAATCAATGATAGAATTGAGAAAAGAAGGAACTCCTCAATGATATCTCTCCACTCCCACTCTAACTCCCCCACGGTTTCTGGAAGCTCCTTTTTTTGTATTGCCACACGTTACTCGATAGAAACTAAATAGTAAATAATAAAAACACACACACACACACATTGGCTTTCAGATCAAATCTAAAATAAAGTAACCATTATTGTTCCTTCCAAAATATGACAGATATTCAACGGATATTGAAGCCACTAGCAAAGACTCTGCTTTTGATTGGACACTAGTCCCTAGGAAAATCGACGTGTCCAACAAATTCAGAAATAATGGTATAGCAACCCTAAGATGAAACTGAACTCCAGCAAACTGTGCCATATGGAAAAGTTAGGCAGAAGAAAAACTACAATTCTTTGTGCATCCCTGATCCTGGGGAGACCTTTACTCAATCATTCATGGTTCCCCTCAGTAAAAAATAAGATGAGGTTCTTTAACTTGCTCTCGGACCTTGTGTTCTTTCATTTTTTTCCAATGAATGTTGGGTTTCTTATCAAAAGAACAGAAAATATCATCATGCACCTAAAAGATGATTTGTGGAGTTAGAAATAAATTACGAAGATTCAGAAGATAGGAGTAGAGATTGGTGAAATGACAAAATATGCTAATGCCAAAATTTTTGCAGAGATTTTAAACTTCCCAAGGCCTTTCTTTTTTCTTTTTTACACGTCCCCAGGCCAATTAGCAACAAGAAAATCTAAATCGTGGTCTTTTGTACTCCCTTTGATAGGAAATTTTTGTACATCCATTGGATTATTTCATACATCAATAAAATTGTTTCTTATGAAAAAGAAATAGTAAAAAATAAACCACTCCAAAGGCCTCCTCCTCTAATGCTGGCCCTCACTTCCTTTTACAAATCTTATTGCAGTACAATTGTTTCTTATCCCAACAACAAACAAATAAAAAAATGCAATAGAGTTGCACTTGAAACATGAACTTCGCCAAAAGAGCAACATGGAAATTTTAAAATATAAGAGTAAAGGACGCCATAAAGTAATTAGGACCTGTTTGAGAGGATCAAGGATGGAAAGGAATGGGTTTGTAATGATTTTTTTTATAGAAGTAACAACTTTCATTCAGAAACTGCGGCATACAAAAACACAAGCCCACCAAAACACACCACCTAAAAGAAGGGATTTCAATTAAGTAAAATGTTATCAAGGAAATAGTTACAAAAGGCCTTTAAAACCAAAGCCCAAAGGGTCACATAAAATCTAGCTAAGGACCATGGCCTCGGGTCCCTTTCCCTACCTCTAAACAACCGATCATTTCTCTCCCCCCAAATATCCCAAATCACAACGCACACTTCGGCAAGCCACAAAAAACTGCATTTATCTCTAAAAGGAAGATGGAGGAGGAACTCCTCAATCGTCACACAAACACTTCTTCGGCCAGCAAAAATAACATTAAACTCCTGCAGGAAAAAGGACCACACAATTTGTGCATACTGACAATCTCAAAAGGGATGATCAAGGTTGTCCTCCACCTTCAACAAAGAATACAACAAAAAGGCCCAGCAAGCGAGGTCCTTCTCCTAACAAGCCTATCGACGTTGTTCATACGACCAAGCAAAACTTGGCAAATAAAGACCTGACTTTCTTAGGAACCTTAATCTTCCATATGACATCAAAAAAAGAAAAGTTGAAAAGGAAAATTAGGGTTTATGGATTATTTGTATATTCCATTATTATTTTCCTTTTTGGTATTTCCATTTATGAATTTTCCTTTTGTGTAAAAGATCATTATGTACTCTAAATTATTATAATTTATTCAATGATATAGAAATTTCACATGGTATCAGAACTTTAGGTTTTGTCTCGTTGAACCCTAGCCGCCATATTCTATCCCCTCTCCGCTCCCATCGATCGTCGGTGGAGGCAGACCCGTCACCCATTAGGGTTTTGAGTATAGTTGTTCCACAGCATCTCAGCCCATAGATCTGTCGCTGCACTCCGACTCCCGCAGCCCCAGATCCACGTCCGGTCAGTCTTCGCTTGCTTCCGTCCAAGCCACATCTTCTGCCAGTCGCCTGGCACACTCTTAACCCAAATCAATCTAGTGCAAACGGTACAAGATAACCTTAGCTTTGCACCAACCCCGCCTCAACCACAGCTGCCACCACCAACTACCGCCGACGCCACCGGAACAGTCACCGGTGCCGCCATTTTTTCCGCTGCTACTATTGTCGCTACCGTCCAAATCTGTCGCACGACCCAATCTGTGTCCGCAATTGCCTTCCGGAGACGTCTGGAGTCTTTGTTATGTTTTCAAATCAGTCATTCTTGGGTTTTGTTGTAGATCTCTTTAGAGGATCGTTGTTATTGCCCAGAAGTTCTTGTTTCGTTCTTCGTAGGTTTTGTTATAGATATCTATACAAAGATCTATGTTTCTAACCTAGAAGCTTTTTGTTTCGTTCTTCGTGGGTTTTATCTTTAGCCTAGAAGTTTTTTGTGTCTTTGGTTCTTCGTGGGTTTTTCGATTCTATCTCAGATCTACTGATTTGATTCGAATGTTTTCTTAGCAAACTCAAGATGTTCGTGATTCTACCACCTTGAGTTTGAGGGAGGGTGTTGAAAAGGAAAATTAGAGTTTATGGATTATTAGTATTTTCCAATATTATTTTCCTTTTTGGTATTTTCCATTTATGAATTTTCCTTTTGTGGTTTCTTTGTGGTCTATTTATTCTCTATGTAAAAGATCATTATGTACCCTAAATTATTATAATTTATTCAATAATATAGAAATTTCACAAAAAATTCCCTAACGGAGGAGGGATCTGTTAGGTACTTAAGCATCTTAGAGAACCACACCCCAAAAGCTAGCTTTCGGGGTGGGGTTCTCTAATGTGGTTAAGTACCTTACAATTGTATCAGAGCCGGTTGTCGACGTTTAGGAGTGGAACCGGCAAAAGGTTCTGACAGGGTGGTCGAGTGAAGTACCGCAAGAGTAGACGTCGGGACGTCGACTTTCTAAGGATGAGGTATTGTTAGAAACCAAGATAATATGGAATGCCTTTTGTTAGGTACTTAAGCACCTTAGAGAACCACACCCCAAAAGCTACCTATTGGGATGTGAGACCCAAGCCACCTATGTACCACATTGGTTATCTCATTCTAACCAATGTGGGACAAAGGCATCCCATATTACATTGGTTCCTAACAGAATCCAACAACAAAGTGAACAAAAGAACTTACACAACCAAGAAAGGTGGATGGGTTTGTAATGAGTTTAATTCCAAGCCCATGTCTGGACTGAGGATTTTGGGCCCGGTTTGTAATATCAAATATCAATCCCATTCCCTTCTCATAGTTTCAACCCAACCCTCTTTCTCAACATTTTCAACCCAACCCTCTTTCCCACTGTTTTCACCCTTCATGATCTCATTCCCGTTTTGCCCTCAATTACCCACTCATTCCAACACCCATCAGATTCCCAACAATCATGATTACACTCCAGCCTCATCCAAAACTATTAAAAAGTTTATGAATGTCTTAGGCAGTTATGCAATTTTTTATTTTTTATTTTTTATTTTTTTTGGAGGGGTGGAGGTATCTCTAGATTATTTCCTGAAGAATTTTTGGTTCTTTTCATAAATAATTGCATTGACAAAAAGCTTCTTCGTGACAGAAAAAAAAAATTACTATGCAATTGAAGTTTGAAAGATATTCAGAAGAAACGCAGAGAATAAACAAATGGCACCTTTGTAGGTCCTGAAGCATTGCCCTTGTAAACTTCCTTACTAATTGAATGTTCCAAAATCTTTTTCGCCCATTCCGGTGGATTCCTCTCCAAAGCATCATAAACACACTTTCTAATTCTAGTTCCCACATTAGTAGGTAACTTTCTAACAGGTTCTAGCACTTGTGCCCACTCTGGCATATTACCATCAGTAACCAGCACCTTCTCACAACCACCCCCAGTCGTATCAGAGGTTTCCTCTTCTATTGTAATAACGTGCTTCTCTCTATTCAATGTTCCAAATATTTGCTTTGTAGCCTCTGCAAGCAGCTGAAAATAACAAATATTACCGTGAGCCCAAAAGAGAAGATATCATAAGAGTAACAATTAATTTAACATGTAAAAACAGAAGAATCCCAAAAACTAAACAAGGGAAAATATACATATCATGGTTCCAGATAACATATTCTCGAAATTAACACGATCACTGTAAAGTAGCTGATCCGAAGTAAAAAATGTTACTCCATAAGGTGACAGAGAGAGGGAATAGACAAACTTTCTTAGAAGGAAAAGATGTTTTATTCCTAATTACGAGCCTACTGAAATGTAACCTCAAACCAATTTATCAGACCAAATTAGTGTAGCTGAACTCAAGGAAAATATAATTCATATTGCTGCTGTCCTACTCCTAAATATACACTTCAAAGTTATTAACCATTGGCAAACTCACGTGAAAAAACTCCTTTCATCAAAACTGAACTCATAAAAAGATGAATCAAGTACATAGTAACAAAAATGAAAAACTTTTTCCCTGCCACAAAAAAATCCTCAAGACACAACAGTAACCTCACAAATAAGTTTTTAGTATCCAATTCAAAACGAAAAATAAGTTTGTAGTATTACTACACAAGGAAACCAAGACTTTCAAATATCGGACTAAGTATCTCACTCCCATACTGGATTCCTAGAAAACCTCATCCACATCAAATCTCTTTTTTTTTTTCCTTTTGGTGGTGGGGGGAAGGAGGGGAACGACAAGAAACTATTCATTAATATAGTGAAAAGAGACTATTGCTCAAGATACGAAGTTCAAATGCAAAAATACAAAGTGAACATATAAATTTATAAACCTAGGGACCAGTAGGTGTACCCAGGCATCTCAACTAGGTTCACACCCATAGCACCCAATATGTCAATCAAATGACTTCAGCCTTTTCTATCAAGTTAAAATTATAATAAATAATAAAGCCATGATCATCAAATAAAAACCATAGCGCTATCGTGGTGAGGCTTTTCTTTCCATACAAATTACTATTGTGCTGAAGGTTAGAAGAAAATATCAGCATTGGCAACAGAAGTTTAACATGCATAAGAACTGGTAAGAAACGCATAATGATGGCACAAATTGGAGATGTCACACTCAAGAAAAGATGTAAATTAACTAAAAGCTATCTTACAAATGCATCTGCCTCCATCCCAGCCACTCCAGTGAGAGAACCACAAAGCACACCACCATCACCTTGTAGACATCGAAAGACTCTTCCACTTTCACGAGCAGTTACTTCAGCTGACTCAAGATTACCATTCATGGATAAGACAGCCAAGATGAATCGGTGAGCTAATTCTGGCCATGTCAGTTCATTGAGAGGGAGCAAATTCAACTTCATTTTCCTAATAGAAGATGCACTGTCTGCATCTTTTTTCCTTCCCCGCTTCGGTTTTGACTCTCCAGAATCAAAATTTGGATCCACAAGAGCAGCTACCTTGGATTGAAGCTCAGTGATTAGCACTCTTAACAGAGAAGTGTGAGCTTTTGTTAAAGCTGCACCCACACATCTGCTGTCTGTTGAGGAAGCTAGATTACTTTCAGATACCTCCTTCATCACCCTTGTTTCCATTTGTATAAAGGCATGTGGATCTCCATTAGCATTGAATTTTGAGGATACTCGGTCATTTGAGAACTCAGTGTTCAGAGAATTTAACAGTGGGTCTTTCTTAAATTCATTCTCAGACTTTTGGAGAATGTCAGCCCCACCACCCCGCAGATTGAAAAGGTCTTCCTCAAGTTCCTCAAGAGATAAGGCCTCTTTAAGGCCCAAATTTTCGCGAAAACGAGATAAGAAATCCCAAACCTGTGTCATTAAGATCATGTGAACGTCTTTTCATACTAGAGAAATAAGATTATACATCCAATTATAAACACAATTTACATTATCTCAACTAAACAAATTGCCAGCATGTACCTGGTAAACATCACCAGTGAGTTCTGGAGGAACACGCGAGCATAAAAGCTTTCCAGGAGGAGGATTCTTATAATTGGAATTGCCATCACCAGCTAACTTGGTTTTCTTGAATCTTCTAAATAAAAAATTCAGTGGCTCGTCTTCTTTACAATCATCTCCATCAAATTTCTGAACCTCTAGGACTCCATTTTCAACTGTCGGTAAAGCCGTACTGTCTATTCTTTTATTTACAAACTGATAACTTGAACAGGATTGAATCCGTGGAATTTTTTCAAGTATTTCTTGTACAAACTCCATATCTAACCCAAATCTATCCTGATCCAACCACTTTTCAAGTTCATCAGGCAAACTGGATTGGTCGTTCTCAACTTCAACCACAGATCGGACGAATGCAGAATTTGTAAAACCACAAAATTTTGCTAGTCTAGAGTTCAGTTCACTATCGTCTCTAGTTCTACAATGGCCTAGAAAACTCTGTTCGTCACCCACATGATTACAGCAGAATCTAAAAGTGTTTTTCCGATTGCATAATTCGGAACATGCTTTCATCAAATCATAGGACAACCTTTTCCAAGCTGTTGATGATGAAGCATCTTCAACTGAAATCTCGCCAATTTCATCTTTCAAATATTGATAATCTGAGAGGTTTCCAGATTTTCCAGCGAAACCCGCTTCATGATGCAATCCATTTTGCATATGGACATTAAAATCTCCGTCAGAACAAACACCAAGACAAGACAAAATATCATCTTCATTTGGTGGACAAACGTCTGAGAAAATTGTCTGTAAGTTATCGTCATTACTATTATTGATCAAACCATCTTCTTTGTGCTGTTCAACAGAAAAGTTCTCAATTTTTGCCTTAGAGAGGACAGTTGAACCTACTGGAATCGGAAAAGCAGAGCATGGACACCTCCTAACCTTAAAGAGGGGTCCAGAATCACCGCCATCTAGCACTTCATTTATAAAAATAGAACCAGTAACCTTGTCATGCCAACAAGATCTAAAACCTACTGGATAAACCCGGGTAACATCATGATATGAAGGTCGTGCATCAATTTCCCCCAAGGAAAGAATAAAGAAGTCTTCAAATTGAAGTGGAAATCCTTCCTATGCAGTAAAACAAACAAAAGAATCAGTAACGAAACGGCAATAAATTATAGCTGTAATTTAGAACAGAGTCAGTACATATCCATTGTGGGAAATATTAGAGCTATATGAATAGAATAAACATAAATCACTATTATACTTACATAACATTGTGATGAAATGGAACCTCCATTCTCTTCTGCCACAGCTTCCTCGGAATTTTCAAGATTTACAACTGTAATAACAGACGGGCTTTGACGGTCACACAAGACCCCCTTACATCGATCATTAATCAAAGTGTCATTGTTATCGGCAAAACCATTGGCAACCAAGGATTTGGTTGGCTTCCTTCTTTTTGGTATATAAGACTTTCCAGAGAAATGAGAAGACCCTTGTCTTCTTGCTTTGGGCTGCATAGAAGACATCAACCCAAGATGGCAAGCAACTTCATAGACTGAACCAAAAGTCTTGCCATCAGGTGCACGGTAAATAGCATAAAGTTCACTACTATCAACTGACTGTTTAATCTCTACACACCATCCTTCCTCCAGAACACCATGCCTCTCAGAAATAAACTCTCTAAGCGCCTGCAAAAAGACTTCACTAGTATTTTGAGATGACAATTTAACTGATGTGCCCCTACTACTTCTACAACTTCCTAAAGGACAACCCAAATCTACATCCAAGCTTCTTCCCATAACCTGTGTCTGCTGCAATATGTCTTCTAAACCCATTTTAACTTTGTTTTTCACAGTATCTGGAGCTCTTTGATGGCCATATCCATTCCCCGAATGTAACAGGTTTCTATATTTTGCAGATGAGCAAATGGTAGTACCACGAAAAGAGTTGTCTACTGCAGTGTGCTTTCTAGAAAAAGAAAAAATTAAAGTTGAAGTAAATTACTCTATAAACAAAATAAAAGAGCACAATACTACATACTAGTTCTCATGAAATAGAGTCAATCCAAATTCCCAAGCATGCATATCTTCATAAGTACGTAGATGAGAAACAAGTGATACAACAGTACTGATGTCTGATAAGAGTAAGGCATCCTCCAACGTCCAAGTTATAAGACTAACATAAAGATATGACATGGCAAATCAAGCCAACAACCCATGCAAATAAAAAAATAGGAGCTGAACCCATGCACTCTTCTCCTGCAACCTCATATTATCCCCTTCAGCAAAGACCATAGGAGAAGAAAGCACATTTAACTGCCCAAAAACTTCGCTTGGATGTGGCAGAGTAACTAGAAAATACCCAAATAATGTACCCGCAGTCAAGATGTTTAAGATTGAATGGCTCAATTTCACAGCATTTGCTATTTAAGGTTTGTCCTTCCCAAAATTAGAAAGCTCGCAAGTCACAATAAATAGAAATAATATAGCTCATCTTCACAACAGGTATCTTAACCAAAAAAACAAAACACACACACACACACACTATACCAGAACACATGCAGATGGACGGGCATATTTCCAACTAAGAGACACACTGACCACCAGTTTCTAAAATCCTAACTAATAATCACATCAATTTAACCCTGAACTTTTGTAAGTGTCTCAGTTTATACCTTCCATTATGTTACATTAGGATAAACATCACATGAAATTTATAATTTTATCGACTAAACTCCTAAAACTTTTATAAGCAAATCAATTTGGACTCTTAGGTAGAATTTCCTTTAAAAAATGTCCATGCATCAATTCTAATACTCCAATTTGTTGATATGGCATTTGAAGAAGTGAAAGAATTGATGAGTTAATCTTAACAAAGAGTCTAAATTGATTCACTTATGGAAATTTTTAGAAGTTCAATTGAAACAATTATAAAGTTCATATAATAATTTTCAAGCAAAAGTTGATTATAAGTATAATTTTTTTTTGGAATAGATTATAAGTATAAATTGATACGCTTATAAAAGTTTTATTAGTTCAAGGTTGTAATGATACAACCCAAAGTTAAGTTTAGGGGGCATAAAATGGTATTTTCCCTTAACGATCCGTTTGGAAGCTGAGTGAGACATCAAACTCAAAGCATAAAAGCTAGACACATAATACATGAGAGTGTTTCATTCCGCTACTTCAAAAAAATTATTCAGCCTACAATCTATAGACATTGGCATGTTCTTTGTATTATACGCGAAGCAGTAATCTTCAAACATTTAACACTCAAAACGAGAATAATTCCACCTAAATTACCCTAAAAATGTAAACTTCCTAACTCAAAGTTCTCGTGGAGAGAAGAAACTCAAAAGATGTACTCCACAAAATGACAGCAGTAGCTAAAACTAAAAGAGACCCAAAGGTAACTACGCCTACTAATGCCCATTTCACCCTCAAAACCCCATACCTGATACCCGGCAATTCCTCCCCATCCTCACCATAAGCATCACCATCGCTCGGCGGCGAAGCGTTGATATCCAACAGCTGCTTCGACTTAACCCCAAGCGGCCAGCGCTTACTCTTCACTCCGCTGGTGAAACACTCCCCACAGACCCAATCCTCAAAATTCAACGCGTGACCGTCCCGCATTCCGGTGCAGGCAAGGTGAAACCCCCGCTCGCATCCGTCACACACCACCACATGGCCGCGCACTTCGGGCTGGCCACACAAACCACAGACGGAACCCCGAACCCCGCGAGGAACGTGGGCTGGGTCGCCATCGGAAGGCGGAGGGTTGTCGTGGAAGGTGCGGACGACGTCGAATGTATCGGATAGGGTTTCGGAGAAAGAAGAAGGAGAAGGGATCTCGTTGAGATCGATGCCTATGCCGGTACCGGCGGCGGAACGGGTAGTGGAGTCAGTGGGGTTGGGAAGGTGGTTGAGTTGTGGGTGTTCGTCGCTGGAATCGGCGAGTTCCATCATCCGAGAAGGGGTTCGGAGGTGAAGTGAGTAAAGAAGAGGATAAAGGAAGGTACCATTGCTCAGTTGAGAGATTCCGGCGGGGAATCGGAGAATGTGAGAGGGATCGACGGCGGAGATTTGAGGTTTTTGGTGGTTCCGTTTTTGGTTTTGATTTTGAGGGAAATGGAGAGAATGAAGAGACAGATGTGGGGAATGGAAGAAACTGGGACCGAAACAGGACCGGACCGTATCGAAGAGACCGTCTTTTTTTTTTCTTTTTTTTCTTAATTCATAAATCCTTTTCTTTCTTTTTCTTCTTTTTCTTTTTCCTTTTTTTCTTTTGCATTGAGATACATGACGGGGAACGTGATGTGAGAGTAGGAGATTATGTACTCGCGAAGTACAAGTGACACGTGGACATCTGAAGCAATTAAAGTGCTCGAACTCTCAAAGCAACCGGTTGCCTTTCCTGATAATGGCATTCGGCTGGCCAATTTGGATACTGAACATCCCGGTTTCCGGTTGCCTTCCTATTAAGAGAAGAATTACATGTGAATTTTCAAATATTATATTGTATTCAAATTGGATTTTAGATTAGTTCAAATTTATAATTTTAATTATTTTAATATAGTTAAGTTTAAAATAAAAATAATTTTCATTTTTTTTAATTGTAATTAAACTCAAAATTAAAACTATAGGAATATATTAGGTAATTTGAGTTTTTTCTTTTTTTGAAAAAAAAGGTCATTTGAGTAATTAAGATTAAACCATTATGTGCTAAAAAAATATTAAACCATTTATTTATTTTTATATAAAGGTAATTGTTAAATAATATCTTTATTGTATTTATTTATCATCTTTTTAACCACCATTGATTAAAAAACTGTAAACTGGCTTAGGTTTTTGGTTTCTTCTCGAGATTTGAGGTAACTATTTTCTTCTTTTTTTCCTTTTTATAAATAAATATATATATATATAGATAGATAGATATAGATATATAAGATAATGCAAAAATTTTGATATATTTTGTAAATAGTTTTAATTTTTTGTTATATTTAAAAATGTTCTTTTGTATTTTTGTAGGTTCATTTTCATTTTTTCTTATATTTGAGACCGACAATATAATTGAGGAAAAATGTAGGTAGTGGGACGTAAAACTATGTTTAGAGGGGTTGAATGATAGTTTTACCACTAGATCAACTATTAGTATTGATATTATTTTAGTATTGTTTATATATATATTATATAAACCGTATAAAGTCGAGTAATTTTGATCCACCTTGTGATTTGAGATGTCTATATCAGTCCCTTTTTTTTTTTTTACTTTGTTTTTCTTAATTTTATTAAACTTCTTTTTTATTTTTGTTTGATAAAAGTTGAATTAAATTATTTAATTAACAGCAGCAGTATAACCTTCCAATGAAAATGTATTGTTTTCTTGTGACTAATTTTAATTAATATTAATACTTATTTACTTTTTATATTGACCAATATTTGAATCAAACTTTCTAAAATATGTATCCATTTAAATTAATTGAAACATAAAATTGATTATACATTTTGGAAAAGTCCTTTTTTTTTAACCATATTTCTATCCACGTCTTCAATTTTTCCTTTAAACCGTGATTAACAGTATGATAATTAATTCAAAAAATAAAAAGTTGGTCCAAATCAAAATTAAAAAATATATTCGTTGGAAAACAAAAACAAAACATGAGAAGAGAAAGTAGATAATAAATGAATTATATATTCAATTGTATACTCCAAAAATCACATTAACAAACCGTTTATATGGTTTACAGAATATATAATCTATGAACATCGTAGAAACTTCAGCTAATTACGAGTTTTAAAAACACAAGATTTAATATTAATTTGGTTTGGTTCTTAGAAAAGCTTTAGAAAAAAGCAGATAACAAACCAACAAGTTTATAAGTGAAATAGATGTTCACAAGCTCAATTTTCAGTAGCTAAAAATAAAAAACGAAACAGTTATATATGACTTTTTACTGCCAAGGTCAATAACTTGACCAAGATAATCTTTGAATTCAACAAATGTTATATATCACAACTATCACGAAAGTGCATTTTTTAGACAACACCGAGAGTGTACATCAATACACTTACACTCTCAATTAAATACATTTCATGATAGTCTATTAAGAGTGTATCTGTAATACACTTGCAAGTGTTTAATTTGAAAAACTGGAGTGTTTATTGGGTTTTAGTTGTTTTTTTTTTTTTTTTTTGTTTAAAAATTAAGTTTGTTTCATTTAAATGTTTACAATGGTTCAGATCCTTTTGAGTTAAAAAGTTGAATCCTTAGCCAAATCCAAAAAATAAAAGCAAGTTTTAGAAACTATATTTTTAGTTTTCAAAATTTAATTTGATTTTTGAAAACCTTGATAAAAAGTAGCTTACAAACCAACATGTTTAGAGGTGGAATTGATATTTATAGGCTCAATTTTTAAAAACTAAAAACCAAATTATTATCTAACAATTTTATTTTTTGAATTATAATTGGTTGATAAGCCTAAATTTTTTAAACTAAAAACCTAAAAGAAGAAAAAGAGAGAAACTATCAAGCGAGTTACTAAACTTTAAATTTTCGATTATCTATACTATCTAAAAGAGTCTAGTTTCTCTCTGATTGAATTATTCCATGTAACTTCGTATTGAAATAATTAAATCTATGTAATTTTAAATTAAAAATAATTATAAAAAAAATCTTTACCCCATTATTTTACCTCGTACGTAAAATTGGAACAAAATTTTAAATATCAATTTTGATATATACACGTTGGAACAAATTAAAAAAAAAAGAATAATAAGAAACGATATTCTTAAAAAAAATGATATATATTCAGGGAGCAGTTGTTGGAAAAAATAAATAGATTTTTAAATATTCAAAACAATTTTTTTTGAAAAAAAAAACATAATAGATTTTATTGGGAAACATTCTTTTTTTTTAAAAAAAAAAGACTTTTAAATGAACAAAAATAATCATTTTTGCAGGAACCTTCTTTTAAATAAAATAATAATAAATTTTTAAATATTCTTAAATAATCTATATCTATCTATAATCATTCTATATAAAAAGAGTTTGGAAGTTTTTTCAAAAAAAATTCATTGCATAATAATAATAACAATAAAAAGGGTTTCCATCTAAAATCTAAAATGGTTTGTATTCGCAAATAATAATAATAATAATAATTAAAATCTAAAAGGGTTTAACTTTAACGTAGTTTATAGACAAAATAAAAAGTTAATAAATAGTTTATATATAATTACAACCTAAAACCTAAAATACGAAAAAAAAAACTACAAATAATTAAATTGAATGTCAATTTTCATGGGGTAACTCTTCTCCATTTTATTTTATTTTCTATTTTTTTTATGTTTTCTAATTATTTTTGTTAAAAGTTTGTAGCATTAATTAATTATGACTATTTTTATAACATTAGTAGCTAAGTCATAGCTCGAATTTTGTAACTTTTCTTCTTTTTTTTTTGCGCGTCCTAATGTTTTTTTGCTAGAAGTGTGTAGCATAGTAGTACTTTTTAATTTCATTAATAAGATTTATTTTATAAATTTTGATTGAAGCATGACATCTAGAAGTCACATTTATTTATTTATTTATTTATTATGTTTAACATATATTTTATGTGTTTTTCTTCAAATTTTAATTTTTGTAAATGCATAAGTTTGTTTGTTTATATTTTTTTTCATGTTTTATTATGTTTCTTTTTCTTTTTTTTTGTTTATCTTGGTTTAAATCGAAATTTTTCATTAAAGATAACTCAAATTATCGCAATCAAAAAATTAACTAAAAACGAAATCTTTGTTTTTTTAAAATAGAGGAGGATTATCATTTTTTTATATAGATACAAAATTAAATTTAAGATTTGTAAAATCATTCCAATAAAAAAAATATTTTTAACTTAGAGAAAAAGATTTGAAATAAAGGTTATTTATCTTAGTGCTGGTTATAATGAAAGGTTGTTTTGCGTTGGAAGCTCTTTACCCTCCCCATAATGAGGGCTCTGTAGTCTTGGATAGCGTTGAAGCTTGCTTCTTCTTCAGAGTTTTATTCGTCATCAATATGACATGTCCTTAATAGAACCGATCTGATTCTCTGAGCAATTGGAATTTCGTACTTCTGTCAGATCTTCCCTATCTCCTGATCGAGCTTGTGTAGGAAGATGTTGCCTGGTAGGGCCGATAGTAGTACACTGTGTGGGACGGAGTAGTAAGGGCCCTTCTCATCTCCTACGAGTCGTCCGACGAAAAAGACTTTCTGAATGGAGTAAAAGAACTTGGTTTAAATATTAACACTTCAATTTTCGTAGTAAACAAGTATATATTATTTCGAAAGATATTAAAATATATAAATATTTATTTTATTTAACATGTAACAATATATTTAACAATTATAGTATACGGATATATTTTTTTAAAATTATTATAGTTGTATAAATAAAGATTAAATTTATCGTTGATTTTTAAAACTTAATTATTACTATATTTGTTCCCTTTAATTTTTATCAAAAAACTCTTGATTGTTATGGTCTTTTTTTAAAATTATTTCTAGATTTATTTTTTAATAGTACACTTTATATTAACTAAAGTTATATTATTAATTTTTCATTTTTAAGTTAGTATCAAACTAGTAGTTTTATAAGTAAATTAATCAGAGTTTTTCATTAAGATCTTGTTTTTAAATCGTTAATGCGTAACTTTCACACTCATGTACTCAATTACTTGTTCAGAGTTTTATTTGGTACAACTTCAAAGTTCGAAGTTACATATTGATTTTTTTATGTGTATATATATATAAATTTGGAAGCACGTGTAACTTTATATAATAATAACAATCTCACTCTGAAATAAAACCTTAGTGAGGAAGCAAGAGGCAAGATTCTAAAAATGATGAACATGGCGTTGCAATTTATGAATTTAAATTAATATAAGAGACAAATGCATATAAGACATACAATATAATAATAATAATAATCTTAATATAAATATGATTATATAAATATCAATTAATGAGTTACATGGGAAGCTCCCACCGACACTCTAAGGGCAATTTGTGGGAATGGGTCCTTTAGATGTAAAGCTTGGAATGGGCAATGAAAATCCAACGCTATTAATTAATCAAATTCAATGTGCTTTTGCCTTTCCCTAAACCCTCTTTCTTTCTTAGCTTTAACCAATCAAAAATTTTGATTCAGAATTTAAATATTTTAATTTTTACATCAAATCTTAAAGTTAGTTTACAACGTTCATCGAGTAATGATTTAGTTTTTAATTTCGATAGTTTCTGTACCTCACAAGCGAGATAGGTCCATTTTATTTTTACATTGTAGTTATAACAAGAAGTAAAAAGATGAAGGATAGATGTCTTGGTTTGGTTTCTACCTAGCTTAGTATGATCCTCCACGATCATGCCTTAGGCTTAGTTAATCTTATTGGGCTAAATCAGGAACTTTGATGTGTATACAATGTAAGTAAACAATGAGACTACGAAACTTTGATTATACCCCTAACATAACCTAAAAAGTAGTTTGGATATGAACAATTGAAGTGACGTTAACCCAAAACGATAGCATTTTTTAAAGAATAGTTTATGAAAAAGAATACAAAATGTCACACTATTTAACTATTTAGGAGTTGTTTGGGGTGCTAAGTTGAGTTATGAAGTCTTAAGTTAATATGTTTGTGGAGTTAGTAAATTTATGATTGAGGTGCGTGACTATTTAGTGTGGAGTCAGGAAGTACGTGCTTGGGTACAAAGTTGAAAAATTAGGTTATTGGTATACATGGTGTAGTTTTTTGAAATCTAAAACGTATGATTTCATGTGGTTATGTTTTTTTGTTTAACTTTCTATCTAACCCTTCCGTTGTGCACATATTTTTTTCTTCCAAATTTTTAAAACTTGACTGAGAGGTCAACCTAGAACCTTTATATATATATTTCAATTTTTTACCTATAAACCACTATACCTTTGGTAGACGAAATACTTTTGCTTCATACAAACAACAAAATTAAAATATACTTTCACGTTACTGAAATTCATGAGTGTAATTTTGTGCACAATTTTTTTTTAAATAGACTATTAAGGGGTTTAGGGCTTTTTACGACATCTTATGTCAAATTATAGATGTTATAAATGGAACAAAGTCAAACGTTAACTAAATAAGAGGATGATGGCGAGTCGATAAAAGAAAATAACCAAAACCAATTTTGGATTGGCAGGAAAAAGGTTTTTCAAAAAGTAATTTTCATTTAGACAATTAAAAAGCTATTTAAAATAAAAATACAAATGTATTTGGTTGCATTTTCTTAAAAGTGTTTTATACACAAGTTTGATTGATTGCCTATAGTCTACCATCATATATAAAAAGGAAAGTTTTAAATAAGGGCAAAATCAATTATTTTAGGTTAAAATACCATTTTGGTTCATGTAGTTTGAAATTTGTTCAATATTAGTCATTCTACTTTCAAATGTTCAATTATAGTCCTTGTACTTTTGGTAAATCTTAAATTTAGTCATACGAAGTTAATTCTTATTGAAATTGACCAAATAATCACAACAATTAATAAAAAATAAAAGTAATGAAAAAATCTACAATAAACTAGTAGTAGACACTAAATTTAAAATTTATTAAAAGTTCAGGGACAAAAATTAGACATTTGAAAATATAAAGATCAAAATTGAACTAACTCTAAACTATATGGACCAAAACGATATTTTGAATCAAAATCTCGAGCAAATTGAGATTCAAAATTTATTTGGTAATAAACATATGATCATATTAATAATACAATAATTGGTATTTGTGTTGACCAAGAATATTTTATTGCTTATTTTTTTTAGTAAATCAACTCTTATTTATTCATATTCCATTTGGTGTATATCTGTCTCTCTATGATAAGAATGTTGTCAAAATTCATCATAAAAGTGAAGTCATTTTAAGTAGGAGACAATTATATGCTTACTAATGCATGTGGAGTTGTTGAATCATGGCCAAATCTCAAAGATCCAAACCCAATAATTTATTTAACGTTTAATTACAAAACTTTAATAAGTCTTTGATTTATTTTTTATAGAAACTTTAAAATTGTCTAATAAATCACTAAACATTTGGAGGCTATTTGAGAAGTCACAATGCAATCAAGATTACTTAAAATCAGAGGATGTTCGAATGTGTGTGAAAAGGAGATTGTGAAGCGGAAAAAATGATGGAAATAAGGTTAAATTGAAATTTGTTGGAATGGAATGAGTTTAATATAACAAATCGGTCTAAAATGCTCGATCAAAACATGAGTTTTAGATCAAACCCACGTTACAAGTGCCCAAATGCCTATTTATTTGATATCTAAATGTCCCTATATATAAATATAGAAAGAGAGAGACATTTCGAAAATATAAACACAACAATTGATTAGATTTAAAATTGAAATTTAGGTGTAGCAAAGACTTTGAATTTACAAAATATTTAATTGTTGGAGGATTTAATATTAGATACATAATTAAAAAATCACAAAAATAAAGTGTCATGATGTTGAGCTAGCACACATTGTAGCATTAAAAAATCGAAACTTAACTACGAATTGGAGAATGAGCTGAAATAGAAACTTATTTTTCAATCTCTGTACTCTACCTCGTTGTTTCATACGTGTTAACAATCAAGACATCTATGATACAAATTTTCAAGTATAATAAGAGTGGAGAGATTTGAATCACGAAACTCGTGGTCGTTAACACATATCATATGTCAGTTGAACTATAGTCACTTTAGCACGTGATTCAAATCTCTTTACATCTAGAGTTTGTTTAAGAGACTGAAATGTAATAGATTGTAATATTAAACAGTCGTGAGAGTTTTGTACTCGTTTATAACTTTTATTACATTTATTTTTTACAGTTTTTAACTAAATCTTCTTTTTTTACCATTTTTATTCTTCGTAATCTCATTTTAATATCGAGTTATCATTTAATTGTAATTTCATTCCCACCCCCTCAAACAAACATTATCGTGCTATTATTAATGCTATGAGAGGGGAATTAATGCTGGATGTGTCAAAATATGGTAAAAGAAAGGATAAGGAAAAAGAAAAAGTGGCAAAGTGAGAAAATTAGGGAGAAATGAAGGGAGAGGATCGGAATCCAGAAATATAGGAAGAGGAACAGTAAATTGATTTCCATGGTTGAAGGCGGGGTCACCATCACGTGCACTCCCTCTCACTTTGCCGGCCAAATCTCCGTTTCTACTCCTTCTTTTATTTCCATTTTCCGTCACTGCCACTCTCTCGCCGGTTATTAAACTCTCTCTTTCTTTTCTCAACTTTCTCCATTTCCACTCCCATCACTAGCGCCAACTTCCTCTCTTGATCGCCATTACCCACTTCGCCTTTTTCGCCATTTTTCTCTGGGTACCTCTCAAACTACTTCCCTTCTTTTTTTCATCTGGGGTTTTGTTTGTTTTCATCTTTGAGGCCTTGAGTCTGATTTCAAGTTGAAATTGTAATGTGGAGTTGGTATTGTCCTGATTGTGATTCTTGATGGATTCATGGTCCAGATCTTGCCCCTTTTTTTGTTTTGAATTGAGGTTTCTTGTTGTTTTGAATTTTGGGGTTCTGGATCTTCTTTGTTTTCTGTTCTACTGGCTAGTTTGTGTGTTTTGGTTTCTTATTCTAGTGGGAGGAGTTGCTGATTTTCTCTATGGTTTGTTCTTACTTCAACTTCGGATTATGACTATAGGCGATTGCTGTAGTTATATGGTTTTGCATCTGTATTGATTTTGATGAATGAGATGGGATGGTGAATTTGTGAGAGGGATTGTGGGGGTAAGGAGGGATATCTTTCGGATGTGGGCAGGGCACTTTCGATTGCGTCTGGGAGTTGCTATGCTAGAATGATTTTGATGGCTGATCAAGTGATTCAGTGATGTCTAAAGATTTGGCGTTTTTCTAATTTAGTGAATTTGATATGTTTTTTTTTTTTTTCGAAATGTGCAGTTTTCTTAAGTTGAAGCTATGAGCTTTGTTGCATAGGGAGTTCCATGTTTGATCTTCTAAGGATTTGTTTGTGTCTCTTTAGGCTCGTGTTACAAAATTTTTTAGGCTCTATTGCCGATGAAAATGTAACTGTTTAATGGAGGAATATTATTTTCTACTGTAGAAGAGGTCATTGAGATCGAAGATTTGAAATGCCAAATGTTTTGGGTTGTAAATGTGACATATTCTTTTAAATTGCATCAACTCGAAAATATGGATGAAGGCTTGTATTGGGCATAACTACATATATTAAAACAATTAAGGTGGCTATTGTATGCTGGCTTCTCATTGTTTTTTCCTAAATGTGGATTTCATACAATTTTTCTTTTTCCTTAGGTTGCGAACATTTCAATCTATTATTATATATTGCTTCTGATGGTTGTGATGCTCTATTAATCTGTTTTTCTTATGTTGTGAATAATCTTAACAGCCATGTCAGAGAAAGCTCTTAAACCCCTTGGCACAGTTCCTGGACTGGAAGGGAGCAATGAAAGCTCATGTAAAGGGGATCTTAGTAAAATAGGTATAGGGACTGCTAATGGGAATGTTGAAGAGTTTAAAAATAAAGGCTCTGCTTCTATCAGACCTCAAGTAAATGGTGAAAATAGTAATCCTGGTGCTGAGGTTGGTAGTTCAGAAGTAGAATATATCGAATCTGAGAATTTGACCGATTTAGAAGATGTTTCATCGAGCCTTAAGGTATTAATATCACTAGATTTGCCTGTGGATGTTTTTATTTCTCAGTTAACTGAAGTTTAATAGCTGTGGTTGATTGTCATTGATAATGTTACTCAGTTTTATTCTTATCAAAAAAAAAATGTTACTCAGTTTTGTGATATACCGAACTTGGATAACATCTTTACTTGTTTTAAAACTTCAGACGCTCTTAGCTGGATTGGAATCAAAAGATTGGGTTTTGGTTTGTGGAGCACTGAACAATACAAGACGGCTAGCAATATATCACAGGGAAGATATGCTTGATATGCTGTAAGTGTTCAACTGTGACTCGATTGATTTGGGTTAACTTTCACATCTTCAATGAGTAGTGTAGAGAAAAATTTTCTTTGGAGTTACTTTCTTTTATCAGTTTATGACTTATCTTAGGCAATACAATTTTGTGACAGGGGAGATGTGATCTCACTTTTGGTGAAATCAATGAAAAATCCTAGAAGCGCTGTCTGCAAGACTGCACTTATGACATCTGCGGACATTTTCAGTGCTTATAATGACAAAATGATTGAATCATTGGACCCCATGGTAACTTTAACTTTCACTGTTTGACTTCAAATTTTTGTCCAGTTCCTTTTTCTTCAATGGCGATCTCTTTTCTAAGCTGTGAATGTGTAATGTTGCAGCTGGTGCAACTTCTTCTGAAGTCTTCTCAAGACAAACGTTTTGTGTGCGAAGCAGCTGAGAAGGCTCTGGTAGCGATGACTAGTTCGTTTTCCCCAGAATTATTGTTACCAAAATTGGAACCATATCTTAAGAATAGAAATCCGAGAATTCGAGCCAAGGCTTCAATGTGCTTTTGTCGAAGTGTCCCAAGACTGGTGAGAATTTTGCATCTACATTGGAAATTCTTTTTATGGAGTTACTAAATGTGATCATTTTCCTACCTGCGAGGTTGTGTATCATCCTTATAAGAAAGAAATGTCATGCTAGTATCATCTATCTAGTTTTCCCATCATGTTTCCATTTCCATTTAGTTTTGGATTCTCACCCCCAATCTTTTGGTATCTGGAAAAAGGAATTTGTCTCGAAATGAAGAAGCTTTTATATTTGTGTCTTGCTCAAATGTTTAACACTTATCTGTTGATAGGGTGTTGAAGGGATAAGAGCATATGGGATTGACAAATTGATTCAAACGGCAGCATCCCAACTCAGTGACCAGCTTCCTGAGTCGAGGGAGGCAGCTCGAATTCTCCTTCTGGAGTTGCAGTCTGTGTACGAAAAGTTTCCAAACCTCCCAACAACAATGCCTGAAGATCCAGAGAAGGGCTCTTGGGAAGACTTCTGTCAATCCAAGCTCTCCCCTTTAAGTGCACAAGCTGTCCTTCGTGTCACGAATGTTTCTCGGGAAGGTATTGTCTCGAGCTCTTGACGCTTAATAATGGTGATAATATCGAAACTTCAATATGTGTACTTCCCCCTTGTTCTTGAACCTCTAGCCATGTGAGGAGCTTTAGCGCGGCTAGCGTATAGTCCACGATAGCTATTATTCTTTCCCTTTCTTTTGGTTTGCGTTGCCAGATTTCATTGTAAATTCTTTGAAAACTTTTGAGGTACTCAAAATACGGTTGAAGCGTGTAGTTTTTGCTATTTCTGCCTATAGCTTATAGTAACTGCAATATTCTTTCAGATCCACTTGAAACTCTGAGATTGATGGTGTGAATATTATCAATACAAAAATTGGAAGTTTAGGGAATAAGATATTCTATGCCTATACCTAATTTTCCCCACTATTGATATATTGATATCAGTTTATTGTTAAGACATTCTATGCCTATTCTTTGAGCCTCTGTTCTGCTACATATGAAATCGTCTCTAATATTCATCCATACATCGTCTTTGCTTATTCTAAACTATGAGCTAGTACTCTTAAATTTGTGCTTATGAAACCCATTTTATGTCATTTCTAATCCTTATCCAGGTTTGTTAGCCAAAACATTCACGCAGTGTCACTCATTTTAGGACAAAATATATGAAATCACATTGTTATATATATTTTGCAAGTTTCATCGAGTTTGCAGGCTTTTCAAATATTTGATATGAATTATAAATCATTGAAATTTGCTAGTTGAACCATCACTGTTGATGGGTATATGGTACTAGATTTTCATATGATGTCACTCAAGATTGAAATCACAAATTAGAACTACATATCATTAGTGGTACATAAGTTCAATAATGAATGTATGTACTTTACTATGAGATCAACATATGCATCATACTGCTCTTGAAGTGTGATGGTATTTACTATTATACCTTCTAACTTTCAATTTTAAAAATTGAACTTGAAATTTATACGAGCGAATAGGTCTACTACTTATACACACACGATACTAATAGTCTTAAAAACCACATTGGAGTATATAATTGACAAATTGGTAGTTTCGTTTACTAGTCATTTGATTTTTTTTTTTAAAATAAAAATTGTGCTTATTTTCTTAAACTGATTTTTATCTTTCCATTGAAACATGTGAATTTGTAGTTAAATAATCTTTTTAAAAGCTACCTTTTAAAGTTATGGCAGTCAATTATTTGATTTTTGAAAATTAGGTATATAAAAATTGCTCTCTCTCGTAACTTTCTATGTTGTATTATCCATTTTCTAATAATGTTTTTAAAAATCAAATAAAGTCAGTAAAAATTTAGAAAATTAGTTATAATTTGATTCGAAATAGGCGTGTTTTTTTAAAGATAGGTGAAAATCATAATTGAAAATTTGTTAAAAAAATAAGTATAAATTTAAGAAATAAAAGAACAGAAATCATTATCCAACACGACCTTGGATTTTTAAGCACTCCTATAAATAGATATTAAAAGTAAAGAAACCCATAGATAAATGTAGAACTTATAGATTTAATTTTCAAAGCCAAAAAATCTAAAGCTAAATAGGATCCAGACTTAAATTTTTTGGCTTGTATATATGTATATTTTTGGAAGTTTTGATTCACCAACTTTCTTTTTGATGAAAGGGTATCTAGAAGACAAAATTTTGTAAATTGGTCTCTAAATATTCGATATACCAAACAATTTCCTTCAAGCTAAGGTTGTGTAATAATGGACCATAAACATAGGCAAAATGGAAATAAAAAAAAAAAGAAAGAAAGAAGAGAATTTGGCACTATGATAAAATGTAATTAACACTAATAATCTACAAGTATATCTTTACATGTACTTATGTTAATTATCTTTTCTAACTACTCTTGTGTTAAGGCTTTTTTTTTCCCTTATAGTTTTAGTTTAATGGAGAAGTAAACATCTCATCCATCCATTGAAAAATCAGGTTCATCTGGTTTAAACAACTTTGGCATTTTCAAACTTGAAGGTTTGGATGTTTGACCCTTTTGATTAACTCCTCTTCTAGTGTTGGCAGCAAACTTTGAAGCCAAAATTGTTGCCCCTAGATGCTGTGTTTTGTTCATGTAGTCTGCAGAAGACATGTCGTCTTCGTTTTCAATTGAGTTGTCGCTGTCGTTGTCGTAATTTTCTTCTGCTAGCTCGATATCGTATTCGATATCTTGTTGCATTGAATCTGCATAGGAACTCAAGCTGCCTCTGAATGCTGTTGATCTCTTTGCCAATTTTCTCTTCTGAAGTCTCCTCCAAGCTACTTGAATTAAACAAGCACCCCATGTTCTCCATTGATGGGAATAATACCTAAAGGCATGTTGTAGTTTCTTACTATGCAGACGTTTGAATTGTCCGGCAACGAACTTGAGATCCTCAGCTCGAAGAGCAAACGCTTCAACTTCGGTAAGTGCTCTGACGGTTCGAGTAGAAGAAGGCATGTTCAAACTCGAACTTGGCATCAAAGCCCATGTCAATAGTTCTTCACCACAAAAATCACCTGGTTTTAGTGTAATGGAGTTGAAAAAGCCAGATCGACCGCCGTTTGTCGTCGAGCTCTCTAGTTGTCCTCTTATAATAAACAACATTTCATTAACTGGATCATCCTCGCGCACAATGTACGTTCCTTGAGTACACAAGGATGAGACAAGACGCTCACATATGGCATCAAGAAGTTGATCATCCATTTGTGAGAAGAAAGGCACCTATAAAACAATAATAATTGAATTGGAGAAGAAATACATCGACACAAATAGTAACACAGAAAGAAGGTTAGGATTGAATACGTACACGACGAACGAG
Organism: Cucumis cinereus; assembly: GCA_037974625.1. Taxonomy (NCBI): domain Eukaryota; kingdom Viridiplantae; phylum Streptophyta; class Magnoliopsida; order Cucurbitales; family Cucurbitaceae; genus Cucumis; species Cucumis cinereus. Next base: position 12,850,727 of record JBBPDJ010000017.1, read on the forward strand.
TGACAAACACAAATGTTGTTGAATCTCACGGCGAAGGTCTATAGGTAATGAACGCAAAATGGATTCTTCATTAACCCCTCTTGTGGCCAGCCATTTATACTGAACGAATCGGCGAACTCGTTCTTGCAAATCTGGTGGTAATTGACGACGTCTCATCCATTCTTCAGTGTCTCTTCTCTTTATCCTCCATTCTTCAAGTCTTACTGTCATGGATTGCAAATAGGTCTTCAAAATGGGAAGAGGGGAAACAGATCAAACCAGTTAGATCAAAATATGTTTTCAAAACATCCATCAAACTTGGTTTTAAAAGAAGAAAATGGTCAAAACCTGCATGTTGCCAATGAGTTGTGAAAATAGTATCAACCCAAATATGCAAATTGATATGCAAAATAATGTCTCTCCAATGTAAGTTGTTGTATCCAAAGTTTGACCATATGAACTGTAAATAAACGATGTATTAGCATTTCAAAGGATGAGATTTGTAACACCTAAGGGAGAAAATCAGTAAAACTTGCATAATGGAGAAGAGAAATATGGCCAAACTTAGACGTTCTAGAATTTCGTTAAACCCATGTCTCGTACTTTGATATCGTATTAAATCACCATCGAACTTAAAAGTTTAAGCTTGAAAACAAGTCACTGAACTAAAAAACTTAAGCATGTACTTAAGACTACTTGCTCCGAAACCATATGCTTAAACAAATTTGAAGATAACTAACTCATATGTCAAGTATTTATAAGTAAAGACAAACATTTCTATTGCAAGATAGACACCTTAAATTTCTGAGGCCCCACCAAAGACAATAAAAGTACTTTGCAAAGAAATGGGAGGAGGCAACATCATTGGTGAAAGCATCTGAGAACATTCCGAACTTGAACTTAATGTTTTCATTCCTTGGATCACATTTGGAAGTCACTTGAGTGACATTAAGCCAATATTGTCTTTCAAAGTCATTCAAACTGGTACAATCCAAGAAGATGGGAAGGCATGTTAGAACTTGGGAGGCATTTTCCTTTGCACACTCTGATTTCCAACATGAAAACTGTCTCCCTATAGACAGCAAATACCATGTAGATCCCAAAACCTGCGATAGAAGTACCGTTAGAGACAATTTTTAAGGTTGTAATATACAAGTAAAACAAAAAACTTATCAATTTTTTTTTCTTCATCTGACTTTAACTAATCTCATATCAAATTTGAAGTATCTGACACCATTATTAACTATAGGAGCAATTAGTTAAAATATATACCATCGATCAAGAGGTTCGGATCTCTCATCTCATATTGCTAAACTGAAGTTTCTATTTGATCCCAATTACTAATGCAAATAACAAAACATTGATGCATCATGTTTACTACTTAGCCGAAGTATCTACTCATGAGATTATTCTCAAAGGAGCACGAAAAGACCAAAAAAAGCATGATAAGAAGTTGAATGTAGGTTACATGACTGGCAAGCATGTAGAGGATGAGATTGTAGGCAGCACCAGCCCAAGCAGTTTTGGCAACAACACCAGTTGTTTTGATGATGCGTTGGTTGAGAGGGAAGATGAGGAACAACCGTGGAACATATTGAAGAAGAACAAGGAGAGCAATTGTGTTGTTAGCATGATCCACTCTTGAGTGTCTTGTTATTGGAATCACCAACCACATCACTATCTGTTACAAAAGAAGATCTGTTAACACGTTTCTTTTTTGTTTATTGCTGAGTAGGAGTTTGTTGCTCTAAACATCCAAATGAGCTTTTGTGTTTCCTTCATGGTTCATAGTTATTGTATAATCAAAGCTCTTCCTTGAAAATCTTTGACATGATGTTTTCCTACTTGGAAAGAAAAATCCTTGCATTGTTTTGTTTTGTTGCTTCATGGTTTTCGCATATTATTCTAGATGCTCCTGGATGGTCATTAGTCTACCTTCATAATATGTTTTGACATTCTAGGATCTCTTTCAGTAAGTCATTCGCTTAAGGGTACAAAGTAGCTAGTTAGCTGATCATTATACATGCCTTTTTCTGAACGTTATGAGGCGTGCGCAATAAACAACTCTTATGAGATTCCTTTTTTTTTGTTCCCTATGGATACTCGGGTCCCCCTTATTTCATTTATTCAATAGCGTAATTAAATTTAAATTTTGTTTGTAATATAAAGAATTGAAGCATACTTGTGGGAGGGGGAGAGTAGCGGCAAGATCGATCACAAAATCCGACTTCAAATAGCGGGTAGCAATGGCTTTGGCATCCATGACCAGCTCTCCTCTTCCAAAAACCCTAGAGCTTGGAGCAACATACGCCGTTCGAAACTTCAACACCATGTGCAACAAGAAGAACAGATCGGTTACCGTTCTGAAGAACGTGATCGCCACTCCCAGATTCACCTCCGAGGTCAGGCATGCCGGCCCTCCCACAGACGACGTGTAGAAATACAGCGGATCGATGAACAGAGCGATCAGGCATGTCACTAGGAACACGCGGTTCCATTGTGCTACAATGTCGCTATCAGGGTCGAGGATTTGGTAGCGGAGGAGGATGTAATTTGGGTGTTCGTCCGTAGCGGCCGCCGCGCTGGTGGCCGAATCGGAGGACGAGCCGATTAGCTGTCGCCGAAAGGGGCGGAACTTGGACGCCGGCGACTGGATGATTCTATCCATCTTCCATGGCGGATTCCGGGGGTTTTGTCGAGTTCCCCGGCGAGAAATGTGTGTGTGTGTGCGCGAGATAGAGAGAGAGAGAGAGATTGAAGGTTGATGGAGAAAGGAAGAAGAGGAAAGAAATGAGAAGTTTAGGAGGGAATGGAGATATAATTGGGGTTGGTGCAAGTGAGATGGGGGAGGGGCCAAGTGGATGTGTAATAGCCAAGAACATTGATACTTGGCCATGGCGGTTTTCTCTGAAAATTTTCTAAAAATAGGACGTGTTGATGAAGGGTTAGATTGAATTTGCTCAAAATTACGGGGATTATTCGCAATTAAACCAATCCTTTTTATATGCTAATTACATTCCTATGTTTATCATTTTTGTACAATTGTAGGAAGGAATTTCTCTTTCTTCTACAGCTGAAGTAGAGGAACAGAGCTTCGTTGCACCAATTTACAGGCTTTCATGGAGAACTGAAAAGGTGAAGCGTATGCCCTTTAGGTTTCTTGACTACTCTTAAATCTACCAGTTGAATAATAATAATTGAGGGCAGTGATTCAAATGCATACTTCCATTCCATTGAATTTATTGTTGAGTAGCCTCTATGGCTTCCCCATTATTCTCAAATCGACCTTCTTCTCCAAAAATTCCCGTTTGCAGTCATAGAAATAAACCATAAGGACAACCCACATTACAATACCTCCCACACACTTAAAACTCACAGACACCGCATTCCCCAAAGCCCCACAACTCCCCTCATTCCACAAAGCATAGAGACATGGTAGCCCAAAAGCCACCTTCAAAGCAAAGAAAACTAGCATCAAACTGAACCCTAACTTCCTGCTGCCTCTGCTTAAATATGCTGCCACTCCAATTGCTATGTATCCTTGGTTCTTATCCAAGATTGAGATAACAATTCCCATGTTCCAAATAGCACTCCACTCTATATATTTTGCCAACAAAATTACAAAAATTGTCCCAAAGATAAATGAGCTTTTTGGCATCAAAAACATGTTTGTTGACAAAGCGACCAAACCCAGCAGAGTTAGTGAAGCAATCAAAAGAACATACAGAGATGTTGCCATTGTGCCTTTCAGTCTTGCAGCCAGCTGCTTTCTGACCTCAACCAGCATCTCCTTGAAACCCACTTGGGAGTTTCCTCCATATATTGCTGCTGAAATGAAGACTGTTGAGATTGTGGAGAGAAGGTCTAGGAAGAAGATGAGTACTGAAGAGAGAAGAATTGAGATCAGAAACCTGTGGGAAAGAGTTTCTTTGAAGTTGTTGTCAGAGGAGCGCTGCGAGAAGCAGTCTGTGGTGTCACCTAATTGACATCTGATGAAGTACCTTTGAGATGGATCAAAAGGATTTTCCTGAGAGAGAAGTTTGAGGAGTTGAACGAAGGTTGGGTGAAGGAGAATGTGGTGGGCGAGGAGAGAGGCAAAGAGGGGGAAGGAGAAGATGATGACGAGAGAAATGAAGTTTGGACAATGAAAGAAAATTTTGAAGGCTTCTCGGAGTGAAGCAGAGAAGCCCAGTTTCTGTTTCGCCAGAATCTGGTGGCTATCCATTTTGAATCTTGAATTCTCTGAAATTTTCATCATTTAAAGAACATAGCCTCAATGGTCTTCATCTTGTTGTCTTGTCACCAGTCTATTGGTGACTTGTGTGCAGCCTGGATGGGCGAGTCACATGCCAAAGTCAACTATAAGTTTCTTAAAAAATTGTTAAATTCTCATTTTTAGTACGTACCATTCAAACTTTGATGTCTTTTGGGCCCTGAAAATTTCATTCGAATCTCTATGATTTGATTAAATCTCCTAAGTATCTCTAAACACATGCTACATTTGAAAATTGTTAACAGAGTAATGAATAGAACGTTTTAGAGATTTGACCAACCATAGAAACAATAATGAAATTTTTATTTAAATTTATTTTGGTCTGGTTCAGGTGCTTTTATAAATACTTTTTTTAGTTACATTTTTTTCTTTAAATTTATTAATATGCATATACTATGACAGTTTCAGCTCAAATATGAACTCAAATATTGTCATAATTTTGCATTAAAAGATTTTTGTGATGTGTTTGCAATGTTGTTCTACGAATAAGCATTAAAACAATAACCTTTTAAAAGTACTGGATCAAAATAAACATTTAAAATTTCATGACCACAGTATGCTGACTTGAACCCGAATCTCTTTAAAACCCATTTGGATGTTACCTCCACAAAATGCTGCTGATAAGGAGGCTGTTGGCTTTGTACAGAGAAGGTCAAGGAAGAAGAATGGCTGCTGAGAATAGAAGAGTTGAGATGAGGAAGGTGAAGAGGGGGAAAGAGAAGAGAAAATGATTGGAGACAATTTTGAGGGCTTCTTGGAATAATGAAGCTGAAAAGCCCAGCATCTGTTTGCCAGCCATTTCTTCAATCTTCCAATATGCTGATGAGTTCTGTCATTGCGAGATTCATTTAAATAGAAGACATTCTCTGAAGTTTGAAGTGTAAAATTATGAGTCAATCTGTTAAGTCTTCTCTTGTGGCTGGCTACCCATTTCTTCAGTCATGAATATCGATAGAGTTCTGGGTGGTTTATTTAAAGAAAGCACATTCTTTGAAGAGAAAAGTCTTGTCAGTCAAATTGTTATAGTCTTCTTCTTGTGGCTATCCATTGCTTCAATCTTGAATTTTGGTATTCTGTTGGTGAAGATGAGAAGAAACGTTCAGTTGTTGATTCTGATCTTAAGGATCATTAGAAGCATGCCATTTCTCGAATTTGTATTGAATAATTATTGTGGAGCAACCATTTGGTGACTTCATTCAATAATTTTTCATGAACTATTGTTATTATCACACCTTTCTTTCAGTTTGAAGGAAATATATTTTTCATTCAATAATTTCTATTGTTACTATTACACCCCAATGTAAAACTTGGATAAGTCATAAGTGCCAAACTTAAAAGATGAAGGGAAATTGAAGTCAACTCACTCACAAGTAGTATGTGATCCAAATACACAATTTCAGTTGGAATTATTGTTGAACAGCCTCAAAAGCTTTCTTCTCATTATTCTCCAAATCAACCTTCTTCTCCAAAAACTCCCTTTTGCAGTCATAAAAATAAACCATAAGAACAACCCACATCACCACATTCCCCACACAGTTCAAAATCACAAACACCACATTCCCCAAAACCCCACAACTCCCCTCATTCCACAAAGCATAAAGACATGGAAGCCCAAAAGCCACCTTCAGAACATAGAAAACCATCATCAGACTGAACCCAAGCCTTCTGCTACCTCTACTTAGATATGATGCCACCCCTATAGCTATATAACCCTTGTTCTTATCCAAGATTGAGATAACAATCCCCATGTTCCAAACAGCACTCCACTCTATATACTTACCCAACAAAACCACGAAGAGTGACCCAAAGAACAATGTGAAAATGGTTAATTTTGAGACAAAGATGATGTCTATCATCATAAAAGGGGTGTTTTTAGTGATATAAAAGAAGTCTGTTGACAAAGCAACCAAGCCCAACAGAGTGAGTGAAGCCAACAAAACCAAACATAGAGATGTTTCAATTGTCCATTTGAGCCTCAAAGCCACCATCTTTCTGACTTGAACCAGCATCTCTTTGAAACCCATTTGGGAATTTCCTCCATATATTGCTGCTGATATGGAAACTGTTGCAATTGTGTTGAGAAGGTCAAGGAAGAAGATGATTGATGTTAATAGAAGAGTTGAGATCAGGAACCTTTGGGAGAGAGTTTCTTCGAAGGTTTTGATTGGGGGGGAGGGATTGTCCTCCAATGACTCTATGACGCAATATGTGGTAGGGCCTTTACAGACAATAAAATTGAGGATGGAGGGTGGTTGGAAAGGATCATGATGGTAGAAAAGCTTGAGGAGATAAATGAAAGTTGGGTGAAGGAGAGTCTGGTGGGCTAAGAGGGAGGCCAAGAGGGGGAAAGAGAAGAAGATTATAAGAGAGATAAATTTCGGATGATTAAAGAGAATTTTCCAGGCTTGTTTGAATGAAGCAGAGAAACCCAATTTGGGTTTTGACAGAATCTGATGGCTTTCCATTTCTCTTGAATCTTGAATTATTTTTTTTCTGTAATGTTTGTGTTTATCTTATCATCATTTAAAGAAACACAAGTCTTTAGTAAGTCAATGGTGTAAATGTTAAGTGGCTATACTGTTAAGTCTTGTTTCTTCTTGTTGGGTTTTTCTAAGTCAACATTGGTGTTCTGGGCTGTCATTGGTTATAGGTAAGTATGTTGGTGAAGACAAGAAGAAAGATGCAGCCGCATATTTAATATTGTTGTAGATCACTATAAGGATATCTATTATTTAATGACAGATAAAAGAATGACAAAGAAGTCCTTTTCGTTTAAATAAAAAATAGAAATTCTATAAAGTTGAATAAAAATAAAATTATTTATTTGAGATAATTTCTATGTCTAGTGTTAACAGTTATCGAGTTTTTCGATAAACACGTACATGTCCTTTTAATTAAATTAAGACGGGTGTTTAATTTTGGAAAAACTGTACGGATGATCCAAGATTCAAATTTGCTCAATTGTTCACTCACCTACTTGTGATTGTATCCATTTGTCTCTACATAGTGCTCAAATGAATTCTTGTTTCTTCCCTTTCTTCTTTTCGCTTCTTCCTCTTTCTTATCACACGTTTTGGGAGCATGTAAGCAATTTTGCATGTGGCCGTAAGTAAAAAAACATTTTTCGAGCATTTCTAGACTGAGACCAGATTTCATTTGGACCCCTCGAAAGTGGACATTTATTTAATTTTTTTCAAATTTTTTTTATCCTATATTTGACTCATGAAAACAGACTATGGGAGTTATTTTTATAATTTGTTGTCATTACTTTTTATGTTTTATTGATCAATTCTCCCATATATTCATTTACATGAATCAAATGATTTAAACCAAACACAGTTTTTAAAACATACAAAGAAAAATTCAAGTAACTTAGGCAAAAATACATGCAAACAAGAAATTTTGAGAGACAACAGAAGTCTAAGAATTGAAGAGAGACCGTTGAGACGATAAGATTATTGATTTCGTGTGAAAGTGAACTTGAATTTGTATTAATTTGTGTAGTTGTAATACAATTTCTAGTACACAATTCTTTATTTTTTTAAAAATGTTTAGGGTTTTGGGTTGACTTAAGTAGAACACATATTCTCGTGTATTTTGATTTCCTTGGTTAGGATTTGGTTTGTCAATCTTTTAGATTAACGTTGAACCTTGACTTGTTGATCTATTTTGATCGAGACGATCAAATTCTTAACACCTTCGACTTTTGATCAAATGATTAATATGAAAATGGGACTTGGAGAAATGACAGTAATGGGAAAAGCCCAACAAGAGCCCACATTATCAAAGTTGTAAAGTTTGGCCCAGCCCAATCTAAAAACCTTCTACCACGCTTGGGCTTGGCCCAACCGAACACAGCCTTTTTTTATCATCCTCGAAATATAACATTTTTTTTTAATTTATAATTTTTATCCTCCCAGTTTCCTCAGCATGGTTTCATATTTTTGAAAGTAACATTAAAATTTCAGGAAGAAAAACGAGTTTTAAATTTTATTTATTTATTATTATTTTTCAAATTTGGTTTGATTTTTAAAAACTATAGTAGTAAGTGGAATAACCAAATATAAAACTTAGAGATGAGAATAGTATTTATAAGTTTAAATTTAACTTTTTTTTTTTTTTTATAAAAAACAAAATATTAATGGTTATTAAAAGAGCCTTAAAATTAATGATCTAATGTATTTATTCTATATTTAGTTGGTTTTAAAATAATATTAGAGAGTATTTTTATGATAGTTTATACATTAATTCATTGACCAAAACATCAATGAATGAAATAGAAAAAGAAACAAAAATGATGGGAACAAATTATCTTTATTTTATTTTGTTTTTAAATTTGAAAAAAGTCCAACAATTATTGTTGAATGCCAAAGTCAGATCACTTGAATATATAATTTATTGTATAGGCAAGAAGAAAATAAATAAAAATGGAACAAAGAATGGGCTGCCCTTCTTTCTTTATTCAAGATTCACACACTAAATCCAAATATTAGATTAGTCTCGTTTGATAGTTATTTCATTTTTTATTTTTATTTTTAAAAATTAAACCTATTTTCTTTTTATGCTTTACATTGATTTGCATATTTTTTAAATACAACAGTTGAATTCTTAGTCAAATTTTAAATTTAAAAAACTACCTTTTTAAGTTTTCATATTTTGGCTTGGTTTTTTAGACCATTGGTAGAATATATATAACAAAAAAAGAAAGTTGAATGTGGAAGTAGTATCCCCAGGTTTAATTTTCAAAAACAAAAATAAAAAACAAAATGGTTACCAAACGGGACCTAATTAGAGAAAGGGTAGAGATATAAAGTAATCCTCAATGAAAAAGTTGTGTAGATTCATAAGATAAAAGTATGTGAATGAGATCGACAAAAAAGTTTAGGAGATTAATGAAATTACTCGGCGGAGATTCCCAATTGATTGTCGATTCCACCCATTGATTTGATTCTTACATTTTAGTAAACACATGAGAATATATAATGAAAACGACTTAATTCCCTTTTCTTTTAAGAAGCAAACTGTGTTTTTAAGTATAATAACTAAGTATAAATTTGAAACCTTGATTTTTTAAAATAAGTTTATGTAACACTCAACTACGAGCATAGCTCATGTCGGTAACGAGATTTAATATCTACTTTTTTCGTACATAAATGACATTTAAAATTAATAAATGAACATTTGCGGTGAATAATGTGCACAAAATATGAAAGTTGAGGTTTCCTCATTCTATAATTGAATGAGATGTTAGATGACGAACCACAAAATAGAACCATTAAAAGAACAAAATGAAAAGTGAATTTGTGTAGTTGATGTTTAGCCAAGTTTTGTTGCGATGATTGTGACAAAAATTTTAGTTTGTAAATTTGAGTTGCAATAAAGGAAACAACTATTTCAATCGAGATATAATTCACGACCATTCTCAACTTGTAGTTCATGTTATGTAAACTTTGAGTTAGCTCGAAGTTTCTAACGCAACAATTTACAACAATAAGAGAGTTAAATTTAACGAAGTTTAAACTAATTAAATTATGACGGTATATTCTATATAAAGAAGATTAACTTAAACGTTAAAAAAGTTGAGAGAGTGGATTCAAATCTACCACATCACGAGAGTTAACCATATATTAAAAAATAAAATAGAGATTAATATCTGACCCTCCATTATTTGAGCTATGAATGAATACTTATTAAGTAACTCTCGGTTTAAGAACACCATCTACTTATTATTTATTTATTTTTTGGAAAAGTAAAGAATTAATTTATAATTTGTGTATTGTATTTGATTGGGTTATTGGGATGATGAATGTGTGATGAGGGTTTAGGGTTATTAGAGATTTGTCACCACACAATTGTCTCAAATCCCATGAGAACTTGTGATTTGAAGAATTGAGATTTGGGCTATAAACTCTCTATTCAAAATGGTTTAGGATTGTTTATTTATGAAAAACGATTAATTAATTAATTAATTAATTGTTGAGATAATCTCTTGAAATCATATAGTATAATTAGAATCACTATAATCTAGTGTGACATCATTTATTTACCTCATTTAATTGCTAATGAAAATTACCTAATTGTCTTGGAATCATACCCACAACAAATTTAAATTATTATTATTTTTTAATCTTTTTTTTTTTCAAAAAAAAAACCAACCCACAACATTCCCCACACAAGCTGCCATTGACAAACACCACATTTCCCCAAAACTCCCACACAAAACTTTCCTAATTTATTCGAAGAACCCTAAATGTCACCGAATTGTTGTATATATATATCGAGTCTTGACAAAACATTAAAAGGTTGGTTGTCTTACATAAAAAAGACTCAAGAAAGGTGCTATAATAACCTACTTCTGATCTAGCTAATTAGTGCCTCAAACGACCCTTGGCTTTAACATAACTTCTATGGCCAACCTGAATATAATTTAACAGATTTAAATACATACCTTCGACTAAGAGTTCAAATGTTCATATCTCAAACTCTTTACACGTTCACATTGTTGTGCACACTATTTCTTTTATGATATGTGTGGCATCCAAATTAGAGCCCGTAAGAGAAGAAATTTGAATTATTATGTCCATGATTTGATTCAATATGCTCATTTTCCTTTACAGTTTTTTTTTAATTTTTTAAATAATAAGGTTATTTTTTATTCTTTGAGAGAAGAAGTATGGAGCTTTTTATTTTGAATAATTTGAAAAATAATAATAATTATTATATTAGAGTACATTTTCAAATAGTTGAAAAGATGCAAAACATTAATCAAAGGTGAAATTCATGTGAAATTTGTTTAGTAAAATCATGAGTGGGTTCCACTTCAAAATAAATTTATAAAATAATTAATATAATTAAAATTGTAATTTTAATAAATTTTAAAACTAAGCAATTATTGTCAAAAAGGTCAAAGAGTGAGATGATCCTATATATATATATATATATATAATATTGATTAATATTGCATCAGCAAGAAATTTAATCAATAAATAATAGACTAAGTATGGGCATCTTCAATCTTCTTCTTCTTCATTGAATTCATACTATAATAGTAGATTTTTTTTTTTTTTGGAGTTTTTATTTCAATATTTAAGTTATTTTATTATCTATTTCTTTGCTTTTTTTTTTCCTTTCTTGTTTACATTTTGAAAATTAAGTAAAAGTGATTTTTCAAAAAGCTGGTTCTTGGTGGTTGAGATTTGACAAAGAGATCAATACAAAAAGGAGTTTTATAATTAAAAAAATGTTAAGTCACAAACTCTTAACACATTTGTCGACTTAAAAATATTGAAATCGATATTAATTACGAAAAAAATAAAAATATAGAGATTTGAACTACGGTATCCTATTTTTAATACCTCGTTGAATTTGCGATGGTTCTAAAAGGTTACGGTGATAGATTACGATGAATTTAATTATATTTTCATCCTATTTAATAAAAGCAAGTTTATTTATTTATTTGGAGAAAAAACATACAAAGATAGATAAGTTTTTAGTAACCGTAGATTTGAAATATATATAAAACCCAATAAGTGAAAAATCAATAATAATCGCCTACATCACACACTATCATATTATATTATCGAACACGAGAAGGATTTGAGATCCAAATACTTCACATATTATTGTTTTAGAGATTCAGAATCATGATGGGAAAGGAAATTAGTGTATATATATATATATATATATATATATATATATATATATATATAATTATGAAGAAGAAGAAGAAGATTAGCACATGGTTTGGAGATAAGATTATTTGAAAGGTGATAAAGCTATGATTAAGGCAGATTTTAAGGTAAAATTAGAAGGTTTTGAGCACTTTCCTCCAAGTCCTTTTTATTTTCTAAATATTTTTTTAGATATTCCTCTGTTTTTGGTTATATATATATATATATTATATAATGTGAAAGGGGGTGTTTGAGATTTGGCTAATTATATGTATCATATGGGAAACCACAACAGCTACTGTATAGTGTGGCCTTTGATTCTTGTGTTTCTTTTTTCGCATTCAAATACACATGTACATGTTCTTTTATACCTTCCCCATCATGTCGTTCAATATTTTGTTTCTTTTTAATGCACGGTTGATAGTGACTTTGAAAGGGTTAAAATTGTCATTTTTCTCATATTTAAAATCACTTTGAATCACTTCCGTACATGACCTGACCTTATGTAATGACGACTAAAATTTACGAACTCATCATTAAATTTATGTAGTTTCATTTGTATATGTACGAGCTAACATGTATATAATATTTAGTCAATATGTTATATAAATCATGTAATTTATGTCACATAAGGTTGCATTAAATTTGGAACAATAGAGTAATAATGCATGTGTACAATGATTTACACCCATCTATATACTAAGACAAAATATAACACATATATATGCATGACTTATAACAAAAATAATTAACCATCACACATGCAATGTTACACTATTGTTCCAAATTAACCATATCATACATGATTTACACCTAAATCGGGTACATTGTAAATGATTTGTCTAACTTGCGTACCATATCATACATGATTTAAAGGGAAATTTATTTAAAAAATTTGAATAACTTGGTCAACTTGGCCATATTTTTTCCCCGACATGGTCCTCAAAAGTCAAACAAGTTTAGTTTATGTGTATAGACTATATAGTATAGACAGAAAGTAGACAAAGAATAAAGTCATATAAAATATATTTATGATTTATTACTAACTTTAATCCTACAATAATTATGCTAATAAACTTTTGAAAGTTATTTATTTTTACATGTGAAGGTATACGAGAGAATTCAAATTTCTATCCGTCGATGACATTACGTCTAAAAACTTATAGTTAATTGAATTTTTTCTTTCAAAATTTATAATGAAAAATCTACCAAATTCGAAAGAATATATGTTAGTTTATATCTCGTTCGACATACAATTGAAAGTTAATTTTAATTAAACGGCATAACTTATAAAAACTTATTAGGTAATATTATACTATACATATTGAAAATAATAATAAATCTAAAATATTAAAAAGAAACGGTTACAAAATATAGAAATTAGATTTAAAGAATTAATTAACATGTGTAACAATAATTTTAAAAAATTGCAAATACAGTAAAATTTGTCAAAATTTATGAAAAATAAAAGTATATTGCTGATAGACTTTGTTGTATTTATAATTTTTTTAAAATGTTGTATTTATTTCAAATTAAATTCTTTTTATCTCTGCCTCAATTAAATGAAGTTTAAAATAGAATAAAACTAAATTTATGTGTTTTAGAAAGTAAAAACATTAAACCCACATTTGAAATGAGAATAAATTGGTATATAATTTTAATTTATCAAAATATAGATTTTCCATCTTTTTTATTAAATAAAAAAAATGCCAATAATATTTGTGATATTAGAAACTCATGTGTGGAAAAAAAATTGAATATTCTCCCTCATTATTGATTCCAAAGACTCTAAGCCAAACAAAAAGCACTTTGAATTTCTCTTCAAAAATAAAAAAGAAAAAGAAAAAAAGCACTTTGTGGCAAAGTGGTGGAAGTGGTCACCCACTTTATTAATTAAAAAAAAATATTTTATTTTAATTTTTTAAACAGAGACAAAATGGTTATTTCACTATCTCCTTTGGCATCTTCTAGTTTTAGTTATTTATTTATATTAATTAATTAATTAATTTCTCTTTTCCTTTATTTTTCTTGTTTGTTGATTTGAATATGCCCTATTAGATTCTCACTCTTTTCTTATCTTTATCCCTTCTTTTTTGTGCACAAATGTCACTTGCAACCCCCCCCCCCCCCCTTTTAATATATATATATAAATTAGGTATGCTCTATGGAAGAGAATTCTAATGGGATGACTCATTTCTTTAATATATTGAACTTTTTTTTATATATATTTTTTAAATTGAGGAATAATCGAGAATTTCTGTGTGTGTGATAGGTAGATTTTATAAGAATTGTTTAACGAATCCTTAAAAAATTAGACAGAAATTGAAAGAATTTGAAGTTTTATTAGACAAAATTGAAAGCGTAGATTTATAGACACTTTTAAATCTACTTTCTAAAGTTTAGAAAATATTTTTCTTTTCGGATTACGGAATTGAATGACATAAGAATGAGTAAGACACTTGTTTTAGATAAGAATGAATAAAACTTTTTTTTTTTTTTTTTTTTTTTTGACAATTCCATTCTTGAGGTGCATATATAAATTAAAATTGAAGTAATTTCATTTGTGGTCAGTGATATGGACCCATTGACCATGGGTATTTGATCTCAAAATCTAATTATTTTGGTGAAATTAAATGAAATTTGATGAATTTATAAACTGCTTTATAAATGTCTAATTTATTCAATTTTGACCATTGATTTAAGTACCATCAAGGAATAGGGTTTCAATGAACAAACCCCATGGCAGAAAAATGTTTAGGGTATAAAAACATATTTATTTACACTGTTATATGGCGAATACACGTATTATGAGTGTGATCTAGATTATATTATAATCTAACAGTAAAGATATTTAAGAACAAATAGTGACGTGTCAATCATTTCGGTCAAATTAGTAATGAAAACATATTTTTTAAATTTAAAATCCTATCAAAGACCTATTTGAAAAAAAAAAAAGCTTTTTACTATTTTGTTTTTCATACAAAATACATGGAATGATTTAAAATCATATTGAGTGAATTGGAATTCTTTCCAATTAAGGGCAAATTTTTTTGTGATATGGCATTCCTTGAATTTAATATTAAATATTCATAAAAAGAAAGATATATAGAAATATCTTACAGGGAGCTTCTTCATCCAACATTGATCTAAGAATCTAATTCTTGTTCTCTCATTTCTTTTCTAACCCATATGGATAAGGTTCTTTGAATTTGAGATGACACTTAAATAGGTTGAATTCTCATCATCCTTCATCTTCAATCCTTTGCTTCATTAGTTTCCAAAGTATTATTATGATGTAATATAAATCTAAAAATAAGTAATAATACTTAATTAAAGAAAAAATAACACATGATATATACATTACTAAGTGTTCAATCACAAGTGGTCACGTGACAAAAAAATAGCAAATAAAAAAAAAGAAAAAATAGGTTTAAAAGAAAAAAATGGACGCATTCAATAGAACTCAAACTTATGCCCTCTTTAATTCTAGGTTCTAGTGATTTTAAAAGACGAAAAAGAAGAGATTTTGATAATACTGTTGAAAATATAGCAAAGTGTTAGATTTTATCAATGATATAACCTCTGTCAGTAAAATGTCTATCAATGTACCGATAAATACTGATAGAAGTTTTATTATAGAAAATAGAAATGAACGGGAAGATGAAAGTTGAGTAACCTAATAACGATGGAAAGTATAGAAAAGTCTAGAGGGTAGATAAGATATGGATTATAAATATTTAATTAAAATTTGTTGGGAGGTAGCATAGGATGCAATTAAATTGGGTATGAAAGGATTTGGCCACAGAAACCTAAAGGCTAAAGACATCTTCCTAAAGAAGAAGAGAAAGTGGCTAACTTTTGGAAAGAATATTCTTGTGGTTTTGATTAATTTAGTAATCAATTCAACATTAAAGGCTCACAAAATGCCCTAATTAATTTAATACTCACACGCTTGCATTACTTAGATTATGACTTCTTTACACAATTAATTTAATTTAATTTAATTAATTGATTGAGTTTGGCCTAATTCATCAACCTTTCAATTTCAACTCTAACCAACCTCTTTTTCCCCTTCTTCTTAGTTCAATTATATGAAAATTTCATTTATGTCTTAATTATTTAAATTATGTTTAAGAAATGTATTTCATTTGTCGGTGTGTTAAATATATGTTAAGCGTAAATTTGATAATTACTTTTTTTTTTGTTCAATAGTGATTTAGTTTTTGAAAATTAATGTAACGCTTCAGTTTAGGAGGAAAACAGAAATGAATCGATATCACATTTGAATGAGAGAGATCGTGAGTACATGAAAGTTTGGTTAAAAAATGCTTAAAAGAATTGAAAGTTACCAACTATACCAACATTATGCACTTTTCTTTTCAGTGGTTCCATCATAAAAACTTTACACTAGCGTACTTAGCTTGGAAATATTTTATTCTGGATAATTTCTTGAGAATTTTCTTAAAATGCATGAGTGTGAACAAAATATGCCGCAAGAACACTTGAGTTAGTTTGTGGAGATCAAACAACTTTCTCTCTTACAAGTCTTCAAGATAAGCAAGGATGACATTGTCAAGTCGAAGGGGATGCATAGAGTGTTGGGACCATTAGGTACCGAATTCGAATTCCAAATCTTGATCTAAATCCTAAACTTGAGGCGTTACAATTAAGTTTATAAACAAAAGTTTTACATATTAATTAGTTTATCTGTATTTGAAAACTAAAACAGTAATGAATTGAAAGGAAACAAACATAAAGTTCAAAAACATAAAATGATCAAACCGATTTTTCCCCCTAAGTTGGCTTCTAAATGTTATGTCTATTACTTTCTCAAAATGTAATTAATCTCTTACATCAAAATTTAAATGTGACATTTCATGAAGATTTAGGCCTTGACTTTTTGGTTGAGGATGTTTATTGTCCAACTCTATATATGATCTAATTAGCCTATTTATGTCAGAGAAATTGCATAAATGAACTCAATTTTAGTATATATATATATATATTCAAATAAAATTACTTTTTATTAAAAAATTATCGTAAATGATAAAACTATTCAAAATATTTACAAAACAATATAGAAAAATTTTATGTTCTATCAATTATATATTTACCATATTTTGTAAATATTTTAGTTTATTTTACTATATTTAAAAACGTTTCTTTTTATTCATGGTTTTTTTTAAAAGATTTATCTTACAAAAACACCCTCATCATAATTAGATATATATAATTATTATTTCATTATTATTATTTTGGAAGTTTTGAGTGACAGGACATAAAAGGAATTTTTCGTTTCTGTTTTCTTTAAGTTGGAAATTTCAAACTTTTTTTTTAAGATTTTATTTTTTTCGTGAAAAAATTACAAAGTCAAAAGTCATGCATTTTTAAGTGAAATTTCTAAAATATTTATAAATATAGTAAAATATAACAATTTATTTATAATAGATCACGATAGATTACTATCTGTATCTATCATGATTCAGATAGTTACATATAAATAGTCTATATTCATGTATTGCGATCCACCATAAATAAACGATCATATTTTACTATATTTTATAATTAGATATTTGTTTTTGGTATTATCATTTTTAATAATAAATATTTCAACATCTAAAGGGTATTATAATAATTGACTTATTATATAAAAATTCCTAATTATTTCATGCAGACAAGTTCGTAATTATTGGAAGTTTGTGATATTTTCATCGATGTAACGAGAAACTAGCCCAAGCATAATGCAATTACAATTAAATCTAATTAATTCATATAACTTTATTTAAATTGAATCAAATAGACTAAATAACGTAACATAATTTACCATTAAAACCAAAAAAACATTGTTTTAATAAAACAAATACCATTTTTTTTTTAATTTTCAAATGTTTGTAAAGAGTAGATAATGAGATAAAAGTAGGGATTCTTTTTAAAGAATAATAATAAAAAAAAATTAGGGATTTTTTTTAAAGAATAATAATAAAAAAAATTATTTACACTTTTACGATAACAAAATTACTAAAAAACAAAATTCACTACACTTGATTTTTATCACGAAGTGTAAATATTTTGCTTACTTTATCATTTTTGACATTTTTCTAAACGATAAATATACTAATTTAAATGTTTTTAAAATACAAAATTCCAAAACATGATAGTTATAAAAAAAAGACATTTTCAAAAATAGCAAAAAAATGAAACAAATTACAAAATATAGCAAAATCTATCAAATTTTCTCTATAGTGCATATGAGTTTTTTTTACTATATTTTGTAAATAGTTTTAATTTTTTGCTATTCATAAGAATTTCTCTATAAATAAACTGTATATATAAATGTTAGAATGATCATAAATTTTTTACATGTTTATGTGTTCGCTATCGACATATTAAGAAGTAAATCGACGTTTTTCATTATTCCATAAGAAATCAATTAAACATAATAAAAAATAAGCTCTCTCTATATATTTTGTTTTTATAATTTTTGAAAAAAATGATATTTCCATAAAATTGAAAGTCTAACATTTCTTTCGACATCAACATTTTAAACTATACATTTTAGTTCGGGGATTATAAATATATTTTTTCATAATGAAATTAAAAAAAAAAGAAGAGGAAAACTTGTTTTTTTTTTTGTTTTTTTTTTTGTCATTGTTGTTATTCTTATTATTAGAAATTATGAAAATATTTATTGAAGCAAGTTGAAACTTCATTTAGGCAATTCTTTATAGCATTATGGCTATTTTTTTTATAAAAAAAATAATTTTATCCTTAATATATTTATTAGAGTATTTTTGTAAATAAAATTAACAATAAAAGTTGATGGATAATTAACTTATTTTTATTCTTAACCCCAATTTCCCACTTAAATGCTATTTGCTAATGAATTAAGAACTAAATTAAGAGTGACCTAAATGATGAATTGATAATGGTTAAGATATAAAAAATAATTGGGTAAATATTGAGTAATTTTGTTTAGTTTTAAATGGGCAAACACTGGTTGATTAATTAATTGGATATTGATTTATACTTACCTATGGAACACCTTTTTTCATAAATAATATCTCACAAACAAAAATGATGACTAGGATGCCACCTAACCAAAATAATAATTATGTATCACTTAAGTTGCCACGATACGTTTCCACTAATATCATCGTCGGTAAAAAATATATATTCTAGGGACCATCTTCAATTATTTTTTTAATAAAAATTTTAGAGAAATAAATCCATTTTAGGTTTAAATTTCATTCAAATCTTTTCGGAAAAAAAACATTCTAGTAATTTTAATTTGGTTCGATTTTAGCTTCTAAACTTTTAAAAAATTTATTTTAATCCATAATTTTTACTAAAAATAATTATTTTTCTACTTTGAATCTATTTTATCCAACGTTCATTTCTAACTTATTTAATTTAAAATTTTGCTCAAACGAGAGTCGGAGTACACAAACTAGAAGTTATGTTATTAATTATTTGTAAAATAAGAAAATGAATAAAGGATAGAAAAAAATTGTGATAGTTGAAATTTAATTTTTTTTAATTACTTTTTCAGAATCTTTTTCTTTATTATTATTATTAATTCAAAGGTGTATATATATATATATAATTGTTGTAGGTACTTAAAAATTAATAGGCATTAATAGCTGAAAAGGAGGTTTATACTTAGTAAGGTAAGAGGTAGTCAAAGTAAGTAATTAGTAAGCCATGAATGTGGGAAAAGTTAGAAATGCATTTATTTCAAATCTTGTCCACTTGGGTAAACAAATTATAGGTTGTGATATAAGAATTGTGTCAAATAAGTTAGATGAGATTCAATCAAAATGACTAAAATGTTATTATTAATTTATTATTTTACTATTAATTACTCTAAATAATGACTTTTATAAGTATCCTTTGTTGGGCAAGAAATTCACACGACTTCGTCATCATTGCATACGTCCTTCTGTGGGTTTGATTCTTAACTTACATTCTCTTGATTTGGTCTCTCTTTTAACTTACCAGCATAAAAGTTTCTCACGGTAGTGGAGTCTGTTAGGCCTACCACATTTGGATGGCTAAGTTAGTAAATGAGGTGTATTGTTCAACTAAGCACACAAAATTTAGGTTAGGCCTCTCTCTTTGAGAAATTACTTACCTTTCCTTTTGGAGGTCGTTGAATGAGACTATTTATAATGTCATTGATCTTCTGACATTTCGTTTGTAGTTATGTGTAACCCAAAGGACATCAGGATTGTTTACAGTGTTCGAGGTTGCAGGATGTCAGACCGATCATGTCTCGATTACTACTTCGTTGGTATATATTCACCAGCTCGGCTGATCAATCTAGAATCCCAGACTTTAACTTTTTTCTTTTGAGGTGTACATTTTTCCATCCTGCTTCCCAATTTCTTTTGAGCTTGGGTTCGTTTATAGGGTTTAGGTCTTACCTAAGACTACCCTTCTTTAATAAATTAGGGCAAAATGAAGTTGATAGTAGATGTGTCTACTTAATAAATCTCTAACTAACTTTCAAAGAAGGCACTTTGATCCTTGAAATTTGCAAGATAATTCTAAGTGATACTTTATTGTTTTGGTTTTATTTCAATTGGTATTATTTCATTGTTTTACTTATATATTATATAAAAATCATAAAGTCGAGGAGACTCGAGTTTTGGACTTGTACTAAATCTGTCGATGATAGTTGGAGATTTGATTTACTTGTGTTTTAAAATGAGGTAGATTAAATAAAAATTGAAGGATTATATATTTTGGAAGTCAATACTTTGGTAGATGATAGATCGCTTTCGAGTATGAATTTTCTTTATCAAAGGAAATAAAACCAAAACAATAAAGGCCAACAACACCAACTTCTCAAGTTTTAGCCTTCTACCTTCTTCCATCTCTTTGTGCTTTCCCTCTTCAAATGGTCCACCTTTTCGTCTTCTTCTTCTTAAATTATTTTCCCCACCTAAGCATTTTTTTTTATTATAAAACTTTAATTTTGTATAATTTGAAGTCACGACGAGATTAGTTTTACCTTGTTTAAGTTTAGTTTAACGATAATTGATATCTGTTTAGGGTTTAGGGTTTAGGGTTGGTTTTATTATATAAATCAGGTAAAGAAATCAGAACTCGACTCTTGTTATAGTCATATAACTTTGACTTCTAGTTATCTATTAACACAATATCAAAAAGTTTGTAGACTTGCGAGGGTGGATGATTCATATTAATTATCGATACTAAAGTAAATTAAAAATGCATATTTACACTATTTTATTTTAGATATAAAAGTAAATTAAAAAATTAATAATTGATCTCATTGAGACATAATCAAGAGTTTGAACTCATCTCATTTGTCAAAGCGAGTAAAAGTCAACTGAAATACAATGTGTTTTGGTGACCAAGAGATCCGTGATTTGAAACTTCGACTTTCCGTGTACGACAAAAAGGGAAGAATTTATCGCATATTATTTGAGCTAACAAAATATCGGAGAAAATGAAGTTATTAAAGCTCATTTATTTAATTTTTTAAAAGAACTTTTTAAAGTTTATTATAATTTAAACAAAGATAATAGAGATTGAAAATGATCCTTTATAAGAAAAAATATTATTACATTGATGAGACAAGGATAAAATAGTAATTGACGTGTTATTTATTATTATTATTATTATTATTGTTATTATTTGAGTCTATAGTGTTGTGTACATGATAATCATAGTTGCTTTCCATAAATGATTGTTGATTTAGAAATTCATTACTATAATAATGGCAATATGATTAATCAATTTAATATAGGCCATGTATTTTCTTTATAAAAAAATTGAGATGTGTTTTATTTTTAATTTCTATATTTGTAATTACAATTTTTATAATATTTCCCACCTTTTATTTATATATATATATATGCAACTAAATAGCTTAAAAACTTAGCTCCGGTTTGCTTCGTGATCCTTTACGTTTTTATGTTTACAGAAATAAAAAATACAAAGAAAATAATTAAAATGTGTTTGTTATACATGTTTTTTAAAACGATTTCTAAAAACAACACTCGAAATAGTCTATTTTCGAAAAATAATAAATTGTCGTTTTTTTTTATTTTAGATTTTGTGTTCTGAAACATGAGAAACATTATTGTATTTTCAAATTCACAACCAAACACAAAGTTTGAGTTTTTAATTCGAATTTGAATCGAATACAGAAGAATTTGTTTTTGTTTTTCATAAAATTTTTTATTTTTCAAAATAAATTTTGGATCATGAAGCAAACGGATATGGAGCTTTAAAAACTCAAATAAAATTTTATCTTTAATTCAATTTTTAAATTTTGTTTTCGGTGGGCAATAAATTTCTTGCCATATCAAGGAAAAGGCTTATGGTATAATGCAAATAAAAGCATCAAATTTTTCTTGAAAAAAAGAAAAAAATGCATTTAAAAGTAGAGTAGAAACAAATTAGGTGGAAATAAGATGAACAGTGTCTTATCTATAAATTACATAAAATGAAACAGAACAAAATGTCTAATCACAAAATACATGAAATCCAACAAAAAGAAAATTATATAATAATATTAAAAAAAAGTAGCTTTTGATTTTGATTTTGATTTTGATCCATGAAGAAGAAGAAACACCACCAGGATTCAAACGTTTGTTTGGTTTCTGTTTTACTTTTCTTTTTCCCTTAAAAGCAGCCTCTTCAAACTCAACAGTGCGATGAATTTTCATTAATGGGGTCAGTTTTTTTTTGGTGGGTTCAAACTTTTTTCAATCGTGCTTGCTGAGCTGAGCACTACGACCACTCAATTCCTCTTTTTAATTGTTCTTCAACAGTTTTCACTCAGAATCAGCCAACCCAAAATATCAAAATATCAAAATATCCCTCTTCATTTTTAAGTTTCTCTGTTCTTCCTTCTTCTATTTTGATTCCCTTTTCTGTTTGTTTTGGCAATTGAAGCTTTTGACTCTTCCTTTTGAAGCTCCCCTCTTCTTCTTTCTTTCTTTCTTGTGCTGTTTGTTCATCATTTTTCTGCTTTTTATTCTTGATTTGTCCGTACCCCTTCTGCATTGGTGGGTCCGCCATTGGATACACGTTACTTGTTTGGTTTTATTTTGAATTTGGCGAAACTGGTAAGGGCGTTTAACCATCTGGGTCGTCTTTATTTCGCCTTAATTTTAATGGGTAACGAGTGTTTTGAAGTTCTGAGATAGCCATTGATGGATCTGGAGAGTGCTATTGGGGGCCACCCAATTAAGGTACTACAAGTGGCAGACTAATCTATTCATCATCATCATCATCGTCTTCTTCTTCTTCGTTTTTTCTTTGTTTTGTTGATTTTATTCATTTTCTGTTGCAGAAAGATTCATGGAGAGCTGTTTTAACTTTAGCTTATCAGAGCTTGGGGGTTGTTTATGGAGATTTGAGCACTTCCCCTTTATATGTTTACAAAAGTACTTTTGCTGAGGATATTCAACACTCTGAAACCAACGAAGAGATTTATGGAGTTCTTTCTTTTGTGTTCTGGACTCTCACGCTCATTCCTTTGATTAAGTATGTATTTATTGTGCTTCGAGCTGATGATAATGGCGAAGGGGGAACTTTCGCTTTATACTCATTGCTCTGTCGCCATGCTCGAGTTAGCTCCTTGCCCAATTGCCAACTTGCAGATGAGGACCTTTCGGAATATACAAAAGATGGGGTGGATTTAACCAACAAGAAGACTTGTGGGTCGAGATTGAAATCGACATTAGAGAAGCACAGAGTGCTCCAGAGGGTTTTGCTTGTTCTAGCTTTGATTGGGGCTTGCATGGTTATTGGAGATGGAGTTCTTACACCTGCAATTTCTGGTACTTGTAGATTCTTAAGTTGTCCTGTTTTCTTTTTCAAACCGTTTGTGATTTTAGAGTTTGAATTGATGGAACTTGCTTGTTTTGGGTCTTTCATGGCAGTTTTCTCTGCTGTTTCTGGGCTGGAACTTTCCATGGCCAAAGAACACCATCGCTGTAAGCGTCTCTGCTTCTCTATTCACTTGAATCTTCATGGAAAAATTAAGAAACCCAGATGATTTCTTTTGATGTTCTGATTAATCTTCTGTTGAAATAAGATAAACAATTCCTCTTTTCTTCTTCAATGGTTTTGTTTATTAGTTTATTAACAACATGAACAGGATTCTAGCCACAATATCTGGTAGTCAACTTTTTGTGGCTGTGATTCTCTTTGCCTTTATTTTTCATTTCCCTTTGTCTGCTGATACACTGTATGCTTCAATGTATGGGGATTCAAAAAAATTGCAAGTGTTTCCTTCTTTAGCTGTACAAATCTGAAGAGCTTTTTGTTATAATTGTTTATTATTGTAATGCAGATACTTGAAATAGTGGATGGGCATGGATTTCATAGTTTAATAATTATACAGATTATTGTGGGTCTCTGCATATATGATTGATATACAAACAATTCTAATCATAGTCAAATCACTATCATGTGAAGAAAAAAAGAAAAGGAAAGGAAAAGAATTGTTAAATTAATACTTTTACTGAAAGTTTTTGAACTTTTTAAGTGTTATATGGCTTGCTGCTTTGGGATTTAGACCAGGGGATTAAAATAAAATATTATGCAATCAGCTAGGCTTGATTTTGGACTAAAGTTCTTGAGCAAGTCAGTGCAATCATTCATCTTTTGGTCAAACCATTTACCTTCTAAGTCACCATTGAAGTATCCATATCACCTGACTTCAACGAGCTCTTTCATTATCATAGTAATTCTGATTGGGGGGTAGCATCTTTCTGGTAGCAGGTTTTTATCGATCATTCATTATTGTTGATAGGTCCTTTTAACTTAAACTAGTAAACCTTTCTTTTCTGTTTGTGACTTGCTGTTGTCTGCTAACAGTGACCTTCAAATATAATTACTAATTTTTCCTTGACAAACTATTTGTTGTATTACTTGCCGACTGCTTGCGATTTTTGGGAATAGTAAATTTTAATATCTTAGTTCTTGTATTCTAGTCGACAATCTTATTTCATACTCAACGATATGGAACTAATCAATATGTGAACAATATCTTCTTGTTTTTTTTCTCTCGAGTTTTTCTATGCTATATGAACGAATGAATTTCGAATAAATCGGTCATTTCTCTGAGAGTAGTATAATTTAATCATGTTGGACTCTGCTCCTCTACATTGTGGGGTCTCCTCTCGTTATTGAGGGACCAATAGAGTAAAGCATGAAGTCTTAATTGTCTAATGCTTCTGCAGATGTTGAAGTCCCAGTTGCTTGTGCCATATTGGTATTCCTGTTTGCAATTCAACATTATGGAACCCATCGAGTCGGGTTTCTATTTGCACCAGTTGTAATTACATGGCTTCTGTGTATCAGTGCCATAGGACTGTACAATATATTCTACTGGAATCCGCATGTTTACCGAGCACTCTCCCCATATTATATGTACAAATTTCTGAAGAAGACCCAAAGGGGAGGTTGGATGTCCCTCGGCGGGATCCTGCTTTGTATGACAGGTAATGAGAGTGGATCATTCCACAACATTTCCCAGTGAGTTTGTCTTCTCTTATCCCTCTCTTCTCTTTGTTCTCAAGTTATGTGAAATTTTCTGTTCGATATTCAGGTTCAGAAGCAATGTTTGCTGATCTCGGGCACTTCTCGCAGCTATCCATTAAGGTCATGCTTTCAATCAGCTGGAGTTCAGAATAAACGTCATTAGTCTAATATTTTTTTAGAAGTTCTTTCAACTCCACATACGTGTAGTACTATTCATAATTTTGACTATGAAGATGGTTGTAGAAATATAGCATTGTGTTTGTGATCATTGTATTCTCTTTTGAATCCTTGTCGTGCATAAAACTTTTGCCTGTTATCGTTCAAGGTATTACTTGTTGAAATTTCTAGAGATTTCCTTTAGTAGCAAAGGACTTTGAGAGCTATCTTTCTGCCTTTTATTTAACCTTGCCATTTCCATTTATAGATTTCATTTTCTATCTAGAAGCACAAAAAATGCAAAGAAATTGAAATTCACTTTTCTAACAAAAGCTGTTCTACTGCAGATTGCTTTCTCTTTTGTGGTTTATCCATCTTTGGTCCTGGCATACATGGGACAAGCTGCTTATCTCTCTCAACATCACGGCGGGGAAAGTAACTACCGAATTGGATTTTACGTGTCTGTTCCTGGTAGGTGTAAGAATTTGATGTATTAGAGACAAGTGAACCTATTTTTCTTAAAAATGTCAAAAGAGTTCAACTGTGTTTTCATTTTTTACAGAGAAATTAAGATTGCCCGTTCTTGTGATCGCCATTTTAGCTGCAGTGGTAGGAAGTCAAGCTGTCATTACTGGGACTTTTTCGATAATAAAACAGTGCTCCTCATTAGGTTGCTTCCCGAGGGTCAAAATTGTTCATACCTCCTCGAAAATCCATGGTCAGATTTATATACCGGAGATCAACTGGACGTTGATGCTCTTATGCTTGGCTATTACCATTGGCTTTCGAGACACAAAACGCATGGGCAATGCATCAGGTATTTTGTCCACGTGATCGACTCTCTTCCTTTTCCTAGTTGATGTTCTTTGGGTCGTTTTTGTTTTAGGCAATATACTAATCTAGAGCACATATTCTCCTCCAAGGTCCTAAACAGCTACTTTTCGATCAGGCTGATTATGTTATATCTAGTCTATATTTTCCCCTCGACTTCATAAAACTAGTTCTCGTAAACTGATCTTTTCCTTGTTTTATTAATTGACAGGCTTAGCAGTGATAACTGTTATGCTGGTGACAACCTGTTTAATGTCTGTAGTCATCATCTTGTGCTGGCATAAAAGCTTTCTCTATGCCATTGCCTTCATACTCATTTTCGGGTCCATCGAATCACTTTACTTTTCAGCATCTCTCATCAAGTTTCGAGAAGGGGCCTGGGTTCCGATCGCTCTCTCACTCATCTTCCTAATAGTCATGTATGTATGGCATTATGGAACACGCAAAAAATACGAGTTTGATGTTCAAAACAAAGTCTCAATCAACTGGCTCCTAGGCCTAGGTCCCAGTTTAGGCATTGTGAGAGTACGTGGGATTGGCCTCATATACACCGAACTTGTCGCAGGAATCCCTGCCATCTTCTCCCACTTCGTAACAAACCTCCCCGCCTTTCACCAAGTCCTAGTCTTCCTATGCATCAAATCTGTCCCTGTCCCACACGTAAGACCTGGAGAAAGGTTCCTAGTAGGCAGAGTTGGGCCAAAGGAGTACCGTCTCTACCGATGCATAGCACGATACGGCTACCGTGACATCCACAAGGATGACATGGAGTTCGAGAAGGACTTGGTATGCAGCATTGCAGAGT
Organism: Cucumis cinereus; assembly: GCA_037974625.1. Taxonomy (NCBI): domain Eukaryota; kingdom Viridiplantae; phylum Streptophyta; class Magnoliopsida; order Cucurbitales; family Cucurbitaceae; genus Cucumis; species Cucumis cinereus. The sequence goes on from JBBPDJ010000017.1 coordinate 12,877,965, forward strand.
TCATCCGTTCCGAGAAAGCAGAAACTGGTGTAAAGCTAGAAGATATAGAAGAAAGTGAGAGAATGACAGTAGTAGGGACATCTTCAACAAATGTAGATGGAGTGAGAATGTGCGAAGATGAAGGAGAAACAGCAGAAACATCAGAGGTAAGAGAGATAAAATCACCAAAAAAACTAAGGAAAAGAGTGAGATTTCTTGTACCAGAGAGCCCACAAATGGAAATGGAAGCAAGGAGAGAGCTGCAAGAGCTAATGGAAGCTAGAGAAGCAGGAATGGCTTTCATAATGGGACATTCATATGTGAAAGCAAAGAGGGGATCAGGTTGGGTGAAGAAAGTGGTGATAAATTATGGGTATGATTTCTTAAGAAGAAACTCAAGAGGACCAAGTTATGCTTGGAGTGTGCCTCATGCATCTACTTTAGAGGTGGGAATGGTGTACCAAGTTTGATTTTTGTTTTACTTTTAACTTTGTGCATTCTCTAGTCTCTCATTGTATATAATAAAACCATTTTTGTCTAAGCTTTCATCTTTCTTCTTCTTTAGCTTATTTTGGATCTCACTTTTTGTAATTCTGTAACTAAAGCTTAAAACTTGCCCCCCCCCCCCCCCCAAATAAATGGAAATCAAATGGCTACCTTTTTTCCTTTTGAGATGGTCATAATAGCAAATATGCTTTGTGGATTTAAACTCTATAACAATTCATTTTTTACCCATTAAACTTGGAATGTCTCAATACATTTTAATCCAAAACTTTATATTTTATCGATTAGAATTCTGAACTTGAATGAATATTACAATTATTGTATTTTTAAATCAGACTCTAAACTTGACCTTCCACTCTAAAAGTGGGATGAGAGGTTTGATCCCTCCTTCTATAGTTGTATAAAAAAAAAATACTATTTTTTAAACTAAAAAAACAAATAAATCATTTGAAATTTAACTAACAAAAAGCTTGTAATGAAAAAAATCTAAACCTCATAACACAAAAAAATGGTCCATAAGCTTTGAGTTCGTGAGGTTTAAAAGGAAATTTCTAAACCCTTTTTGAGTTAAAAAGTTGACGGAACCAACATTAACTTAAAGACCACACGGAGTTGTTATTATAATTGAGTTTACAATAGTTTGTTTTTTTAGTGTATATTATTTTAGTTTGAGTTATAATAGTATGTGTTTGAGATTTAAATTATTTAAAAACCCTTTGAGCCTAATTAAGTCTAATTGCTATATGTGCAACTATTTCTATTTTAAATTTGCTTCATTCAAGGTAACAAGTGCACGCTATTAGGTTGGACCACCTACTCCAAACCTCACCGTCCAAAAGCGTAACTTTCTCATTTTTTAATTTAAAAATAAAACTTAAATAATTTATTTTATGTTTCTATTGAATTATTTGATAAATTCTTGCACTAATTTATGTAGCTTAGCTCGCGGGAATGAACAATGAACATAATTGAACTAAAATCAAGTACGTACGAAATTTTAAGGTTAGAGATTTAATACTCCATTCAAGTACATAAAATATGTGTTAATGAGAGATTCTTTTTATCAAAATTGAATTTTTCATTAACTTAAAAAAGTTAAACTAAAAAAAATATATATTTAAATATTCTTTCAAATTAAACTATAAAATCCCCTCAGCGCCATTTTTCCCGGCTCTTCTTCCAGAGCTCTCGTTCTGCTTTGCTCTTGCTTCTTCCGTAGCATTTAGCCTCCCATTATCATTCCTCTCACGAATTCCCACTCTCATCAATGTTCAAACCAATCCCTACAATCCATTTCATCTCCATCTCAACTTGATTCTCCCGTCGCCATGTTCGCCAATTCGACGGCATTTGTATACTCTGTTTAACCGAGCATCGATCAATGGCGAGGCGTTGGGTCCTTTTGGCGGTCATTTTCGCGGTTCTATTTTGTGGGTTTTCTTCAGTTTCTGCCATACCCACAAGTACGAGCTACTTATCTAAACCCCACCTCATAATTTCATTTCTCCTTCTTCATCTCTGTTTAAGCGTTTTCGTTTTCATTGCAGAAATTGTTGCTGGGGTTTTGTCCAAGGCGGTTTCAGCTCTTGTGAGTTGGATATGGGCGATCACCTCGGCCTCTAACACTGGTTTGAATCGTGTCCTTAGTCCTAATTTTGAGTGTTTTCTATGTGTTTGATTTATTTGTGGGGTTTTGTTTTTGTTGATTTTCCAGCGGTTTCTACCCGTTCCATGATTAAATTTGAGAGGGGATATGTTATTGAGACTTTGCTTGATGGTAGTAAGATGGGAATTGAGCCTTACTCTGTGGGGGTATCTCCTAGTGGGGACCTTCTGATTTTGGATGCTGAAAATAATAATATTCACAAGATCTCTATGCCAGTTTCTCAATGTAAGCCTCTTTCTGCATTAATTTATCACTTTATTTGTGTAGGTTAGATTATATTACTAACCTTGAAACCTCTTTTTGTGAGAAAATGAATACGTCAAAGATTTTAATCTTTTAATTCTTGAGCTTGAATTAGGATGGCGCTAGTTTCTTTTTTTCTTCTTTCTTTTGTACAACAAATGGAGCATGGGAAGTTTTCAATTATGAGCTGAGAATTGCCATTTACCATTGAGTTATTCAACGTTCATGTTGACGAACAACACTGGTCTTGGTACCTTGCTTTTTTTTTTTTTTTTTTAATAACATTTTTATCCTTTTTTATACGTTTTATATAGTAACAACTGTATGCGATCATATCATGTACTGATGTCACATAGAAGTGCATGAACTAGAATGAAATTGGTACCTTCACAAAAAATATTAAAAAGTTGTAAATGCAGAAATTAGCATTGCAAAATGTGTCTTCTAGCAGCTATGTAAGTAGCCATCTTGCTTGCCTTTGTCTAGCCCAGTGGTAGCTGCTCGTACTTTGCTTCAAACTTTGGAAATCTCTACTTTTCTTTTCTCTTTTATTATTTTTTTCAACAGATTCTTTGCCTTCTTTTTGTATTAGTTGATTCCAAATTTAAATCATATTACTTTTACTTTGCTTACAAGCTTTTGTTTAGGAGAAGACTCTACTTTTTAATTTTAAAGCAATCCTTTTCAAAAGTTCTGCATTCTAATTACTGATCTATATAACTCTTATGTTAGACGATATTGAGCTTCATTAGCCCTTAATCTTTGAGCTTTAGTTACCAGGATTTCAGGCTTTGAAATACAAAAATCAGTTAATTGAGGTGTACTTTTCCCATATCCAATAAGTTCAAGCTTCGTGATAAAGATGTATATTGTCTTATTTAGCTGTTACCTGTTAGACCACCTCATTTCACTTTGCTTTTCAAAGATATTAGTTTTGTCATATCACGAGCGTTTGGCCCACTTACATGCAATAAATAATTTCAGTAGGCAATAGGATGACATTAAAATATTTTATTATTTAAAAATTCGTAGGATATTTATTTTATGTAGTTGGCAATCAAGATAACAAACTGATGAGTGATCAGTCATTTAGGCATTTAGCTAGCAGTTAATATTGAATTTACTCAAGTAGAATTCCTCTTTGAATGATTTTAAGGAATCAAACTGAAACAGCTTAATATGTTTTCACGAAAATTGCATGACAAGGAAAACTTTATACTCTATTTTAGATCATTGTACTCTTTTTAACTCACCTCAACCAATCAATGGTTTTTATTATCTCACCTCAACCAATCAATGGTTTTTATCCTGTAAACTTCGACTTTTCATCTTCCCAAATGTATACTTCAGGATTTAAATTTGATATTTCTCTATACTAAAATCTTAAATGATTAAATTTACATCATGTCTCACAGTTTCACTCTGATTATTCGATCAGGCAGTGTAGAATTGCTCTTCCTGATTTGATGAACTATTGGTTACTCTAGTTTCTTCTTGAGCTAAAAGCAAGAACCATGTACAGTTTGCAGGCCCAAGCTGTTTGCAGGATCATCTGAAGGATACTCTGGACATGTAGATGGAAAACTAAGGGATGCAAGGATGAGCCATCCAAGAGGGTTAACCGTGGATCAAAGAGGAAATATTTACATTGCCGATACAAAGAACAAGGCTATAAGAAAAATCAGTGATGCCGGTACTTTCCTAAATCAGATCGAGAGCATTTCGTGCCTCGAAAATGAATCCTGCCTTGTTATCGACTTCTTGTTCATTATGTTTACCTAAGAATCTCCATTCAGTTACATTTTTCTTAGAAGCACATTACTTATGTTTGGCTAGTGTGTCCGTGTCCAATGAGTATGCAACACTTTTTTGGACGAGTATTGCTATATCGGACACTTGTTAGTGTAAAAGATGTGTTAAGCACTAGTTGTACAAAGTCAAAATAGGACCAACATTTGTTAGACATACATCAAATACTTACTACTAATACTAAATAGACACATATATGATAAAAATAATAAAATTTGATAGTGAATAAATCAAACTAATTCTTTAAGCATATAAATGCATAAACTTATATGCTTTGAATTTTCTTTTTGTTTCAAAATGGTATTTATTTTTAAAATGTATGTTGTTGAAAATAATTGTACTAAGGGTATTTGTGTAATTGTTATACCCTTATTTATTTCCTTTTTTGTCAAGGCCCAT
>JBBPDJ010000017.1:12882664-12917054 GCA_037974625.1 Cucumis cinereus
TGTCCTCCCTTGTAGTCTTTTAATTTATTACAAAGATATACAAAATATTCATATCGTGGTTTTTTCTCCCTGAACTAAGGTTTTCCACGTATACCCGGTGTTATTCTTTCTTTTCTTCTATTATTATTTTTATATATGTTTCAATAAATGTAAATGTGTCCTTGCTGTGTCTGAGTCCTAGGTTTTAAAAAATGACTAGTCGGCGTGTTCGCGTTGTGTCGTATTTGTGTTTCATGTTCATATCAATGCTTCTTAGCATTCAACATCTTGGTTATTGGATGTGTTAATTGTATATAAGTCGTTTATAGTTTCTTTGCAGGAGTTACAACGATAGCTGGTGGAAAATGGAGGAAAAGTGGCCATATTGATGGTCCAAGTGAAGAATCAAAGTTCTCAAACGATTTTGATGTGGTTTATGTAGGAAGTAGTTGCTCACTTCTGGTAGTTGACAGAGGAAACCAGGCAATTCGGGCAATTCAACTTCGCGCCGATGATTGTACTGAGTATGATAGTAGCTTCCTCCTAGGTACAACTTAGAGAAAGAAAATCAACAATGGATGCCATTTTTCTCTCATGTTCAGCAATGTATTTATTATGCTCTGTTATTGTAGGGATGGCTCTGCTGACTGCTGCCATGCTTTTGGGATACATGTTGGCACGTCTTCAATTTCGAGTGTTGGCCACGTTTTCTTCTAAAAATGTAATGTTTTTAACAAGATCAACAATACCTTGATAGTCTTATTCATAGTGTCTAGAGTAAACTGTTTTTACATCTCCCAATACTTTTACCAATGTTTCTCCTATGTTGCTAAGAGGGAGCGATTGGCTAGGCTGTTGATTAATGTAGAACCAACTTGCAGTTTTGGTTAAATTCTTTCCTCTGATTTTCAGGATTCAAGAGTTGACTCGAGGAACTTTACATCAGTTCCTCCGTATAGGAGGGTCGAGAAATCAGTCAAGCGTCCATTGATTCCTAGTGAAGAGGAAGAAGATAATCAGCCAGAAGAGAATATCATTTGTTCCCTTGGCAAGCTTTTCCTCAACACTGGCTCATCGGCAGCTGAAATCTTTGTGGCACTGCTTCTTGGAGCTAGGAGAAAGGCGTCGGACTCACACAGCCGGCAGCATTATCAAGTAAACAAACATGCACCGTCACGGTTTGGCGTGCAGGAAAACTTTGCAGCCTCATATGGCCGTGAACCGCTGGAAACAATGACCAGGATACCTTACTCGTGTTCAACAACCCGACTTGAAAACGTCCAGCGTTATAAGCGCATTTGGGGGGACAACGGTGGACGGGAAGAACAACCATATCCATGCACTCCAAAGATGTGGTACAACAGGAGCAGTGAGAGAAATGAGGTTGTGTTTGGGGAAGTACAAGAGGAAGAGCAACTCTATGAACAAAATAAAGAGAAATGCTGTGTTGGTGGTGGTGGCTGTGTGGAAGGGAGATCCTTCAACAACAACAAACATGAAAATGCTTTTGTTACAGAAAAAAGGAGAATGAGAGATTAACAATTGATTGGTTTTTCAATATGAGTTTTATGAGGTTATGAGTTTATAAATTCTTTTGTTAAAAACAAGAATAAAAATTTATATAAAAAATTACGATTAATTAACACGTAAATCTATTTAACTATGATTTTGTTATGTTTAGGGGTATTTGACTCCCTCACTAACATGAGTTAGTATTAAATGTTGGTGGAGTTGAGTTGACTATTTTTATCAACTCACCCAAACTCTCACTCCATCCAATGTTTTCAATGGTTGCACTCATTGGTCACTGTCGGTGACTATTGCTGCAACACTCTGACAACCAACTTCGACAACTACCTCTGAGCTATGACAACCATCTTCGACATCAACTTTGGCAACCACCTTCGTGCAACCAACTCCAATGATCGACTCTAAGCTTCGATAATCACCTTTGACGAAGCTCAGGTGAAGACCAATTTCGATAATTAACTCTTGTGACAACTACTTCTAACGACCAACACCAACATTTACCTCAGACAACCTACTCCCGTGAAAACCATCAACTTCAATGACAACCACATATGACGACCAACTTTGACAATCAACCAATAATATATTGTAAAAGAGAAAAAAAGATCCGGTGAAAATGTTTTTAAATATATATTTGAAATGAGTAGTTTATACTAATATTTTTTCATGGTAGTTTAATATTGAGAGATTGTATAAAATTTTTTTAGGGTTCTATAAAATGGTTTTTTAAAAGAAAAATGTTATTTAACCAGAAGAAAAGAAAGAAAAAACGAGAGATCATACGACGTCGTCTTGAGAGGCAAAATTCAACGGTCAAAGTGGGGGAATTGTTGTTATAAATACGCAAGAGCTCCCGGCGATTGGCGGCAACGACGAACTGAAAACTGTCGCCTCGAGGTCAAGAGACCGACAACAATGGGAGTTCAGGGTCTTTGGGAGCTTTTGGCCCCCGTCGGCCGCCGTGTCTCCGTCGAAACCCTAGCCGGCAAAAAGCTCGCCATCGGTACAAATATCTTTGTACTCACATGTTTGAATTATTTTAAAAAAAATTCACGTCGATGAAGGTTTTCTCTTTCGGTATGTTTTTCTGTTGAAGATGCGAGCATTTGGATGGTACAATTCATAAAGGCTATGCGCGATGATAGGGGAGAAATGGTCCGAAACGCCCATTTACTCGGTTTCTTTCGACGGATTTGTAAACTGTTATTCTTGCGGACCAAGCCTGTTTTTGTCTTCGATGGTGCAACCCCGGCTCTCAAGCGCCGTACTCTCATTGCTCGCCGTAGGCAGCGTGAGAACGCCCAGGCTAAAGTTCGTAAGACCGCCGAGAAATTGCTTCTCAATCATGTGAGTTTGGTTTCCTGTTTTCTTCGAGTTCTGTGTTTTTGGAGCTATATACTGAGAATTTGTGTATTAGTTTCGTCTACTGAGAATTTTGTTTAGTAGAATCGAAAAGTGTGTTTTTCAAAGAGTGAAGTTTGATTAGATCGAAATATCGCAAGCTTGTTCCCATCATTTTGCAGTTCACCTTTTAGGAATTACGTGTCCTTGAGTTTCATTTCATATTTAGTTATGTTGGATGTTGCAGCATTTTTTTTTTAAATTCTAAGTTGACATTGCTGTTGAGAGCTAAATTTTGAACTTTTTCTTTTACCTCTTGTTTAATAGCTTAAGGTAATGAGGTTAAAAGAACTTGCTGAGGATCTACAGAACCAGAAACAGCAGAGGAAGCAAAATATACCAAAAAAGAGTACCGTGCCAAGCCGTAAGGAAAAAATTGATGGTACCTCGACTTCCGAAAGGTGTATAAGTGTCCCAAATAGGGACAGCCATGAAAATCTAGATGGAATGTGAGAGATGTCTTGTATGTACAACTCCAAATGTGAGAACACTTTGAAGAATGTGGTTTAACTGGTTTTTTTGTTGATCAATTAGGATGGCAGCATCAATTATGGCTGAGGAGAATGGGATTTTCTTGAGCAGCGCTTCCTCTTTTGCTGGTGCTATTCTTGGTAAAGAGGACAGTGGTGAACAGTCAATTGTTGTAAGTTTTTTGCCTGTCTATATCACATCAGCTTAAAGATAGGGTCTAGTATTTATTTTCAGTAAATTGGAAGGTGAAAGATGATAGACCTGACAAACAGGATGTTGGATCCAGAACCAGAAATACAACAAGGACTCAAAGGGCAAGAAGATTTTGTCAGATGAAACTCATGTAGTGGGGAGTGATGCGGAAGGGATGGAACTGGCCTCAAGAAGAGCCCATCAGCAGAATTTAGATGAGATGTAGGGTGCACGTCTACTCAGGTTATAACTTATTGTTAATATCCTATGTTAATTGTATGCTGTCTATTGTGACCATTCTAGGTTGGCGGCATCCATTGCAGCAGAAGAAGTAAGAAGTTTGAATGAAAAGGCATCAGCATCTGCTGGTACAAATCTGGATGGTGAAGATACAGATGACGAAGATGAGGAGATGATTTTGGTATGTCTAACAGTTTTCTGTTATTTGTATCATTGTATGATTTTTAGTCAAGAAATTGTTCTTTACCATGGTGGCTTTTTTAAATTCTCTTCCGAGCTTATGTAGAAGCCTAGCCTTAGGAAGTAAACTCGAATGATGTTTGTGTCCTTCAATATCAAGCCATAAGTCAGTTGATATGAGGTGCAACGGTGACCTTTACCTGTGGATATCTGGATGTTTAAAATATATTTTTGGTTCTTGCACATTTCTTTCTGCAGACTGCAGAGAAAAAAAAAAAACTAATTAAATTATGTTATAGTAAACCCTTTTAAGGATGTGAACCATAGGCTTACCGAAAAGCAAGGAGTTCTCAACTTGTAAGTTATTAATTGTGGCCATTATATTATATGTATTTACTTTGACAGCCTGAAATGCATGGGTTAGTTGATCCTTCGGTGTTGGCCGCTTTGCCACCTTCAGTTCAACTTGATCTTCTTGTTCAGGTAAGTATAAGTATATATTCCATCATGGTTGGCTGGCCATTTAACTTCATTCTGGCACATGTTAATGCAAATATATTTTTGGTGCAGATGAGAGAGAGATTAATGGCAGAAAACAGACAGAAATACCAAAGGGTCAAGAAGGTTGGTTCTGAAATGGTCCAATATGCATCTGTAATATAATTTAGAACTTAAACTTCAAGATTTGACTTCCTCTACTCTTTCATGAGTTCCTTAATTATTGATGAGATATAGGATAATTTCATATCTCTGAAAAATCATGGTCGTAGTTTCAACTTTTTGTTTTGTGCGTGTACACTTCTGCGACCTCTCTAATGACTGCCAGTGTCATCTTATTAGTTGACTTTATTTTATTGTAGGACCCTGCAAAGTTTTCTGAGCTACAGATACAGGCGTATCTTAAAACTGTTGCTTTTCGACGAGATATTGATCAAGTGCAGAAGGCTGCTGCTGGGAGAGGGGTTGGTGGTGTACAAACATCAAGAATTGCCTCGGAAGCAAACAGGGAATTTATTTTTTCATCATCTTTTACGGGTGATAAACAGTGAGTTGCTCAAACTCTGCTCGAGCTGTGTATTTTAAAATATCAATATGCATGACAAATAGTGTGGACAGATGTTGAAGATGTAATTTAAGTTGTTCTTTTCCACTGAAAAATGCTTTTTTATGATCTATAAAATATTGTAGGTTCATAAGATGTTTGATTTTCTCAGGGTACTTGCGTCTGCTAGAGCTGAGAAGAATGGAGACAAAGATCTACAGGCACCAATAGTTCAGCAACCTTTAAGTTCCCTGAAAAATACAGAAATTCCTAGTACATCCAATCCTCTGGCTCAATCAACCCCTGATAAGTCAGAAGTTTTTGAGGAAAACATTGAGACATTTTTGGATGAGAGGGGACGTGTGCGAGTTAGTAGGGTCAGGGCAATGGGGATGCACATGACACGTGATTTAGAAAGGAACTTGGATTTGATGAAAGAGATTGAGAAGAATACCAGTGCAAATAAGGCTACAAATCCCGACCGCATGCAAAATAATCCAGAAAGCTTTTCTTTTCAAAGCCAAGTTCTAGATATTTCAGATGAAGGTGTTGGTGGATCAATTAATAAGTTGAATGACAGAGGTACTGAGTCCATGCTGAATGAAGAAACTGCTATAGAAATATTGCTGGAAGATGAGGGTGGGAAGTTTTTTGATGGTGATGATGATCTATTTACTAATTTAGCCGCAGAAAATCCCATTGGAATGCCTTCTATTGACATCTCGACCCAAAAACTCTCTCTTGATAGTAGTACAGATTCTGGTTGGGAGGAAGCACTTGAAGGAAAAACTTATAGTCCAAAAAGTGTTGGAGTGGATGATCACTCCTTCAAGGAAGGAACCATTAGTGATGAGAGTGAAGTAGATTGGGAGGATGGAGTTTGTGATCATGTAAACCCAGTTCCTTTTGAAGCTGATTTGGCAAAGTCAGTTTCTAAAGGTTCTTTGGAAGAAGAAGCTGACTTGCAGGAGGCAATAAGAAGAAGTTTGGAGGACAAAGGATATACAAAAACTGGGCCTTCTGATCATCGGCAACCACAACCAGTCATTGTTGGAAAAAGGGCTGAACATTGTACGAGTGCCATAAAAGAGAATATGATTGGACTTGGTAAGCTAGATAGTGATGGTGGAATGAATTTTTTAAATTTTAATCATTCTTCCGGAACAAAGGTATTCTCCTCTCTTGTTTGTAATCCTCCTCTCTCTCTCTCTCTCTTCTTCTTCTTCTTTCTTCGTTTTTTTTATTTAATGTGAGTGTACAGTGCCCTTACTCTGAACTGTATATCAGGGAATGACTGAGAGTTTATCTCAAGAAAAGCAATGCTCAGAACCTGTTGTGTTGTTAGATACCAAAACCCACACACTTTCCAAACAGTTGGATGCTTCTTATAATGATGCTACATTTTCTCCTAAAGAGTTAAACGAAAATAATGCTACTCTTGAGACCTTATCTGAAGACGCATCTGGTGCTGTTCAAGTTGGGGATAGGATAAATAATACTGTGGTTAATTCTCCTTGTCATATGGTTGAGATGGAAGGTTTTCACGCTCCTGGGAATGGTTCATCCCCAAAATCTTTTGCTTGTGAAAACCATTTGAAGCAAAAATTTCCTGTTGACAAGCGTAGTAATGATCTTTTGTTGGACGAGAAGGATGCAAAAATACCTACTGTTGAAAAAATAAGTAGTGCAGAGATTGAGGTTACAGAGGATGAGTTGATAAATAGAATTTCAGTTCTGGAGCAAGAACGTCTGAATCTTGGAGATGAGCAGAAAAGACTTGAGCGTAATGCTGAATCTGTCAACAGCGAAATGTTTGCAGAATGTCAGGTCTGTGGTTTTTTTCATCATATTAGTGGGAAAATAATAACGATAACAATAATTATTATTATTTTATTAGGTTTAAATTTGTTTATGTATTTGCAAGATGCTTCAAGTATTCTTTATTTGGTAGGGCAGGGAGAAGAATTGAAAAATTTGATTTGTTCAATTTGTAGTGGTAATGAAGTATAGGTAGTCTTTGGGGTGTGAGTTACACTTTGGGTGCTTCCCAAGCCTAACCCACATTTGGAGGAGTTGCCAAACTTGAGTTTATTGGAAAAACTGACACTTAAATAGTTTAATTGGAAAAATCAATTGGCTTAAACAGCAACTAGCTCCTCCCTCACAATTTTCCTCAACATAGGCTTCCTATACATGTACCCCAAACACTTTTTCTTTTTTTTTCTGACTCAGACTTCTTACACCTTCCATTTAAACCCCAGTCCCAAGGTTTTGAATCTGCACCCAAACACCCCTTTATGTTTTGAGAATCCCGGGGAAGCTCTTCTGGAAGATTTAGACCATTGACTCTTTGTAGTTAAAGGTAATTTTATTATCATGCCCAACTTTGCTGTTTGGTTGCTCTGAACCTTTTCTCTATTTACTAGTGTCCCAAGCAGTGTTGTTGAAGTGGTGTGCCCAGGCGATTATGGCAATAGATGAGGTGAGGCCTCCGTACCTTGAAGGTATTCTTATTCAAGGCGAGGCGAGTGCCTTGAACTCAAGGCACTCACCTTGGTGCACTGCCGTATTCGCCCTTCTACGCCATTGCCACAAATGGAGGCAAGTGGGGTTGCCTATAAACATGTACGATTATTCTTAATAAAAAGTAAAAACCATATTAACAGAGAAATGGAAGACTTGGGAGAAATACAGAGATGAAGAATAATAGAGCTCTTAGATTAGGAGAGTTGTAGCCCAAGAGTGTGCTTTGCACGTTGAAAACACCAGCTTCCGACATTCTTTTTACTTGATAAGGACTAACTATTACATATAAAATCTACTTGTAGTGCTATTTGAGTTCTCTCTTTCTGAGAATGAAGATCAATTAACATTTTGTCTGATTCTCTATAGGAATTACTGCAAATGTTTGGCTTACCATATATTATTGCTCCTATGGAAGCGGAAGCTCAGTGTGCTTATATGGAACTTGCAAACCTTGTTGATGGAGTGGTGACTGATGACTCTGATGTCTTCCTGTTTGGGGCAAGAAGTGTTTACAAGAATATATTTGATGACCGCAAATATGTCGAGACATATTTTATGAAGGTCTGAATCTGGTAGAACATGCATGTTCTCTCTTTAATATTATTGCCGTTATTATTATTATTATTAATGTAAATTATATTTAATTAATTTAGTTGGTGGTGTATTTTGACTACTATTTTGATTCTTGACTAGTTCATGGGTGGCATGAGCATAAATCAACTTGGTTTTGGTCACAAAACGTACTTAATTGGGAATATTTTCCTTGGTTATCTTACTCATTGCCACTGGCTAGTGATTATGTGAGTTCCCTGCGTTATTAGATTTATGGGAGTGACACAAACCGTTTGTTCCTCCGTTCAGATTGCTCTTCTTGGCGTTTCTTTCTATATATATATAATTATAATCCTTTTGTTATCAATTCAAATTGGGGTGCTTTTTGGTGGGGTTTTGAGATTTCCGAGGATTTTATTTTCTCGATACTACTCTTATCAGTTTTTTTTTCAAGAGAACTATCATCTTTGGAACTTTCTTTTTCTTTGCTTTTTCCCATTCATTTAAAAGAATCATTCTTGAATACTTCCGAAATTTTCATGTAGCTTGTTGCCTAACAATTGCCCATTGTACTTTGACTTTCAGGACATTGAAAACGAGCTTGGTCTGAACCGGGACAAGTTAATTCGAATGGCACTACTACTTGGAAGTGATTATACAGAAGGGGTTAGGTAATTTAAACATGAATGAGCCTGCCATATTGATAAGAATTTATCATTTGCTAGGATGCAAAACTCCGCTGTCATTATAGATTTTTCAATTCTATGATGCAGTGGGATTGGCATTGTTAATGCCGTTGAGGTTATGAATGCATTTCCGGAGGAAGATGGGCTCCATAATTTCAAAGAATGGATTGAATCACCAGATCCAAGCATCTTAGGGCCGCTTGGTGCAAAAACAGGGTTAAATGCACGTAAAAGAGGGTCAAGAGCAAGTGAGAATGACATGACGTGCTCAAATAGCGGTGGTTCTGCATCTGAAGAGAACATTTCTAAAGATCTGAAGGAAAACATGGCTGTTAAACAGAGTTTCATGGATAAGCATGTGAGACATTTCTCTCGTCTCTGTACTGTCTGATTTACAATATTTTCTTTACCAGGTGAAGGAAGGTCATTTAATTATCATCCCTGAGTTTTTCTCTCACCTAGTTGTCATTGTTTGATGCCATATTTAGAGAAATGTTAGCAAGAACTGGCACATACCTTCTGAATTTCCTAGTGAAGCAGTCATTTCTGCTTACATCTGCCCACAAGTGGACAAGTCAGCAGAACCTTTCTCATGGGGGAAGCCAGACCATTTTGTCCTTCGCAGGTGAGACATTATGCTTTTAATCTTGATAAATTTTTCCTTTTTGACTTGGTTACTATGGTTTGTCTTGGCAACGCTTTTTTTGTCGGGGCTGTCTCCCTCTTAAATGTTTCTAGTAATTGTCTCAACGTCATTGCTTTTGCCCATCATAGGAATTGAACGGGATATATCACACATCACAGTCAATTTGTTATTCAAGTAGGTGGATATTATTTTTCACCATCGTTATAACCCAACATGGTTGTTTCTTCTGCTTTCTTGATTCGAATGGAGAGGTTTTTCTTTTCTTTCTCTTGAAAAATACCACAAACAGTCCCATTAATGTTTCTGTGCTCATTGACTCGTCCGAGTCGAGCTTGATATTGTGTGATATTTGATATATGATGTTTTTTGCACTTCATTGCATTGGCGAGCGGGACCTACATTATATTTAAGAAGCTTGAATTTTCCCTCTACTAAACTTGCTTCGTATTCTGCAGATTATGCTGGGAAAAGTTTGGGTGGGAGAACTCGAAGGCAGATGAATTGCTTTTGCCAGTCCTGAAAGAGTACAGCAAACATGAGGTTAGTTACTTTCACTTATAGCTATTATGTTTGCAAAGGCTTATGTGGAACCATTAACAAAAGGAAAGTGGAGGGAGAGTGTGGTTCTTATGTGGAAACCATCTTTTGTAACAAACAAGAAGGGATGTTTTATTTTGCGTGCTTTTATCCCTACTCCGATTTTTGTCCTAGTCCATAAAATTATCAAAGAAAACGTTGTATATGCTCTCATCTTTGTATATACTGTTTTCGTGTAGACTCAACTTCGATTGGAGGCGTTTTACACTTTCAATGAACGGTTTGCTAAAATCCGCAGTAAGAGAATAAAGAAAGCTGTTAAAAGTATTACTGGGAGCAGGTCTGCCGTGTTGATGGATGATGCTGTTCGGGATGCCTCTGTAAATAATCAAAGAGAACTTTCTGTTGAGCCTAAGGAGAACATGTCTGAGAAATGTTCATCAGAAATACAAGGTGCATATTCAAATGAAGAGGACATAGAAAATAGACTCCGAAAACCTTCCAGGAAAAGGCAGCTAGATGGAGAGCAATCTCAATTTGGTCACGATAAAAAACTAAGAAAGAAAGAAAAAGGAAAGAGAAGTAGAAGTGAGGGATCACATTCCGAGAGAGGTAGGGGGAGAGGGAGAGGGAGGGGGAGAGGCCGGTTGGCATCGAAAGGAAAGACTCCCATTACTGAGTTGGTTGAAACCAGCTCCAGTGATGATGAAAGTGAATTTGACAATCAGATATTTGATTTGGAGAAATTGCAGGAGTCTCAAGAAAGGAGACGAGTAAGTTTGAATGTGACTTATTCTTTGTCTTCTATCTCGTGCTATTTGTTATGTTAGTACCTACATTTCTGCATTTGTCTCCTATCCAATTACCTGGTCAATGCACATCTCTTTGCGTCTTCATATTAGTCACTAACCAGATAAATTAAATACATTGCAAATTAATTTGTTTGGATTGTCGAGTCTCGTCAGCCTGCTCTTTTTCTTGTCTTCGATAGTGTTCAGTGTCATTTAAGACAATTGAACATCTCTTTCTACATTGGCCTACTTTTCCCTGACTTGAATGTTTATTGACACAGTCGTCACGGATCCAAAAATCTGCAAGTTATACAATTGACGATGCAGATCAACCATCAGATCACAGTGCGGATAGATTCTCCAATGATAAAGCCGAAGAAGATATGGTGGTCCAGGGTCAGTACGCTTATCCCGAAACTATTATAAGCCAATCTGAAAATACAGAATCCAGTTCCAGAACTCCTAAGCGATCTCCACAGAATGATTATCTAGAAACTGGAGGTGGTTTCTGTCTGGTAGAAGATGAAATGAGCCGGCAAGAAATGTGCCAGAACAAAGATCCAGCCATGGAGGCTAAAGATAGTGAAGATTACCTGACAATAGGAGGCGGGTTTTGCTTAGATGACGATGATGTATGTGTTAACCCGTTTGCACACCCCGACCAAGCAACCATATTAGAAGCCCAGAAAGATGACTTAGGAAATGATCTTATTCCTGGTCAATCAACCTTCTCTCCTGAGAAAGATGTAGTTGAGGAAGATACGGACACACATATAGACTCTCTGCCCGATTTGGGCAACTCGAATCCTGTAAGTAACCGAAAGTCTTCCCAGGTAGGTGAGAATGTGGAAGAGGAACGTGAGGACCATTGTGTAAGGGCATTTGGAGGAGGTTTAAGTGCCATGCCAAATTTGAGAAGAAAGAGGAGGAAGTAGTGAGACAATGTAAGTCAGAGGTCAAGTTTTTTCAATGAGCTCTTAATCTCACTTACCTTTCCACAATTTTAGGAAGTTTAAATAATTTATGTGTTTGAATAGTGGAAAATGGCTGTTCATTTAGCTTTTCGTATCTGTAGCTAATGGAAAGCTCAGTATTAAGATTTAGGAAGAACATTTTTGTGTTCTTAGTTCATATATATATATATATATATATATATATATATTTTCTTTTCATTTTTTCAATCAATTTTCATTTTTCAGCTCATTTTAAGGCAAATTAACAAATTCTCCCAAGTTCAATATTACCATCACCTGTGTTAACTCTATAACAGGTTCTTAGAAATTTTGAAGATCAAAACAATCTTAAGCATATAAACTTATTTTGAGCCTTCAAAACCAAGACTAACGTTCTCCAAAATGTATGGAATCAGAAGCTAGTTTATTATTGTTATTATTTATAAAATTATGTGTGCGTATACATACCTACATACATTATCAATTTTACCATTTTTGAAAATTCACATATTTATAAATCATAAAAAAATTAGATTTAATTACCATATGTTAAAAGATAGCATAATAAATATTTTTTTTTTGTAAAATATAGTAAAAATTTAGATTCTTTGACGGTTCTATTAGTATCTAGAAATGTCAATCAATATGTATCAGTGCATTAATTAGAAAATAATTTTATTTTCATTATATTTTATAAATAATTTTATAACGTATAAATTAAAATTGGAATCTCCAAAAGATTCTCTACCAGAATTATTGGGATTGGTTAGATAAAAATTGAATCAACAAAAGTAAATGTCAATGTCACCCGAAAAAAAACAGAAAAAACTTAGACAAAAACCAAAGAGTGTCCAATGAAATCATATCCCAAAAAAACTAAAATTCATAATTCCCAAACTAACCCCCGTCTCTCTCCTCCTTTCAAAAATTCAACTCCAAACACACAGATATTTTCATTACACCTAAACAGAAAACTCCGTTAATCTCCATTTTCATCGCTCCACACACTGAACAAAAACCAATGGAGCGCAGTTTTCTTTACAAGGAATTCGCTCCACTGGCCGGAATGATCGCCGCCGAGTGCGCCACCGTCGGCTCAAACACCGTCTACAAAGCCATTTCCGGCCACCAAATCAGCTTCTATGTCTTCACCTTCTACACTTGTCTCGCTGCCGCTCTCGTCCTTCTTCCTTTCGCTATAATCTTCCGCAGGTACTTCCAATTCGTTTGTCGTTCTTCCTCGCATTTTGCCCTTATCTTTTTTTTGTCTTTTCTTCAGATCTGGCGTTTTTCCGTCCGAGAAGTTACCGTTCTTGTTAAGATTGATTAGCTTGTCGGCGATGGGGTATGAAATTGTGATTGATTGAGGAATTTGAATTAGGGTTTTGGATCATCTGATTGAAATTGATTGAAACTGTTTGTGATTGAAGAGTTGGATGTCAACTGTTTTCGTATAAAGGATTGGAGTATAGTTCGCCAACGCTTGCTTCCGCCATTAGCAATCTCATTCCAGCTCTTACTTTCATCTTGGCCGTTCTTTTTGGGTAATCTTCTTCTTCTTCCCTCCTTTTTTTTTTCTTTTTTTTTTCCGCATATAATTTCTTTTATTTTTTACTTATTAATTTATTTAGTAGTTATTTTCGGAATATATGTATTTATTTATTTATTTACCGATTTCGTATGTGTGTATGTATTTATTAAGCACGTGCATAGGACAGACGAAAAAATAATTTAAGATTCTTTTTCTTATTTGTGACAAAATTTGAAAATTAAACTTCTGACGTGGACGGTAGTTGATATATATATATATTTGTCTTTTTTTTTTTTGGAGATTGGAACCCATTCATTACACAAAATTTATGTAGGCTTTAAATTTTGACTTATTAATATAAAAATTTAAAATATAATAAAGTTAAAAGTACTGAAAACACACTTTTTTTTTTTTTAATTGAGGTTTACTAACGAACGCGATTTTTAAAAATAAAATAAAATTAATTTTTAAAACAATACACACAAATTCGAGTTTAAAATACTTATTAAACATAAATTTCTATTTTTACACTTTTTTTTTGGAAAAAGAACAAAAGAACTTCCATTACACAGCAAATCTTTATTTTATTTTTCAGAGTTTAACTAAATTCAGAAATTTATTTGGAAAAAAATGTAAGGAGTGAGACTTAAACCTAGGCCTAAAGGGGCTTAAAAGACAATTTTATTCTTAGACTAACTTCTGATATTGTTATTTTTTTTTAGTTATATATATAAAGAGCATAAAGTTGAAGAGACTCCGTCTTGAATCTATATTAAATTTGCAAGTGGTTTTTGACAAATGTCAATTTTGTCTAAAACTAAGGAAAATAAAGATGATAATAATCAAATGGCCAATCTCAACTTAACCAGTAAATAAGTCCAAATTATCATTCTAATTCCCCAAATAATAAAAAATACAAATTTGTTTTACTAAGTTTTTTCACTATTTCTGTTAATATGAGTCAAATTTAATTGGTTAACCATTGTTTTGGAAAATTAACAGCTTTGTTCGAACTTTGGAGTTATGTTTCATTAACTCCTCAAGTATTTTGAGGCTTATTTGATTTTAATTAGTGATCCAAATTTAAATTTTTATATATCTAATAAATCTTAAAAATTATTGCTTTCAAGTTTTACTAAAAACAAATTAAAATAAAAGTTTTAGCGTTTATTTTTTTAAGCTTGGGTTCAAACAAATCCCAAAACTTTAGATCGTGTCTAATAAATTTCAAATTTTTTAATGTTATTTGTAAAAGAGACCCTAAAGTTTAAATACATCCGATAACAATTTCATCCACTTTCAATTTTGTTATGTATTAGAAATTTGTAGTTATTAATTTGATACATAAAATATAAATCTTATATTCATATTTATTATAGGACTCTACATTTTCAATTTAGTGTCTAATATGTCCATGAACTTTAGAAGATGTCGGATAAGTCAAGAACCTATTTGACACAAATTAAAATTTAGGATCTATTGAGCACAAAATTTAGTATCTAGTAAACTTTTGTAAAGGTATCAACATAACACCCTCTTGATTTCGTTGGAAAATTATTGTGTAAAATTTATTAAATTTCTTAAGCGATTCAATTTGACTTTTCATTACGATTACTTTTGAAAATCATTCCTGCGTCACTTCTCATATATATTTAAAATTCTTCAATTGCCAATTTTAGTAATGGTCGATTCTACAAAAATTCTAGTTGATAGTTTAAAATAATTTACTTTTGAGAGTTTAGGAGATTAATTGATACGGTAATAATAATAATTTTTTTAAATAGATTGTAATGATGGGTGCAATTTATTTATTTAATTTTTATTTTACAAAATAGAAAGTACAAATTGATATACTTATAAAAGATTAGAGTTTAAAATGATACAATTATTAATTTGTTCTTTTAATTAATATAACTTTCAAATTTTAGAGGTATGAATCCAATATATTTTTCTATATTTTATTTTGAGAGTGAGGGTATCTCAATTATATTTCATATGTGCTTTTTTCTTAAGATAAAAAAGTTTAAATTTCCACACTTCACTTGGTTTAGTAAAAAACGGAAAAAAAAACCTCTTAAATTTTGAATTGTTTCTAGAAAGGGAAAAAAAAAAGTCGAATGACAAAAATCACCTCTAAAGTACGGTGGTAGTTGCAATTGTGCTTGAACTTTTAAAATTAAAAATTAAACACTCAAATATATTTAAATTTTAAAGCTTGACCATCAAACTTACATAATTGTATAAATTGTATTGATTGTATAAGTTTGATAATTCAATTTTTATCATTTGTGAGTCTAATTTTTGCAATTACTGTAATTTTCGAGGGTTCAATTTTAATACTTCTAGAAATATAGGAGTCTAAATGTTGTTATTGAAAGTTTGAGGGTGTAATTGCAACTACTACTCTACTTTAGAGGATGTTTTTGCAATTTGCCAAAAAAGAAAAAAATGCACTAACATTATTTTTGGTAAAAATTTCATTTTCTATTTTAAGTTTTTAAAACTTACTTTTGTTTTTGATATTTCTTATAAAAAAAAATGACCTTTTCTTTCTTACAATATCTTACTTATAGTTTTCATATTTGATAGCTGATTTTTAAAAACATAAAATAAGTTCTAAAATCCATTTCTTCTTTTTAATTTTTAAAACTTGATTTTGATTTTAAATACGTTCTTAAAACGTAGACGATAAAATACAAAAATTAATAGACAAAAATAGTGTTTATAGTCATAATTTTGAAAAAAATATATAACTATCAACCAAATCTAATTTTTTCAATAAGATTGTAATATTTTGAAACTTGGATCTAAATAGAATTTAAACTAAAAAGTTTTAACATTTTGAATTTCAATGATTAAATAGATACTAGACGTAATATGACTAAAAAGATATTTTTAAAAAAATCTTCACTATCCAAAATTCTAAACGATTAGTACCCATATACATATATGCAGTAGTTTAAATTGCCAACTCAAGCATATGGATAATTTAATTGGTTAAGACATATGTTGTCGCTTGAAAGGTTAGAGATTTTATTTCCGCACTCTTCATTGAACTTAAAAGAAAACAAAACCATGAATTTATTGTTGATCAAGAAGTTGAAGGTTAAGATCTCACATTTCTTTTGAAAATCACATAATTACAATTTCTTTTTAGATATATTTAAGGTCTAAAACCCATATAATGTAGGAAATAAATGCTAAATCTGGTGTGATTCTGTGTTGGTATAGGATGGAGAAACTAGCTTTGAGAAGCTCAAGCAGCATAGCCAAAATCGTTGGCTCAACAGTCTCCATAACAGGTGCACTAGTGGTGGTTCTTTATAAAGGTCCAATCATTCTACCAAACCCATTCTCTAGTCCAACAAGATTGAATCTTTCTCCTCGTCCTTTGGGCTCTTCCCAACCAAATTGGATTTTGGGTGGCCTCTGCTTTTTTGCTCAGTACCTTCTCAACTCTTTCTGGTACATTGTTCTGGTAATTTTCCTAACATTTATGCCAACTCCCTTTATTCTTTTGCTAAACCTTTGCATATCTAATATCAAGGCCTTGTCCCTGTTTGTTCGGTTATCCAACTTCAGTTTTAAATTAGTCGAATGTTGGTTTCTTTAGTAAAGTATGTTGGAAATCTGTACCCCATTGAGATAGTTTTGTCATATAATCGACAAATAAAAAATATAGAAAACGTAAAGCAATAGAGAATCGACACAAAAATTTTAGAAAATGAGGTGTCACCATATTTATATTGTATTGATCTGAGTCTTATCCATATTTGTATTTCGTAGTCTGATCTATGGGTGACGAATATATTTGGTTGATAGTAGTCAATATTTTGTATATGTTCAAATGATGGTTGGAGTTAGTCTTTTGAAGTGAGAGTCAATTAAATATCGACATTTGATAATGGAAACTGACAGTGAAACAAATGTTATTCTACAGACCCAAACGATGAACATATATCCAGATGAACTAGTTGTGGTGTGTTTATTCTATGTTTTTGAGGTTATAATAGCTGCACCATTGTGCCTATTAGCAGAAGGAAACATGAGTGCTTGGAAGCTGAAAAATAGTATGGAACTGGTTGCTGTTTTGAACTCGGTAAGTAGGGAAATGATTTGAATTTTAATGAGAGAAGAAGAGAACTAATTGTGTGGTTGGTGGTTTTAAAATGTGGAGTTGTTTTTCGTTTGTTTGTTGGTGTATTCACTGTTGTAATTGTATTGATAGGGATGTGTGGGTCAATCCTTCGTCTCTGCAATCCATACATGGGGTGTACATGTGAAAGGGCCTGTTTATGTATCAAGTTTCAGGCCACTCTCAATTGCCATTGCTGCTGCTACAGGTGTTATATTCCTTGGGGATGATCTTCATCTTGGAAGGTACATCGCTCTCTCTTTCTCTCTCTGGTCTGTGCATTATTATTTTGACTTCTATCAGGCATGTTTAGGGAATGAAATGGAATGAGTTTGTAATAGGTTTTAATTTCGAATCATATTTGGATTGAGCGTTTTGGTTGTGGCAGTATAATCGGAGCAATGATAATAGCAAGTGGGTTTTACTCAATAATGTGGGGGAAAATCAAAGAAGAGGACTTGAAGGGACAGGAGGATGATTTCTCAAACTTGGAGTCTTCATCCAAAGATAAGATTCCATTGTTGAAAAGCTCTAAAGTTCAAGCTGACTGACCCATTTTTGTGAATATACATGAAAACCTGCTGTAATTTTTGGTTCTTTTGGGAATTGAAAATCATCATCTATTCAATTGTAGATAACCTCCAACCAAATATTCTCACATGGATAGTAGTAAGTTTTTATGTATATTATTGTTTCTTATATGTTTGAAAAGTTTTATAGTGAACAAAAGGGGTCATAGTGATGCATGATGAGAAACAGAATACTTAATCATTTAACAAACAACACATCACTATAAGGCCTAACCAAAGGCATAGCAATAATGTTGCATATGATATTGGGTGTTTCCACATTTAAAGACTTGTCAAGCAAAACAACTTCCATACGTTGTATATGATACTGTCATTTGCAAGTTTGTGTTTGATATGTAGAGTTGTAAAATGGATTTTTTCGATTATTGTAAAAAGTAGATTATGAGGGGAAAGATTGAGCTATTCAATAAATGTGAAAAGTACTATTGATAACTGTGAAGATGAAGTTATTCATGGTTATTAAATGGGGTCTTAGTAAAATGCTTTCAATGTTAAATTTTTCTAGTGAATTTCACATTTTGAAGATGCAACATTGAAGAAAATAGAAGTTTTAAGAGAACTTTTTTTCCAAATATTTTATTAAAAGAAAAAAGAAAACACTTTACTTAGCTCAACCAGGTCAAAGATTCGATTTCACCATTTATTGTAAAAAAAAAAAAATCGAATCTTTTTTAATGTTTATAGCTTTATCTAAACTATAAAGAAAATGTTGATTCACCCATCATGTCAATTTCAAATTGTGAAAATGTGAAAATATTGATAAAATATTGACGCATCGACCAATAAAAAATGAATGTCATAGATATGCAAGTGAATATATCTTTCATCCTCATAAAAATGATGGCGATCGAGGGAATATTTTTCTTTTGCCCTCGTTTTGAATGAGAGACCAACAAAAATCGATTCGGAGTGATTTTTTTTTTAACAAAAAGGTACATTTTATATAGTGAGAATAAAACATATTTATCAAATTATTATTGGTTTTTTTTAAAGTATTTGGATTTGTAGAGAGCTACAAAATTATCCTTCAAGTGTTTGATGTCACAAATATTGTCTCTTTGTTTTTGGTTTAAACAATTTTGTTGGGCAATCAATTGTGAGTGCTATTCCACAAAAATATTTTATTTTATTTCATTTTATTTTATGTATTATTATTATTTACGATAAAAACTAAGTTGCCCACATATAATATTTAATAGAGTATAATAATAAGGAAATCGTCAAAAAAAAAATAAATAAGATATTTACACCCATGAAAAAATAAAATAATTAATTTTTGTCTTTTGATTCTTTTAAATAGTTTGTTTTTTATTATTATTATTATTATTTTTTTTTTGTAAAAATCTAAAAGACAAAGTGGATAACAACCGATGCATCTTAGGATGCACCAAGTGATTACGAGTATTAAATAATTATATGACATAAAAAAATAAAAAAGCTACAAAATGGTAGGGAAAGTTTCTATTTTCCACATAAATTAAGACCAAAGCTTTCCCCCACGTAACACACCAAACCCACAAAAGAAAGAAAAGAGAAATGGAGAGGAGGTTGTTTTACAAAGATGTGGTGCCATTCGCCGCCATGGTTGCGGCGGAGTGCGCCACCGTTGGCTCCAACACCGGCTTCAAAGCCGCCACAGCTAGAGGGCTCAGCTACTATGTCTTCACCCTCTACGTTTGCATCGTCGCCGCCGTGGCCCTCCTCCCTTTCGCCTTCTTCTTCCATAAGTAAGTACTGATCATCCCTCTTCCATTTCTTCTCTCTAATTACAAACACTTGTATTTCCTATTTCCTCAATTTCCCCTCTCATTGATCCCTTCCAGATCCTCACAGCTTCCTCCCAACAAGATTTCCTTTTTCTTCAAGATCGTTTGCCTCTCCGCACTCGGGTACACCTCCTTTCCTCTCAACCCCTCTAAATATATATCATTTCATCTTCCATAGTTAATTAAGAAGTTTATCATAACTTATCAACTTAAACATGCAGCCTTTCATGCCAGTTGCTTGGTAACAAAGGACTTGAGTATAGCTCACCAACTCTTTCATCCGCCATTAGCAACTTAATTCCAGCTTTCACTTTCATGTTGGCTGTCTTTTTCAGGTAACTTTCTTTTTTAACAATATAATAAAGATTTTAACTTTTTCTTAATTTCTTGTTTAAATTCTTTAATTTCTTTTAACATCATCATATAATATATATAATACCAATTTTTTACTTCTTATTATTGATATTTGTTATTGAAATGGATAAGCTTGTGTTCCTATCAGAAATTTTCACAAAAAATGGGTGTTTTCAAAAGTATTTTGTGGATAAGCTTCTCTCCCTATCATAATATCTAAATAAAATCCAACACCTTCAAATGGATAAGAATGTAGGGGGTCCTACAGCCCTATTTTTTCCAAAAATAATAAATAAAAATAAAAGAAAAATCAATAATTGAAATGTTTTTTTCTTTTTTTTGTTGAAAGGAATAATTGAATGTTAGGCAAGTAATGATATTAACTATTTGTTAGGATAAAGTATTAATCGTTGAATCTTTCAAAAAAATTATTTTATAAAATTTATTATATTTAGATTTATGTTAAATTATTAGTTGAAATTAGACTAAATGATAATTAAAGTAAAATTATTATAACCTTTTTATAAATGAAACTTAGAATATATATATTAAACTAAAACACATAAATAATATTATTTATTTTTATAAATTATTGTATAACGTGATCCGCTCCCCGGATAAAAAATGAAAAGAAATCCAAAGTAAATCTTTTGATACCAAAAATTAATAATATTTATATTATCATAAATTATAATTTTGGTATTAAAATATGTTCTAAAGTTGAATTAGTAAGAGCCTTATGATATCTTCGATAATAATAATGAGTTAATACCGAATGCCTTCTCCGATAATACTACTAATAATAATAATAAATATCTGATGTGAAAAGACGGTTATATGACTTTATGGTCATAATAAAATTTGTACGTGTTACACGTTCTTATGGATCCGATATCGATGTGAAGAATGAATCGATATTTTGACTATATTGTGAAAAAATCTACAAAACATAATAACGAAGCAACAAAATATGTAATAGATGTGCTAACTTGTTTTATAATTATAAAATGTTTATTTACTGATTTAAATTTAGTTTTTGAATTTTCTGATTTTATAATTTTTTTAGAAAAATCTATTGAAATCGAAATTTTATTGATATTTTCATCGAAATTTGGATTAAATATAGACATCGATATTTTCATCGATTTTGATGTTTTAAACCTTGTATGTTGACTTCAATTTTTTTACATTTGTAATACGATGTTACAATTTTATGAAAATTTAAATGCCAGTAAATACTTTTGACATAACTATGAAACAGAAAACCAAAAATTATTTAAATCAAACATGAATGTAAATATGAATAATGAAAATTCGAAGAATGTTGGAATGTGTGAGGAATAGATGACACAACAAAAATGGAATTGTGAAGAACGAAAACGGTAGAAAATAGGTCGAGTTAGAAAACTGTGAGAACAAAATGAATTTTGTGTGATAAACTGGGTCCCAAAACACTAAATCAAAAAGTGAATTTTTGTTTACATTACAGGTGTTCAAACCGCCTTTATACTTTTTTAAAAAAAGTCAATATATATTTTATTTATATTAGATTTACATTACTAACAAATCTAATGAAACGTAGGAATATCAATATGTGTAGCCTTTATCTAACTTGTTTTTAAATGCAAATCACTAATCAGTTTTGAGTAATAACTTCGTGTAAAATCACTTTTGTGTATGGATAGGATGGAAAAGATAGATTTGAAAAGAAGCAGCAGCATAGTGAAAATAGTGGGGTCAGCAGTGTCCATATCAGGTGCTTTGGTAGTGGTTTTGTACAAAGGCCCAATTGTGATATCAAACCCATATTCTCCTGGCCCAAAAGAATTGGGCCTTATCTATCAAAATCCCCCTTTGGACTCTTCACATCCACAGCCCAATTGGATCATGGGTGGCCTCTGCTTCGTTTTTCAATACCTATGCAATTCCTTTTGGTACATTCTTCAGGTAACTCTACTAATTGTTATATTAGTTAGTTTTTTTTTTTTTTTTTTTTTTTTTTTTGAAATTTTGCACATTGATGTAATAGTTATTATGACATATAATTAATGACAGACCCAAATCATAAAGATATACCCAGATGAGATAAGTGTGGTGGCAGTATACTACCTCGTCCAAGCACTTTTGACTGCACCAGTTTGCTTGATAGCAGAAACAGATATGAATGCTTGGAAGCTAACAAATCCAATCATTTTTCTCGTCATTTTCAACTCTGTAAGTTACTTTATATTTTATGTAATTATTTTAATATATTATACTTATATATATGTATATGTATCCTAATTAATTATTTTTGTATATATTATATATGTAGGGTTTGATGGGGCAGTCTTTCGTGGCTGCTATACACACATGGGGACTAAACTTGAAGGGCCCTGTTTATGTTTCTAGTTTTAGGCCATTGTCCATTGCCATTGCTGCTGCTATGGGTGCCCTTCTTCTTGGGGATGATCTTTATCTTGGAAGGTACGCCTCAACTATTTCCTCGATCTCCTCTTATCTATTTACTTCTTAAATTTTGAAATATGGTTCCACCTAATTTAATTATTAATGATATTAACCTAATAGTGATACGTGACATACCTAGTTAATACATATGTGTTGCTTGATTTGACTAAGACATACTAGATTAAATGGTAGAAATTAAGGTACCGTGTGATAACAATTTTTTTTTTTACGATGATTTTTATCTTTGAATAACAGTAATGATCATTCTATCTAGTTTTATGTTTTTGTCTTGGTAAAGGGTTTTGCCTCAATCAGTTGAAGTTATACTCATGTTGGTCTAATATAATGTGTCCGTTTAGATAACTATGTGCTAACTTATAGCATCAACTTGGCTTAAATTGTCAAAACAAGCACAACTCAGTAGAAAGATCCAATTTATCATCTTAAAAGTCATCCCGTACAAATAACATGTTCATTAGTGAGAAAAATATAATATATAATTTGATATTACAATGTTGGTAAATGGTTTATGCAGTATAATTGGAGCAATCATAATATCAATTGGATTTTATGGCATATTGTGGGGAAAAACAAAAGAAGAATTGAAGGGATTAGATGAAGATGTCTGTGGGTTGGAATCTTCATCCAAAGCTCCATTGTTGCAATATTATAAACTTGAAGAACCATAAATTGATGAATTCAATTTCAATTCCATCATTCATTTTGAACTATGAAATATATATTTTCTTAAAAAAAAAATTAATCTATGTTGAAAACATATTGGGAGTTTATTCACATGCCCAAATATGTAAATGTAAATTATATCAATTCAATTTAGTTTGTTTATTATATTGTATTTTCTTTAATTAATCCTCCCAAATTAAAATTAATATAATTTAGATTGAATATTTCCACCATTACCAATTTGTATAATGTTTATTGAAAATAACTTTGTATTAATTTAACATAATTTTCCTCTTTTATAAAATTTCACAACATATACAAGCTACCAAAAGAAAAAAAAATAACGGTAAAATTCAAATGTTGTAGATTGTGCGAAGTCAGTGTTTGTATTGACGATATTCGCATTGGTTTGACTTCATCTGTCAAAGCTGAAGTGCGTCATTTGTCTAGAGCCATAATTGATCTTGCGCATAGGATGATTAGGTTGGGCGGTAGAGACCAATTGATTTATTGGTTTAGTTCGTTTCTTTTATGGTTGAGTAATTTTGTATCCATGTCTCCTTTTGGGGAAGTTATATAATTTTGGTTCGATTATTGTTGAATAAAAAAAATGTTGTAGATTGTGTTCACATTCTAAAAATTATTGTATTAGGGTTTTTCTCAGTAAAGAAGTTTTACCATAGTATGAAAAATCAAATATTAGAAAGGCTTTTCGCAGTCGAAGGTGGGGTGTTACATCAACTTTAATTTTGTGTAATTATGGTTTTAAATAGGAGTTTGCACAAATTAAAAAGATGTCAAAAGAAAAAAAAAATTAATGGCAATGGGATTACTATTTTATCTTTGACTTTAAAATTTCAAATTCATGATTATTATTATTTTTTAAAATAACTATTAATGATTATATTTGAATATAAACATGAAAAATGATAAATATAAACACATAAACCATTATTCCATCCCTAATTCATGCTTCATCCCTCTTTCTCAAAATTAAATTAAATGTTTGATTTCTCCGTTCCAATATTATTTGAAAAAAGAGAAAATCCACGTGGTACATTTTAGAGGTTTTCTATACAATTACTTTTGAAATAAGTAATTATGGGACATGAACAAAATATTTACGGTTCATGACAAAATCAAGTACGATCAATTTTTGTCTTTTAGTCGTTTTTTTTAAATAGTTTTTTTTATTATTATTATTAAAAAAACCCATATATTTATTATTATTATTATTATTTTGAAGAATGTTGCACAATTTTTTGTTTTGAGAAAATGAGAAATCGTTTTGTCTCTTGACGTAACTAAGTATCCATAATGTCCTTTTTTATTTGGCCTTTGGTTCTATCCAACCTAGTAACATCAATAAAAAAGTAAATAATAAAAATAATTAAACCAAACTCCTATATATTACAAATTGCAACACCCATCGTTAAAGTACGGTGACAATTACAATTACATTTTTAAACTTTTAAAATTAAAAATTACAAACTTACCCAAATTTTAAAATTGAATCATCTAACTTAACTGTATAGAGGTTTGAATTCTATTTTGGTCCCTAAACTTTTAAAAACATATATTTTAGTCTTCGAACTTTTAAAAAGAGCATATTTTGATCTTTGTCATTAAGATTCTGTTAACTCTCTCATGAAACTTCTATATTTGACTAGGCTGTCAAATGATCTAGAGCTTAATCATCCAAATATAGTAGGCTGTCAAATAATCTAGAGCTTAATCATCCAAATATAGAAGCCACATCACAATTCTGTTAAAGAGTTACAAAATTCTAACGACATGGACCAAAATAAGGTTTTTTCAAAAGTTCATAAACCAAAACAGTCACTTAACAAAAATTTAGAAAACAAAATAAGATTTTAACATTATATAAATTGTACTAATTATATAAGTTTGAGGATTTTTTTTATCATTCGTGGGTCCAATTTTTACATTCATTGTTATGAGTTCAATGTTAACACTCCAAAGCTTACTTTTTTTTTTGTGGGAGGTTATTGTCCAATAACTTTTTATTATTCATATCCTATATATATATATATATATATATATATAACTCAAACTTCAAAATCTATTTTAAATTATTAGATTGAAAAGTGAAGACATAAGAAATCAAGGGGTTTCTCCAAAATTGATTAAACTAAATTATCTAATTACATTTCGTCCAATCTCACAACTATTCGTTTGCATTTTTTTAATTACATTTGCCTTTTCGTTCCATTACTTAATAATATTATATAACTAAGTTATTTTCATCTAATAACATACGCAACCATCCATAATATTCAAATAATAATAAAAGCTAAAAATAAATATCAAAATATATCAACGATTACTAACTTTTCTATAGGTATTTTTAGAAGGGCGTTTTGAAATATAGTAAAATGAACTAAAATAATTACAAAATATAGCTAAACTTCAAGTTTTATAGACACTAATAGATATTGAGAAACTTCTATTAGTGTCTATTAATGTTATTAAAAGTCACTGACATTAATAGAAGACATATCAATATCTATCATTATGTATTATTGATACAATAATCTCAAATTTTGGTATAATTATTTTTAACAGTTTTATCGTTTACGATAATATCTCGAGCATATACTTATTATATGAATTTGTTGTTTATGTTTTTTTTTTTTTTGTCAAACCTTTTGTTTTGGAGACCATGTAATACTTTGGGAATATCAATGTGTAGTTTGAGAATTTTGTTTTAAAATATTAATTCATTAATCTTCAAGTTGGACACAGAATCTTTTGTTAATAATCAAATGAGATTATAAGAAATAAAAAATATAATGATATATATATGATTATGAAGTTCCCAAATTCCAAGTATATAATAAATAATATCTTTTACTGTTTTATTTTTCCCTTTTAATATATATCTTTTTGCTTAAATCATTTTTCTATATTTTAATCTTGTAAAATTAATTTTGAAATATATAATGTATTTTTTTCCATTTAATTAATGTTTTTATGATCATTATTTTAATTAATATGTTTGGTGATGGTCGACCTTCGTTTAATTTGTTCATTGAGCCTAAAAAATGAAATGGTCTTGGGGTGGATGAACTATGTTTAGTGATATCTTTTATAGGGTCGGTTTGGATTGATTCGAAGAAAAAAAAAAGTTTAA
The DNA here is from genome assembly GCA_037974625.1 of Cucumis cinereus. Classification (NCBI taxonomy): domain Eukaryota; kingdom Viridiplantae; phylum Streptophyta; class Magnoliopsida; order Cucurbitales; family Cucurbitaceae; genus Cucumis; species Cucumis cinereus. The sequence continues at coordinate 12,909,053 of JBBPDJ010000017.1, forward strand.
AAGACTTCAATTTTATATATTTTTTTTAAAATAAAACTATTTACTAACTTGTTTCAAAAGCTATTTGAATAGTTACTATATTTAAACATTTTAATTTTTTTTTTCAAAATGACTTATTTTCAAAATTAAATACTTGAAAATTTTAATCAAACACACCCTTAATTACATTTATTTAGGGTAATTGATTTTCTTACATTGGAAAGAAAATTTAAAAGTAATTTTCTTTTTAAAAATTTTAAAAAAATATTGTTTATTTTTTTTCTTTCTTTAATCAGAGCATTCACTTCGCAGTTAGAAATTTAATTTTACAATAAATTCACAACAAATTTAGCTTTTCTTTAAATTTGTATAATCTATCATAAAAAAAATTGAAACTTAATTTTTCTACTTTGTCAAGCCAAAAATTAAAATTAAAAATAATAATAATAAATTAAATAAATAGTGCATAAAAAAATGTTGTAGATGTAAAAGAATGGGGTGAAGTTTTGTCTCTGAAAAAAAGGGAAGAAATAATGTGGTGTTGTATATTTTGCCTTTTATGTTTTGATGAGACTCATTAAATTCCATTTATTGTGCCTAATTTTCTTACATTTTAATTGGATATTTCTGCCTAACTTAATTGGAAATTGACTTTACTATTGACTTTGGTGGCACAATATTAAACATCTAATTATTTTAAAACCACATTCTAACCATTTAAAACACACTTTGACCTTATATTATTCATGCATGGATTCCAATTTTGGAAGGATTCCTCTAATAATAATAATAATAATAATAATAATAATAAAGGAATGTTTATAAAAAGAGAATTTGAGGGACTTTTTTTATATAATATACAAAATACTATTACACTTTATAATTTGTATAAAACATACTTTTAAATTTTCGAAAGTTTTAAAAATATCTTTAATTTTTTAAACAAAAACGAAAAATACAACTATTATAATATATGAACAAAAATTATTAATACACTACAAGAAATTTGGCCTTTCATGTCAGGTAAAAGATAAGAAACATGGATGAACAATGTCAGGCGAATTAAAAAAAAAATCATGGATGTTTAATGTCGGTTCTTGACTGACATTAAAGGTGTATTCATATACTAATTCTAATTTTATTCTCACAGAGCCCATATTTCCCTTCAACCATCTTTGAAGAAGAAGAAAAAAAACTCAAAACCCTAAATTTCTCATTCTCCATTTGTGTTTTCCCTTGAAGTAAGAACCTCTCATAGCTGCCGCTTTGTTCCTCATCGCCCTTTGTTAGGTCGTCATGTTAATTAAGATCCTATGAAAAGTAAAAATCACCCTTATCGATATTTTTTATAAATATTCATATAACTTAAAATCGCCCTCATTTATTACACAAATTCAAAGTAATTAGCAAAAAGTTTATGAAAAATTATCAAAAATAGAAAAATTGACAAAATATTTACACTTCATAGAAAAATCAAATGTAATTGATTTTTGTCTTTTGGTGGTTTTTTTCTATGAAGTGTAAATAATTTGATTTTTTTTCTATATTTGAAAACCCCCCAAAGTTTATTTTGATTAATTAGTAAAATAAATTAAGAACCAAAAAAATATAATTGAGAGATTAAAAATAGATTAAAAAAGGTAATGAAAAATAGATCAAATCTTAAAGTTTAATAAAACCATGGTATAAAATCAAGGATTAACATATTTGTTGATAGATTGATAAATTCGTCTACATGTTCGTAAATCAAGATTAATTTATATTTTCAATATCTTTTATAAATATGCATAGAACATAAAAACGTATTACGGATTAATCTCGATGTAAAGAGACTCACTAATTACCATTACAAAAATATGTAACTCAATTTAAACAACACTCAATGAAATAATTTTTATAATTTTTTATATAGAAATATTTATGATATCATACAATATAGGGTTGATTATATTATGTGTAAAATGAAAATAATCATGATATCAATATTAGTATCAAAGTTTTAGTCTTGGAATAGAATTTAAAACAAAAGAAAAATCATGTCAGAAAGAAAAAAAATTGATTAGAAAATTGGTGAAAAGATAGAGTTTGTGTAATGATGGAAGAAGCAATAAGGAAAGTGCGTGAATCCTTGAAAATGGTGAAGGTGATAGATCCAAAATCCACAAGTTGAATTTTTAATTTTTTTTTAATTTTTTTTTAATTATTTTTTGAGATAGATGGGTTGAATTTGAATATTATTTTTCTGATGGCTTTTCAGAGCAGATCCAAATTGACATAAACAAATACTATTCCAAATATATTATTTAAAATACAATATTAATTTATTTTATATCTATATTTTCATCTACACGTGAGCTACCTTAATATAATATAAATAATAAATATTTTTAACATATTTAAAAAACATAATATGATATTTATCAATATCTTTTCTCAAATTTTCGATAAAATTTAGACCTCGAAGTTCTAAACATTATTTAAAACCCTATATAACTATCGTAAGAAAGGATACATAATAAAAAGAAATTATTGATTTTGCAACGTGAATGTTAATATGCAAAACAATAATAAAAAAAATAACAAAAAAAAATGATAGATAATTATTTTGGTTCATTATATATAATGATTGAATAATTGAGTGAGGTATGTAGGAATGAAAGTAGACTTAAATAATAACTTATTTTAGGGAAGTTATATGGAATAAATTAAAGATAATGGTTTAATAATAAATATTTTTAATGGTGATGAGGTAGCTAGGTTGAGCTCAAAAGACACTAACCCTAAAATAATAAAATACTAATTTTAAATATCTAAACAATCTCATTAATTATTATAATTTGTTAAATTATTTTTTATTTATATGTAACTTAGAGATAAGATTTGATATTTTTCAAACATTGTATATTATATAAACAAAAGAGTTAAAAAAATTACTTACTTCACTAACCCAAATGAGTTTTTGAATATTATATGCAAACCCAATCTTCTTTTTTTTTTTTTTTTTTAAGAAATGTGATAATATAATCAAATAATTACTAAGTTGTCTCTATTTATTTTTTTAATTTTTAAATTGTGAATAATTTGAAGAAAAGAATAAATTGGTAATTGTTTTCTTCTTCCTAGTTGAATATCTGAAAGGGAAATGAAAGAGGGTAGCATGCCCACCACGTTTTAATATTTCAAAATTGGAAATAATAATAATAAAATATTTTAGATTACAGAAAGTTGGTCAACTTTTGAAATAATCTTTTCTCTCTCATTTATCCCTTCATCTCTATATATTGGGATATGGAGATTGCAAACTTCATTGTTGGTTTAACAGTTCAAGAGAAAGAGTTGAGACAGAGAGAGGAAAAACAAAATGTTGTCTCAATTATTGAAACCCATTAAAGCTGTTCTTAGAGCAGAGCTTCGAAAGTTTGTCCATAAAGATTTTCATGAAGTCGTTGACAGGATGACTGTTATCGATACCTTTCTGTTTTTGGTAATCTGTTCTTCGTTTGTTTTTGTTTTTTTTTTTTTCAGCAATCATATATTTCTTTGTTTTTTGAAATGGTTTTTGAGACAAAATCGTTGTTTGTCTCACTATTTGGTGATGAAAAACAAAAACATGAAACCCGTACTTGCTAATATTTGAATCGTATTTTTTTGGACCTGCAGATTATACATTTTGTTGATAAATTGGGAATATGGCATAAACTTCCAGTGATTCTGGGGTTACTCTATCTAGCAGTTCGTCGACATCTTCATCAAGAATATAACTTGTTGAATGTGGGGCGAACGCCAGTTGGAGTTCGGTTCAACCCAGTGGATTTCCCGTATCGAACTGCTGATGGCAAATACAACGATCCCTTTAATGAAGGAGCTGGTGCCCAAGGATCCTTCTTTGGCCGAAACATCCATCCTGTTGACCAATCCAAAACGGTATTTGTATATCATATACATTATATAATGATATATTTTGTTCATTTAGTCGATACTTTATTTTTCTTTCTTAAAAAAGAGTATTAAATCAAAACTCAAGAATCTATTTGACAATGTTTGTGTAGCTATTGAAGCCTGATCCTATGGTGGTTGCTACAAAGCTTTTGGCAAGAAGAAAGCTTATTGACACTGGAAAGCAATTCAACATGATTGCTGCTTCTTGGATTCAATTCATGATTCATGATTGGATTGATCATTTGGAGGATACCAAACAGGTCTAATACTATAATCTATCTTATTTATTTAATAATCTAAATCCAAAGTTGAATGAATAGAGTTTGATGCATGTAGAAGAAACATAAAGAAAAGTTTGAACACCAAGAAACAAATAAGATATATATTCAGTAAAATGTTTTGGTTGCATCACGTGACTTTAATGTATGTATGTACAAATCTAAATATTTTCAATTTTTTTAAAAAACATAAAGTATAATAAATGGATGATTTGATTAAATTAAACATAATTATATTATTTATTATTTGTTGTTAGGTTGAGTTGGTGGCTCCACGTGAAGTTGCAAGTGAGTGCCCATTGAAATCCTTCAAATTCTTCAAGACAAAACAGGTTTCAACCGGTTTTTTTGAGAATAAAACCGGATCTATTAACGTTCGAACACCTTGGTGGTAAGAATCTTTTTTAACTCATTCAACCCTAATATAAGTTACAATTTTAGTTCTTGAATTTTGTCTATTTGGTCTTTAGATTTTTTAAAAAAATCTATCAATTCTTTAAATAAACACTTTCTTAAACTTTCAATTTTGTATTTAATAAATCTGTGAGCTTTTGATTTTGTGTTTAATAAATTATTGATAAATTTGTAATTTTGAAAAATTATTCGGTCTATTATTAGATATAAATTAAAATTTTGTCCAATAAATTTTAAACTTTTAATTGCATATCCAGTAAATCCAAAAAAAAAGAAATTGAAAAGTTGGTTTTAATTTGGTTTGGTTTATAACGTACTAATTGAAAAGTTGGATATTACTAAAAGTAGTATTTATAAGTTTAATTTTCAAAAATTGAAAAACTATGAATTTGTTAACTCAATCCTAATAAGAAAAGGAAAAAAAAAATACATATTTCTGCCTACTCTTGTGATCTTCATTAATCCATGTGCTTTGTTTAGGGATGGAAGTGTTTTGTATGGAAGCAATGCCGAAAAGTTGGGAAAGGTGAGAACTTACAAAGATGGTAAGCTCAAGATCGCAGACGATGAACTTCTTCTTCACGACAAGGACGGGGTTGCCATCTCCGGCGATGTTCGAAATAGTTGGGCTGGTGTCTCTACTTTGCAAGCTCTCTTCATTAAGGAACATAATGCAGTTTGTGACGCCCTAAAGGTTCACATCTTTGACCTCTTCTCGAGTGCATGCTTCGTATCATTGCTATGTCGAGAATTTCACAATCTAAAAAACTAAAAAACCTAATACCTCTTATAAGATAGATAGAAACTCAATCTCAGTTTTAACATTGATGTCTCTTAATTAATTTAAAATAATTGTGAAATAAAACTTTAAATTATTTAATTTTAATAGCGATGAAGTATAATGAAACTTAATTAATTATAATTATTTTAAAATTAATTAATGGTTATGACTACTAAAGATAAAAAGTGAGTATGTTTGGAAAAAAAAAATTTAAAAATATAAAATCGATCAAATCGAAACAAAATTCAAATATTTTATAGGAAAAATCGTAAAAAAGACTAAAAAATCTAGATCTAATAGGTAGGGACAATTTTTTAACATGTTTCTTGACTTTTAAGAAAAATACAAAAATTACACCGTTGTCTTTTGTTCGGTAATTGATCTTTTTTTTTAATTCTTATTCTTAATTTATTTCTTTTATTAAAAAATGTAACTTGTTTAGCTGAAATATTTTTTAGTTTATTTAATGGAGAGATTTATTATTTTTAAAATTAATGTGACCTTATGTTAAATGAACTTATTTGATTGGATAATTATTAACCATTGTTGTACTAAAAAAAATAATAAATTAAATTAAATTAAATTAAAAATTAGTTGAAGAAATGTCTCTTTTCTTAAAATACTAAGGAAAGAAGAAAAATAGAAAAAAAAAACAAATTATCCTTTTATTTTTGTATAATTCCTTTTTTTGTGTGTATGCATATTACATATATGAAAATGAAATAAATGTTAAAAAATTTTAACATTGGATGCAGGAGGAGAATGAAAGTTTGGAGGATGAAGATTTGTATAGATATGCCAGACTTGTGACTTCTGCTGTGATTGCTAAAGTTCATACGATCGATTGGACTGTTGAGCTTCTCAAGATGGACACTTTGCTTGCCGGAATGAGAGGCAATTGGTATTTTATTCTTTCAATAATTTACATAAATATATGTAATAAATATATGTATTACATCGTATTTGAATCTCTTTTATCATAGTTACGAGTGTTAAAATTTGACCATGCTTATAACTTAATAGTGGTTTCTTTAATTTTATAAGGTATGGATTATTGGGAAAGAAATTCAAAGATACGTTTGGACACGTTGGAGGAGCCATTTTGGGAGGTTTAGTGGGTTTAAAAAAGCCCGATAATCACGGTGTGCCTTATTCCTTAACAGAAGAATTCGCTAGCGTTTATCGCATGCACTCTCTTCTACCTGATGATTTCTACCTTAGAGATGTCTCCGTTGATCCCGATCACAACAAATCTCCCCCATTGGTTGAGAAGTATTTCCTCTTTTCTCTCCCTCCGTGATAGTTTTCTCACTTTTATATAACATCAATCATTGAGTTAATTATTTGCTTATTTAAAACTAATTTAGGGATTTTTTTTTGAATAGAGTGCCAATGAGTAATATGATAGGGCACAAAGGAGAAGAGGCCTCAAAGAAGATGGGCTTCAAAGCCCTATTAGTTTCCATGGGCCATCAAGCAAGTGGAGCCCTTGAGTTGTGGAACTATCCAGTGTGGCTTAGGGATCTCATACCTCATGACATAGACGGCAAGGATAGGCCAGACCATGTTGACCTTGCAGCTCTTGAAGGTGTTCACCTAATCACCCCTTTATTTCTATTCTCATCTAATTTGAACCCTATGTATATATTCTTCCGTGTTGCAGTTTACAGGGACAGAGAAAGGAGAGTTGGTAGGTATAATGACTTTCGTAGGGGATTGTTTCTGATTCCAATCTCAAAGTGGGAAGATCTAACGGACGATAAAGAGGCGATTGAAGTGCTTCGTGAAGTGTACGGTGATGATGTGGAGGAGCTTGATATTCTGGTGGGGTTGATGGCAGAAAAGAAAATCAAAGGCTTTGCTATCAGTGAGACTGCTTTTGTCATTTTCTTGATCATGGCTTCAAGGTAAACTAAATCAAAAACATAACGGATATCATATATACTTGCATTGTTTATTAGACTAACCAAAAAAAAAAATGTTGATAATGCAGGAGGTTAGAGGCAGATAGGTTCTTCACAAGTCATTTCAACGAAGAAACATACACAAAGAAGGGATTGGAATGGGTAAACACAACAGAGAGTTTGAAAGATGTTATAGAAAGACATTACCCAGAGATTTCAAACACATGGATGAATTCATCAAGTGCTTTCTCTGTTTGGGATGCTCCTCCTAACAAGCCTAACCCTATTCCTATTTATCTTCGTATTCCTCATTAACTGTGTTATTCCTATATTCATATCCATGTTGTCGTTGTCGTTGTCTTCTTTTTCTTTCATGTTTTAATGTTAAATTTGAATTTAAATTCTCATATTTTCCAAATAAATAAGACACTTGTTCTTGTTTCTCATCATATATAACTTGTTTTATGTATATGTAAACTCCTTATCTTTGCCTGACATCACAATGCACAACTAATTAATCAATTATTAACTTGTTTGTGAATTAAACATATGACATAACATTGAATTTTAAATGACATAATTATTATATTAGTTATTTAATTAAAGTTTTATTCATTCAATAACCATAGTCTTAAGATATTATAAATTGACTTTTTTCCCCACAACTTAAAAAGGTTATTTTGTAAGGCATTTAAAAACATAATTTA